>BKCH01000276.1:0-170758 GCA_008635985.1 Ficus erecta
ACGGCCGGCCCCCCTGCCCCCAACCCACTCGGCGCCCCCCCACCCCAACTCCCCTCCCCTGGCGCCCCCCCCCTGACGGGAACCCCCCCCCCCCCCTCTCTTTCTCTCCTCTCTCTTCCCGGCCGAGCCCCCTGCCCCCAGCCCGCTCGGCCCCCCTCACCCCAGCCCCCCCTCCATCCCCCCCCCCCCCACCCCCCCCCGACGGGAACCCCCTCACCCCCCCTCTCTCTCTATCTCTCTCTTCCCTCTCTCCTCTCTCTGCTGGCCCACCTGCCCCCACCAGCCCGGCGCCCCCCCCGTCAGCCCCCTCCCCCAACGCCCCCCCCCCCCCCCCCCACGGGAACTCCCCACCCCCCCCCCACTCTCTCTCCTCTCTCTCTTCCCCTCTCTCTCTCTTCTTGTTCACGATCTTCTTCAGCTCTTTCTTTTTTTTCTTTTTTTTTTTCTCTTTTCACTTACTTTGTTATATATGAGTGGTGCCTACAGTTTATCATGTTCACCCTCAATATATAGATCATCTGATTTAATATCTATGATTTAAAAAATAACTGTATCAATAAAGACTTTTAATGAATCTCTATCACAGTTTTGCCCCTTTTAAAATTTTGAAAATTTTAAAGAGATATTTTGTTTTCACCTTTCTCTCTCCCACTCCTCTGTCCTTCTTTTCTTCTCTATCTCACTTCCTGGCCCCACCAATATGTTCCCCCTCCTTTTTTTCTTTCCCAATGCGTCATCTCTCTCTCTCTCTCTCTCTTTCGACACAGAAGCAAAAAAAAAAAAAAAAAAAAAAAACCTCTCTCCACCCCCCCTCTGCCTCTATGTGTTAGCGACATATAAGAAAAACAAACCCAAAAAAGTGCAAAATGTACGTTTTGAACGAAAACAGTAAAAAAAACATTTTCCCTTCTATATATTGTATAGACCAGTTTGATCACATGCTTTGCCTGTGTAATATCCTTCATCAGTCTGTATACTGTGTAGATTATTATATAACAGTAATTTAAAACAAAACATAAAAAGTAAAAGAAGTTGTGAAATTAAACAGAAAATTAACTAGAAGATAGAAAAATAATAAGTTAATTAAAAGTTATAAAAAAAATTAAATCGGCATACATTTAAAAAAAAACTATTATTAATTAATAAGTTAATTAGAAGATACTGAAAAATATGATAATTATGAGGGTTGTAAGGTATAAAAATATATGACTATGGATACATTATAAATAATTTATATAGGGTTAAAAGGTAAAAAAAAATCAAAGAAAGCAAAATAAAAAATGAAAAAGGAAGTAACGAAAAATGGCAATTTAAGCAGAAAAAAGTATTATCCCATTAATGATGTCTATCTGAAAAATTTTACAAATGAAGATAAAAGTAACAATATGGCAAAGGCAAATTGTAGAAGAAACAAAATTGAAAAAAAAAAATTCACTTAAAGAATCCCAGCAAACTGGAAAATAAGATAAAAGAAAAAGGAAAAAAAGAAAAGAAAATTAAGGGATTAAAAAAAAAAAGGAATCAATTAAAGCATCCCATCAAGCTCGGAAAATAAGGAAAATAAAAAAGAAAAAAATAAAGAAACATTGAATGACTTGTGGTCTATGGAGGAGAGTCAAATCTTAATTTCTTTTATCTCTTTTATACATCTAAGGATAAGTATCGATAAATGATAGATTATAGATAAACTTGTAATTGTGAATCCGAACATAATAAAAGAATTAAATTATAATTTTTTTTGAATCTATATTATAAAATATACCTGTTGATTTTGAAATAATTGAATAATAAGGCATCCTAAGCCAAGCAAAAATTAAAACCAACATTTTGGTTAAAAAAAAACAAAAACAAAAGTCCAATATTATGGTTTAAAAAGAAAAGAAAAATATATGAATGGCAACTTATTAAGAAAAAATGGAGCTAGCATTCCATTTATCTCAAATTCCACAAGAATAATCACAACTGATACTCTAACGTTTAAATATTATGTGAGATATGATTAAAAAAACGCAAAAGAAACTACTTATTCTCATCAACATGTAGTTATTTTTTTCCTCTTTCTTTTAAGAAACAAAAAGAGAAAAAAAAAAAAAAAAAAAAAGGGAAAAGTAACGAAGTAAAGTAAGAAATAGTTAAAATCTAATTAACTTTTCTAAAGTGACAACACATGTCAGTTAGAGAAAGGGATAAAAAAAAATTCCTATATGGATTGTGCCTTTTATAGATTTATAAATAAAGATGACTTCTTTATTGTAAGTGGAAAAGTGGGAAAAGGAAAGAAATCAAAGATGACATGTGTTCGTGAGACAATAAATAGAGTATTTCACCAGTGATATAAAAACCGAAAAGCAAATACCACTAAAAATAAAACACTTTCATTAAACAGGGAAATTGTCCAACATAAAAAAGAGTACAATTGATACTACAAACATTTGGTTTTTTAAAGTTAAAGTTTCACAATATTGAATTAGACATTTTTCAAAACGAGATTGTAAAAATAAACAATTTATGTAGTTAGTTCAAAACTTTATGCCCCACAAACTCTGCAAGTAGAAGTTCATAGGCCCATACAATATAAGCAAACATGCAAAACAGTTTGAATTTAGAAGAAAAAGACTCTCCTGATATCATTTGCAACATTTTCTGAACTACAGGCAGTTCTACTAATATGATGCCATTATTTAAATGATTCTAAATTAGTCTGTGTTTTCCTTTCACTTTGACAGCAATTTCTGGAGGATAGACATACATGGTTACATTTTAACCGCGTCAATAGCTACTAGTCCTTTCTGAAAACAGACATAGTTAAAATGACCATAATTTTTCACCGTTTTGTAAAGCTTTGGTGTTTCTTCATCGACCAAGCCATCCACTGGTCCAATCTCTTCCTCTGCATCCGGTTCGATAAGCATGGCAACAGATACCCTCATCTTTTCTGTGTTCGTTGTCACCCGGTGTAGCGGGCTCTTCATTATACCATTAGTCATTATCTGCAAAGATGCTCGGAAACAAATTAGGAAAGAAAAATTCCTATAGTTTTTGGTTCCCAAATGGTGAATCTAATTTTGGTCTTTGTCATTCAAAATGTCTCATAACTAGTACTCAATTTATAAAATTGTCCCAATATATTCCTTTCGTTAATATTCCGCTAAAAAATGGATGAAAAATAAACATATAACAGTCGTCTAACAGTACTTTAAATGCCTACACGAAAGTGTCACATGCGAATTTTCATTCACTTTTTAACAGGTTAATGATGGAAGGACTTTAATCCGGACAATTTTAAAGATACAAGACCTAGTTGTGGGATGTTTCTAATGTCATATACCAAATATGATTTGTTCCCAAGTTCGAAGACCAAAGATACAGTAACCCTAAAAGATTTCAATAAAAAGTAGTAAGGATTCCTTTGTCAAATACTGCAAGTTCTGTAATTAACATGCAATAGTGGCAATAATTGATGCAGGGTTTCTAGTAAATAACTAGAGAATTGGGACAAAGAAATATCCTTGAATTCGAGTTTCTTGTGTATAATAATCTCACCTCCATTTGGTCACCGAGATTGACAATAAGGGCATGAGGGATGGTGGGAACTCTGGACCATACATTGTCTTTGAAAAGTTGAAGACCTTCAACTTCTTGGTCTTGCAAGAGAACAGTTATTCCCGATTTGTCCGAGTGAGGTTTTAGGCCAAGTACCTTATCCGATCTTGGACAAGGTGGGTAGAAGTTGAATCTTGCTTGCATCACTGTTTTCTCTCCAAAATGCTTCAAGAACACATTCTCTTCCAATTTCAGTGACCTTGCAGCGGCCTTGAAGACGACATCCATCACCGCCCTTATCTTCTTGGTATATTCAATCAAAGTCTCTCTACGTACAAGAAAAATCAACCAAGGTTTTAAATACCTAGAAAACGCCATGCACTTCCATTTTGATCGGATTTTGATCAGATATAATGCTTAGAAACAAGTATTATCATTAAGGATACCTTATAGTGGAAAGTTCCAATAATGTGAATTCTTTGTTAGAGTAAAAAAAAAAATTAAAAAAAAAAATGAACCATATAGGAGGAGAGGGAATGATTATGTCACCCGAAATCGTTAGGATTTTCTGGCCAAAGATTGACTCTTCTTTTATCCTCTGGGAATACCATGAGAAAAAGGCGATTGCACCAGTCAAGGACTTGTTGTTTTGAGACCACCACATCACTCCCAAAGCCTTCACCGTCACAAGCTGCTCTCAAACATTTTTGTTTTTCTTCCATTGGAAGTGAAAAGAATTCCTTCCCCACTTTCCGCACCTTGTCAAGAAATGAGCTTGAAATACCATGACCAATTGCCTAAAAATGAAAGGCAGAGAAACCTTATGCCTTGTTTGTTATCACTATCATTTCACTTTTTTTTTTCCTTCATTTAAAAAAATTAATTAAAATAACATAGGGACATTTTCTCTGAGCAATATCACTAGAAAGCCATCACCTTTCATTTTGCCTTAATTTTCCACCAAAAAAACAAAAAAAGAAAAAGAAAAACACAGAAACAAAGTAAACCCTTTGGATTATTAACAAAATCCCACCACAATAAGGTCCACCAATTCCAAACAGAGTAGTGAGAGTACTCATCCCTCCAGTCAAAATAAATCAGTATAAAGAAAAAAAAATTCCTGCATATCAGTAGAAAGTCTTCAACTTTCATTTTAACCTAATCAAACCCCCAAAATAATTAAAAAATACTAATAAAAAAAGGTCAAATGATGATCAATTCAAAACAAAATAGTGCTAATACTAATTCCACTAGTCAAAATACAGAATTTAAAAACCTTATAGGTATAATCTAACGGTAATTTTGTATCTGAAGTGTAAAGTTTGAATCCTATGAAAAAAAAAAAAAACCGAAAACAAAGAAACAAAAGTTCCAAACCTGAAAGCAACCCCAAGAGGTGAGAGCTGATCTGAGTTTCTCCAGTTCAGTGTCTGAAGAGAGCAGACTCAAGTCAATGACCGGAATTGGAATCATCGGAGGAGAGGAATCCACATAACCAAAAGCACTCTCTTTCACAAAGAATTCCGGTGGCGGGTCATCGCCATTGACGGGTATTTCTTTAGACACCTCCTCAACGGGAAGAACCAGGCCAGCCATTGTTGGAGCCCTGAAATTGCCTTGAGTAGAAGAGAAGTCCATTTTGATGTGTTTGTGAGAACTTTTGCTGGGTTTGGTAACTGATGATCCTTTAGAAGCCAAGTGTATTAGACTTTTCAGTATCTCTAACGTGATTTCGGTGGAACTCAACCTTCGTTTCCACGTTGAGTTTTTTTAATTTGTAATTTTTATTCATGACGTTATTTGTGTTTGGAGTTATATGAAAAGAAAGTTGCGTTTGGTCTCATCTTAATTTCTGTTGTCTGCTCAATTTTGGTAAGTTTTTTTATTTGGACAAATTTTAAACACCCCCCCCCCCCCCCCCCCCCCTTCCCCCCTTAAGCCTTGTCCTAAAATAATTGTTCCTAAATTTTAATTTATAACATTTTTTCCTAAATCTTAAAACATTTGTGAATTTCCCCCTATAGTTAAAATTTTTTTTTATAGAGAAAAGTACATGTGGCACTTGTTAGCAACATAAGCAGGAGGTGTTAAAATGTAAAATTATAAAATTATCCTTATAATTAGGTTAAAAGAGTAAATATTTAAGAATGATTATTGTTTTTTTCCATATCTCTTTCTTGCTTTCTCCTTTGCGTAACCTCAAAATATTTACTCCTTTAATCTAATTATAGGAGTAATTTCGTAATTTCATATATAACTCCTTCAACCCATGTTATCAACGAGTATTTTCCATCAAAAATTTAATTGAAGGGAGAAATTCACAAATATTTCAAAATTCGGGAGAACAACATTATAAATTAAAGTTTAGAGTATTTTGTGACTATACGTAAAATTCATAAAAAAAGTAAAAATAGTTTTAATTTTTCGCTAAAGTGATCTTTTAGACGTGGAACGCACAGACTTAAATACTTAAAAAAACTGCAACTTTGGAGGGGGAATTTTTTTTTCTTTAACGTCTCTCTCCTCCTCCTATCGTGGTGTTTTCCTTTTTCTTTTAGTTTTTCAAAAAACCCTTAAAAAATGGGAGATTCTAACATGGGGTACATTTTTGTTGGCCATCCGACTATCTTTCAATGGTGTAGATATTAAAATTGCACCTAACAATTTAAAGATAATATGCACCGGATTACAACCGACAAACAAAAAATATATAAGAGAACTTAGAACTCTCTCTTTTATTGAGACAATAGAAAGCAATTACTAAGACCAAAAAAATTAAAAAAACTCGTATCTTAACTTCTTTCAAATCCCACCGGCCGAGAGAAAGATGAGCCGTCGGAGGTGGCAAAGGAGTTTGGGCGGAGGAAAGCGCGCTGTCTTCGGGCCGCTGTGGGAATGGGTAGACCGAACGCCGTTTGTGAGATTCCGAGGCCAGCGAAGGAGAGCTCTCTCTGCCATGCGTAAGGAGGGAGGGAAGCACCATTACATCCAATATGGCACATGATTTTGGGCCAAAGACATGATTCTCGAAATGTGATCAAAATTTTTTACCCCATTGATGGGGTAAAGTGAAAGGGTCTTATTGCAGAATTCCCCTAAAAAAATCCATAAACCAGATGATGAAAAGAGCAACGAGACCTTCACTCTCACTCTTACAACATCCATTAATTAATATGACTTTTTTACCGATGGTTAACGTATTGGTGTTTCTATTTGGGTGTTGGGATGAAGATATTTAAAAAAAAAAAAAAAAAAAAAAAAAAAAAAAAACCCCCTCCACGTATTTGTTTAAACATTTCTACAAATACTATCGCACAAATTTAGGTATTTTAGAAATATAGTTATGAAAACAAAAATGTAGAACACGTTTTGCACGAAATTTTTTTTAAATTTTTTTGTAAATTTTGAATTTTTACGAAAATTCAATTTCTAAAAAATTTGACTGTTAAACGGCAAAATATTGGGGAATTTTCAGAAAAATTGATAAAATATGGGTACTAAAAATTTTTTGAACTTAATTTTTATGGAGTAAAGTTTCTTTCTTTTTTTTTTTTTTTTTTAATTACTTAATACACAATTTGTTAAACATAAAAAGGTCGTGGGAAGAAATCGAGAGTAATAAGCATGATATGTCCAAATTTTATAAGAAATTACTCGAACTCGTAATATTATTAAAATGAAAAAGGTAGTCCCAACACTTTTGAACCTCTTATAAGCTTCTTTTGACATTGATATTTTTACTTACAATTAGTTATAGACACGGGCATGCATGTACTTAATCAATTTATTAAAAAATAATTAATTATGAGGTATTATGAGAAAATAATCATTTAGAGAACATTGACGAGAAAATATTTAAGTAGTAAGAAACTGGAGAGAAGTTAGTGAATCATATAGAAAATTAATTGGATGGTGTTATGAAAAAATAATAATTGAAATGATCACAAAAAGAAAATATTTGAGTAAGGATACATTTAAAAAACTTTATTTCAGTATGTTCAAAAAGAGTGAAAAATAAAAATTTAAAAATGATGAAAGAAATCATACAGAGAAGAGATCAACATGTAGACAAAAGTGAAGAATAAATTTAAAGAGTACAAAGGATAACATATATACATCAAACATTATATATGTATATAAAAAAAATGGTACTTGAGGATCTGAGGTTATAAAAAAAAAAAAATATGTATGTTGTAAAGGAGAAAAAAATGCAATTAGAAAAAAAGAAAGAAAGAAAAGGGTCAGGAAAAGAATGAAAGAGAATTTTAAAAAAATGAAATAAAAAAAATGAGGGAATGACATATGTCAAGAGGAAGGAGGAACATTTGGCTCTTTTATACATGTTATCCTAACAATACTAAGCATGTGTTTGGATGCACAATCCAAACCATACAATTACAATCTAGTTTTTTGTATTTTTTCTTCAGCTTCATTATTCGCACAGTTTTGTAACTTAAACTTTAAAAGTTCATAACTTTGCATAGACAAATCCAAATGAGATGATTTTTTTTTTTAAATTGCATAGAATTTCGAGACGAACGAAATAGGCTCCATATTGATATATTTTTTCTGAACATAATTCAAGTTTTTATAGTTTTTAACTCCAACAATTCAAACATCTCGATAAATGCACAATCAATTCAAACCTAAATTCTACAATTAAAACCTTAGCGCCAAATGCATGCTAAAAGAGTTGGTGTAGGATAGTAGGTCATCCAAAACGGCATCTAAATGTTGTTGTTTTTTTTCTCCCTATTTAATTGACGTCAAACGGCACTTGCAAAACCTCTTCGTGCTCTTCAAAAAGTTGGTGTGGGTTAGTAGGTCATCCAAGTTTGACGTTAAAACCTCTTATTTGCTCTTTCAAAAAGTTGTCTACTCACACACACCGATTCTTCTTCTTCTCTTCAAAGTGCACTTCCTATTTCTTCATCTCTCTGTTTTTTCCCCCTTTTAAATATCAAAATCTGGGTATTCTTCTAAAATTTATTTCTCTAATCTCAAAATCTAGGTCTTCATATTGGAACTTTATCTCTTCCCATAATTTATTTTTTGTGGTTTTTTTCACGCTATCTTAAAAGATCCAATATACATCCAATAGAAAAATGATTATTCGCCCAAAGTGAACAATTAGTCATTTGCCCAGCAAACGACCCAAGGCCTCATCCATTTTCACATCCTGTATAATGTCGTTAAGATGATAACCTTTACTCTTTATGGGAGCTATGATTCCATATCTATAAGCAAAGCTTACATCGAATATAAGTCAAGTGCGCAACAAACCGGTCTAAAGGTTACTACTTCCGAGATGCTTTAGCCTTTGGAACATCAAAGTACATAAGTCATAAATATGAAGTCATTTACTTATTCATGATTAAGATTATTGCATACTGAACGTCAAAAGTGAATTAATATAATCAAGCGGATTTATAGATTAATTACACTTTGGTCCAGTCCAATATATCACCACCACTAGGCAATATATATCTATGTCTCTACTTGGGAGTCAGCTCACTCTAGATGGTCAAGACAAACCATCTCCCTAATTGGCTTTAGATAACATAATAGTCTTTTCATGAGTTAGATGCTCATGGTGTCGATGACTTTGAAGGAGAGTTGACTGCACAAACTATCATCAATGTGGATGAAGACTGAAGATAAAGGCAACAAAAATAATTTAATATTGAAAATATTTGATTAAAAAAAAAAGTGTTACAAAACAAGCGTCATAGAATGTTGTATGCGGAAAACAAAGAATTTCGAAATAAGTGACGAAGAGAGTTAAAAGCAAAGAAGAAAATTAACGAAACTACCCAAAAAAAAAAAATGACAAATGTTGTAGAAGGGATTTGGGGAATTCGCTTGCTCAATCCAACGGTATAATTATTCAACAAGATATTCAAGGCGGAATTATCGATATGTCTGCATAGTTTACTAATGAATTGAAGGATTGTTTTTGAATAGAACTTACGAGTTTAATACCCGTGCAAAGAAGAAAAAAATAAATGAAAGAACTGAGTATTATATAATAAAAGCACTGAGTATTACGAGTTTAATACCCGTGCGTTGCACGGGGAAGGAAGAAAAAAATAAATGAAAAAACTGAGTATTATATAATAAAAGCAGTTAGTTAAGATAAATATTATAATTATAATAAGTATAATTCTTCCCAAAATCTCTCCCAATAGTGAAGATGCAAAATCAAAATGACAATAGTACTAACAATAATAAAAACGAAAACAAAAGCAAAAAAAAAAAAAAAAAAATTTATGTAGTCATACTCATTTAAAGAAAAAAAATTAAAACAAAAATAAAACAAAAAAAAAGAACAAAAATCTTTAGATTCAAAGAACCGGAAAAAACTAACCCTAACAAAAAAATTATAACAAAATAAAATATATATCTCATTTTCTCCTTTTTTTAACTGTTTAAAAAAAACCAAAAAAACAAATTTTTATCAGGTTGTATACATGCAAAAAAAAAAAAAAAGATTTTTTAAATATAAAACAAACAAACAAAAAAGATTAAAAAAAAAAATGCATGCAGAATTCTAAAAAAAAAAAAAAGGTCTTTAAAAAATAGAACAAAAGAAACAAAAAGACAAAAAAAAAAAAAAAAACCCCAGAAAAAAAAAAATCCGAAATAAAGATAAAAAATTTAAAGTAAAAAATCGTTTAAAAATTAAAAAAAGGCAAAATGAGCAAAAACACAATACAACAATAGATCAGAATCTAATGTCTAAAATTTAGCGTTAAAAAAAATGGCAAAAACAATATTAAGGAAAAAAACAAACTCTAAATAGGGGTGTAACTGACAACATACTGTAGGGAAAAAAAAAAGCAACTAAAAAAGAGGGGTAAAAACTGAAATAATACTGTAGCCAAGGAAAAAAGCAACTACAAACGAGGGTAAAATCATCCATTAATAATTTTAGAAGGACAAAGTTGTCCCAACACTGTATCAAATAGTAAAGTAACTAAAAGCCAAGGGCAAAATTGTCAATTGACCAAAAAAATTAAAAGGTAAAACCGGCATAATACTGTAGCGGAGGAAAAAATAGTTAGTGATGAAGGGCAAAAAAGTAATTATACGGTAGAAAAAGGTAAAAATAATGTACATTCACTATTCATTTACTGTAGCAAGTTCATGTACAGTAATGTAGCGAATGAAGCGAAATCAGAGAGAAAAAATTCAAAAATCACTGTTTATCACTGTAGAAAAAACAGTGAAAAGTGGGCGTTCCTTTAGTATAATTGTATAATGTAATAATGACTTTGTCATCTACTATACATAAAGAATTTCGAGATAATGTGCATTAAATAGGAGCGCTATAAGAAAAAGCCATATATATATATTTATGTTCTTTGGGCATCTTAATTTAAATAGTCATTTAATGTTAAAGTTATGATTTTATTGTTTGCTAATTAAAGCATGTTGTGGTTGTTTTGCAGGAAGTACATCTTATCATGCTCAATTTGCAAGTGAAAAATATCTTTCCAGTGAAAGAGGTGGGCAACCACATAATTCAAAGAGTCAATTCTTTATATTTGTGAAACTATATATTTTGTTACATTTTTAATATTTAAAATTTCTGATAGGTTCGGCTGGAGTAATACAAAAAGATAAGGATCAAAATTGTATGCAACTTACGTAAAAAAAAATTTCTCAAAACGAATGAAAGAAAAAAAAATATAGCAAATTCATCAACTCATCGTACGTGTCGCACTGCAATTTTTGACTTGCAAGAAATACCTAAAGAAGCTTCTATGTTGCCGCTGCCAGGAATTTGTTGTCATTGTGGCGGAAAGAAATTTGCAAAGGAAAGTAATGGTTTTGCTAGTAAAAATGCGAAAAATAGGAAAACGAGCAAATATCAAAATTTAAACCAACGCAAAATTCGTTAGCAACAAAAGTATATATATAAACAAGAGAATGAATCTAGAACAAAAGTATATATATAAACAAGAGAATGAAACTAGAAATAGTCGATGAACATCGACGCCCGTGTACCACATGATTTCCTTAAAACAGATTCGCCTCCTCACTGTCAGTGCTCAAGGATCAATCGGCATTTGCTTCCCAGGATACAACGGTTCACAAGCGACAACGTCGAACCACGTTACAGCCTCCAGCGAACTTGAAAAATACCCGAACTCTATCACTTAAGATACTTAGACTCAGATCACTAAGAAAGGAAAAGTAAACTTTTTATTTTCATATGTTGTGTTTTGGACTAAGAATGGATACCAATTTATAAGCATTCATGTGAGGAATAAAACGGTTCAGCTATTTACAATTGCTTAACTCACTGGAAGGCAAACGTTTCATCCATTTACAATGGCTTTAACTTGCTAGAAGCCAAACGTTTTGGCTGTTACAAGTTGTCACAAACGTTTTCATGCTTTTGGAATTAATCATGGTATTGTTCCTATTAATTAGAAACATTTTATGAGGCTTAAAAGTTGGCAACAGTAACCTCCATGGAGTAATTGCAGTCAATTACGAGTTTAAGTTGGAAAAAAAATTAAAACCAATTTAAAACCGTGCAGCAAAATGAAGCCCGTGCGGAGTTGGTAATTCAGTGCGATATCTTTCCCATGTGGGACAAGAGTTTCCTCGCTTCCTTTTTCTAATTTTTCCAACTTCATCAGTGCAATTTTATGAGTCAATTTCTCATTCATATCATTTTAAGCGTATAAATATTCGATTTCAATCTTCTTACGAAGAAAAACACGAATTCACCAGGAACTAACACTAACATGAAGTGGATCCTGCTCAAATTCAAGCCTCAAACTGACTATTAAAAAAAAAATTCATAAGCCATTTTTCCAACAATCCCCCACATGAATGAAATTGACAGAGGACACTAGACAAATCGACAAACAAAAAGATTTGACTAGGTGATAGAGTTCAACAGTTGAAACCTGCAAAGGATAGGTAGGTGTTACACTTTGAACCTTTCCTTGTAAAAATATATTTACTTTACTGACTAAATAGTAGACATGATATCTTTGACTGTTCTGTCTTTCATGTAAACGATGATATACCTCACACAGGAATCTTCGTGACATAATTCAGTTCTCATTGTTATGTCCATTTTGGCCGTGGACATCTTGCCTAATTCTGTGAGAGTTTCTAAAGAATTTTAGCCCTACAAAATTCTCCTTTGAAGCAGCCCCACTCCTCTCTCACATAGGTGATTTCTTAATCAAGAGTAACTCACATTACTCTGCTCAGATTCCCGACGCTTAAGAATCATTAAAAGCATAGCTTAACCTATCTCATACGGGTATCACTATTTTCATCATAGGAATGGACTGGAAGGTAACCCCCACAGTAATCCGGCTTGGTCTTTACAACTAGGTTGTCCCTTTGAACCTAGATCTTGGGATCTCCAGTCAACTAGGTTGGGTTTCCATTGTATCGACCTAATCTTTGGTTAGTGGATCCGCAATGTTATCCTTTGACTTCACATAGTCAATAGAGCTAACCCCAGTTGAGAGTAGCTGTCTGATGGTATTGTGTCTACGACGTATATGTCTAGATTCACCATTATACATATTACTCTGTGCCCGTCCAATAGCCGACTGACTATTACAATGTATGCATATTGCTGGCACAGGCTTTGGCCACCTTGGAATATCCTCTAAGAAATGGCATAGCCATTCAACCTCTTCTCCACATTTGTCCAATGCAATAAACTCATACTCCATTGTGGATCTAGCTATAATAGTTTGTTTAGAGGATTTCCATGATACAGCTGCTTCTACTAGTGTGAACACATATCCACTAGTAGATTTAGAATCTTTTATATCAGATATCTAATTTGCATCATTGCACCCTTCTAGTACAGCAGGATATCTGGAATAGTGCAGCCCATAACTACAAGTATACCGCAAGTACCTCAATACTCTTACAATAGCTTTCCAATGGCCAACTTCAGGATTACTTGTGTATCTACTCAATTTACTAAGTGTATAAGTAATGTCTGATCTCATATAGCTCATCAAGTATATTAGACTCCCAATCACCCTTGAGTACTCTGCTCGAGACACACTCTCACCCTTTATTCTTGGATAGGTGAAGACTTGTATCTAACGGTGTTCTGGCTACACCAGAATCATCCTTGTTGAATTTTTCAGGAATCTTGTCCACGTAGTGTGACTGACTCAAGATAAGTCCATCTGATGTTCTTAAGATTTTAATTCCCAATATCACATCAACTAGACCCATATCTTTCATATCAAATCTTGATTTTAACATATCTTTCATAGATTTGATCATCTTGTCATCACTTCCAACAATGAGGATATCATCCACATAAAGACATAAAATGACATTGACATTTTATGTGTCTTTGACATATACACATTTGTCACACTCATTGATCTTGAATCCATTGGCTGTCAAACTTTTCATGCCATTCTTTTGGTACTTGTTTCAAGCCATACAAAGACTTCACCGGTTTATAGACTTTGCCTTCCTGTCCAGGGGCAGAGAAACCCTCAGGTTGTTCCATATAGATTTTCTCATCTAAATCTCCATTAGAAAAGCTGTTTTTACATCCATTTGATGTACTTCAAGATTTTGCAAAGCAGCCATTGCAAGTATCATCCTTATGGAATTTATTCTCGTCACAGGTGAGTATGTGTCAATCAAGACCTTCTCGTTGCCTATACCCTTTGATCACAAGTTTAACCTTGTACTTGTCAATTATCCCATTTGCTTTCATTTTACTCTTGAAAATCCATTTGTAACCTATTGGTTTGCATCCTGGAGGAAGATCTACTAATTCCCAAATATGATTTTGTAGAATGGAATCAATTTCACTCTTTATGACATCTTTCCATAGAGGACCATTTGAAGAGTTTACAGCTTCTTTAAAGCTTTGAGGTTCACCTTCTAGCAAGTACGTTAGAAAATCTGGACCAAAAGATTTTTCTACCTTCGCTCATTTGCTTCGTCTAGGCTCATCCTCAATTTCAAGATTTTGTTATTGGTCCCCACTATTCTCAATAAGAGTCTCATATGTTCGTTTGGACGAACTTGGCCCATCTTTAGACCTACACAGAAACACATGTTTAAAGAACGATGCATTTCTCAATTCGATAATCTTGCTTTTGTGTATATCAGGGATTTTAGAATCATATACAAGAAACCAATAAGCACTACTATTATGTGCATAGCCAATGAAAATGCAATCTATTGTTTTCAGACGTATTTTCACCTTCTTTGGTGTCGATACGGCCACTTTAGCAAGACACCCTCACACTCGTAAATATTTGTATGAAGACTTCCTTCCTTTCCATAACTCGTATGGGATCTTGTCTTCTTTCTTCTGGGGCACCTTATTTAAAATGTAATTAGCAGACAAAATGCTTTCCCCCCATATGTTCTGAGGTAAGCCAGAACTTATTAACATTGCATTCATCATATCTTTCAAGGTACGATTTTTCCATTCAGCCATACCATTTGACTGAGGTGAATAAGGTGGCGTGACCTCCTGAATTATTCCATATTATGCACAAAATTCACCAAATGATACCTCATATTCACCACCATGGTCACTTTTTAACACCCTATTCTTTCTATTGAGTTGATTCTTAACTTCCTTTTCATCGAGAGCAAATTTCTCTATAGCTTCGTCCTTGCTTTTTAGCAAATACACATAATAATATTTCGTGCTATCATCGAAAAAAGTAATAAAATACTTATTGCCACCCCTTGTTTGTACGAATTTTAAATCGCACACATCACTATGAACCAAATGAAGAGATTCAATATTCCTTTCAATTCCTTGGAAAGATGACCATTGCATTTTCACTTCAACACAAGTTTCACACTAATGTTGGGAATCAATTTGGAAAGCGGGTATGTGATCCAAGTTAATAAATCTACGTAGAGTATCAAAATTAATATGTCCTAGTCTACCATGTCACATATTGGAAGACTCAGGCAAATAAGCGGAAGAATTATTAACTTTATTAATATTCTTTGGCTTTACAGTCATTATATTGAGCTTAAAAAGCCCGTCAGTTACCTAACCCTTTTCCCACATACATTCCATTCTTAGACAAGACAACTTTATCGGACTCAAATACCATGCGGAAACTATGCTTGTTAAGCAGAGACCCGTATACAAGGTTCTTATAGATTTCCGGTACATAAAACACATTTTTCAGATTCTGTTCTTTCCCAAAGTCATCTTCAAGATTACCTTTCCTTGACCTTCAATCTCTGATGTAGTAGAACTTCCCATGAACAACTTCTCCCCATTCTCAATTAGTTCGAAGGGAGTGAACAATGCTTTGTCAGAGCAAACCTGTCGTGTGGCACCGGTGTCAATTCACCATTCCATCGGGTTGGACCCGACTAAATGCACTTCAGATACCATAGCAGAGAAGCTTATGTCAGGCACATCCTGAGTGATGTCATCCACCGCATTAGCCTCATGGTTTTTCTTCTTCTTCTTTGGCTCAGGAGCCTCTTCAGTCAAGAATCTAACAAGATTCATGCTTGGCAGGTAAAATAGCATCTTTTGCTGCCACCTCTTGAAATTCAGCCAACTGAATTTCTCCGGTTTCTCACCATGGTTCACACGAATGGAAACCGGCAATGCAAGGGCAGGCCCTTGTACCATAGAAGCAATTGGAACTTGACCCACGGTCATGTTCTCAACAGTCGTGTCAATATTGTTTGAATTATTTTCCATTTTTGAAAAAACCAAACAAACATTTTAGAAACACAATTTTTAATAATTAAATATATAAAAGCAAAATCCAAATATATTTATATAAACAACCTGAAAACACTTGATAGGAAATTTAAGGATAATACTGTAAAACTTAAAGCAAAAGATATAAAGAAAAAACCACTACTTTAACAAATATATATACACACACGGACTACAGATTATGAAAAGTACAACTCAAAATACTATATAAATCACAAACGGCAATATCAGAATATGTAATAAAGCAAACCGGTAAAGGAAAAACGTATATATAACTGAAGTTAAAAAATTATGTATGAATACTAACAAAACCAAAAAGTAAAAATAGAACCGGTAACGTTATGATTTATGAATATCAAAAGCCAAAACCGATAATGAAGGAAAAAGATAGGGAAACAAAAATAAAACGCTCCACACCACTTGCAGCATTACAAACAAAGTATAAAAACTCCAAAAACCAGAAACATGTTAAGGAAGAAACAAATAAATCCTGCAACAATATTGATAGAAATATATATATATATTAAACCAAATGAAACAAGAAAGAGTAGTCCTATCATAATCAAAGCCCAATCAACACAAATATATAAGCGTATAACTAAAGATAAAAACCAAAAGAAATTATGGCTTTATATATACATATACAAATATATAAATATATATATATATTGAATCTGTGCCTTATATAAACATTAGAAAGAAACGTTGTCAAATGTATAACGTATATAAACACGTCCAGAGCTATAATCAGAAACAGGAAATGTTGCCAAATATTCTTCCCGAACCTGTTCTTTGACAAAGAATATCTGTTTTAAGAATGTTAGTAAAAAATGCGAAAAATAGGATAACAAACAAATATCGAAATTAAACTAACACAAATTTTGTTAGCAACAAAAATATATATAAACAAGAGAATGAAAGAAATAGTCGATGAACACCGAGGTCCGTCACTCGGTTTCATTAAAATAGATTCACTTTCTCACCGTTCACTAGTAAAAATTGTTGATTTGACGACGGTTATTAACTGTCGTCTAAAGTTAACACGACGGTTATACATCCCTCATGTAATCCACCATCCTGGAATGGTTTAAGATACCACGACGGTTAATAAACTGCCATGGTTAGGTGATATTCCATGACGGTTCACACCATCATCGAATAGAGAAATAAGGCGGCAAAAGTTGCTAATGTGAGAACTTTACACTACATTTTGCTCAAAACATCGTGTAAAGTTCAGGATCATTTGGCACACGATGTGTAAAGTTCAGGATCATTTGGCACATGGGTCAATAACTCCCAAAACCCCAATATCTCCCTCTATTATGTGGCACAAGATAAATTCGCCATTTTGGTGTGTTACGCAAAAAGGCAACAAGAGCATCGGCTCGCTCTCTTAAGCCAGTATCTGGAGTATCTGTTCTAACCGGTGAGATCAGAGTCAGAGACACAAACACAAACTTTTCAGCTCGCCCATTAACGACACATAGTTTCGTCAAATATCTGCATAAGAATATCAAAATTGTTACATTGAACGACATATATAAGATTTTCCAGATAAAATAAATAAAGTTTAGAGATAGAATGAAATACCTGAGGTATAATAATATACAATTTGCACTGATCTCTTGAAAAGTAATGAACTCATAAATATCTTGAGATTTTTTTGAATTTTTTATTTGAAAACCGTCGTTGTGTCTTGACATTATACGACGGTTTCAGCCAGAAACCGTCGTTTAATCTCAATTTTTTTTTTTTTTTTTTCATTTTTTTTGTCTTCCCACGGCCTACTACCTCGTGTGTACCCAAACTGCCATAGTATTGATCCCTTTTCAACATTAATGTTCAATATATATCAAGCAACATAACAAAATAAACTCTAATACATAGCGAATTAAAATAAAATGGTAATCAAAAGCAGTCAATTAACAATAATGATATACAAATGACAAAATGTTCAAGTTTTACTCTTTTTTTAATTTTCTTTCTCAACACGTGTCCACTTAATATCGGGTCGAAGTAAGTGAGAAACATCATCATCAAAATCATCAATCTCCTCAACCGATGACAATCCCTTTGTGAATGATGGAATGTCGGTGCAATCTTCCTCTTCTTCTTGACCATCACGAATCATTCTTTACTTCATTTGCACAACTAATGACAACTCTAAATTGTTGGAATCCGTTGTATAAAATACTTGGATTGCTTGTGATGCCATAATGAATAGATCATTTTTGTATCCCAATCGTCTAAAACTCCACCACTGTGATGCCGTCACTGTCAATCCTGACATAATTATTGTCGGCTCACTTGCACTTAAAGAGTGCTACTTGCAATCCACAGTAATCAAGTTCTCAAATGTCTTCAATGAAACCGAAGTAGTTCATGGTCGCATATACTGGATTTTTGTCCTTTACGGAAGAAATTTGCATAGTCTCAACATGGATACTCACACCACTATTTTGAACGGGATGCTTCTCATCTCTTTCGCGAGCGTAGAATGTATAACCATTGACAAAGTATGATGTATAATGTGTAACTATCATTGACGGTCCTCTAGCTAGCTTCATTAGGTCTTGCGAAATGCTGGCCTTCTTAAAGACATGTCTTCGTATCCATAGACGAAAGGTCCGATTGTGTTCATCTTGCAACCACTTTTCATTTCTTCCTCTTCTTGGATTTGCATCTCTTAATTCCTTTAGGTTAACCTCAATAAAAGGCTTCACTTCAACCCTATTATGTAAAGTATAGAGATAAGCTTGCTCCCATTTACCTCGATTTACCGAAGAAGGAATGCCGACGGATAGTCCTTTCGAGTCAATGTTTGTAGTATTTGGCAACCCTATTGCTTCCGTGTTGGACAAATACTCGGAGCAAAATTCAATTGATTCCTCCGCTATGTAGCTTTCTACTATACATCCTTTCGGAATATTTCAGTTATTAACATAACCCTTTAAAACCTTCATGTACCTTTCAAAATGATACATCCATCTCAAGTACACCGGTCCACATAGTTTAACTTCTCAAACTAAGTGCACCGTTAGATGAATCATTATGTCAAGAAAATTGCTGGAAAATACTTCTCAAGCAAGCACAATGTCTTAACCAGCTCTGATTGTAGCGAATCTAGTATAAGTGGATCAATCACCTTGGAGCATATTGAATTAAAAAATGAGCATAATTTGGTAATTGCGAATTTCACATCATTCGTTAAAACTCCTCGCAAGGCAAGCGGTAATAATTGTTGCATTAAGATATGACAATCATGTGTTTTTATTCCAATGAGTCTCAAATCCTTCAGAAACACCAACCTTTTGAAGTTGGAAGAATACCCGTTGGACACTTTTACAGAAGCGAGCCATTCACAAAGCTTTCTTTTTTCTATTCTAGATAATGTGTACCTTGCCGAAGGTAAGTAAGTGGCATTCCTTCTTTTCGTAGGGAGCAAATTAAGTCTAATCTTCAAATCCTTAAGATCCAACCGTGCTTTTTCTCCATCTTTGGTCTTATTAGGAATGTCAAGCAACGTGCCCACTATTGATTCACAAACGTTTTTCTCAATATGCATAATATCCAAGCAATGACGAACGAAAAGTGACTTCCAATATGGAAGTTCAAAGAAGATTGACCTTTTTTTCCAAGGTCCATCAACCATCGGATCCTTGTTACTTTCGTTTTCTTTTCCCGAGCACCACTTTCAAATATTTAACCATCTCAAATACGTCTTTGCCCATCAAAACCCGGGGAGGGATTCTTTCTTTGGTATTACCATCGAAAACTTTTTTTTGTTTACGGTATCGATGATTTTTTGGTAGGAATCTCCTATGACCAAGGTAAACAATTTTCTTATCATTCTTCAACCGGATGGAAGATGTTTCTTTCATACAAAAGGGACAACCCATATAGCTCTTTAATGAATAACCATATAGGTTTCAATAAGTGGGAAAGTCATTAATTGTCCACATCAACGTTGTACGAAGTGTGAATGTCTCTTGACAGTAAGAATCTCTAACTTCGATCCCCTTTTCCTATAAGCTCTTTAGATCATCGATTAGCGGTGCCAAGTACACATCAATGTCATTCCCTGATTTTTGAGGACGGGAGATCAATAAAGTCAACATCAAAAACTTTCGCTTCATGCTCAATTTCGGAGGGAGATTGTAGTTGACAAGTATGAAGGGCCAATTACTATGCCTACTACTCATATTACCATGAGGGTTCATTCCGTCGCTGATAAACCTAGACGTAGATTTCGTGGTTCCGCACTAAATTCAAGATGATCATCATCAAAGGTCTTCCATTGTAATGCATCGACTAGATGTCTAAGCATGATATCTTCAACACGTTTATCATGGTGCCAAGTTAAATTCTTGACGTGATCGGCATTACGGAATAAACGCCGCAGACGTGGCGCTAGAAGAATGTACCATAACACCTTTGCCGGCACTCATTTGCTATCATTCGTTGGCTTTTTGCCCTTTTTCCATCTTGACTCTTTACAAACCGAGCATTCATCCAAATCCTCATACCCAATTCGGTAAAGGACGTAATCATTTGGACATGTATGAATCTTTTCATATTCCATTCCCAAAGTGCTCAACGTCTTATTAGCTTCGTACATATTAGCTGGTACTCTATTATCAACCAGTAGAACATCTCTTTGAAATTCTAAAAGAGTCGTGAAACTATAATTTGTTCACCCTCTTGATGCCTTCATGTTCTATAATTTGACCAATACCGACAATTTCGTATATTTAGTGCACCGGTCATACAAGGGCATCTCAACATCATTCATCATTGCATTGAATAACTCAGGACGGTGCACAAAGTGTTCTTCCAAATCATTAATCATATCAAACAAATTATCTCCTACATCTTCCTCAGTAGTAGGTTCTCATCCTTTGTTCTTCGATGTTGGATTCAAACAAATTTTACCGTGTAAATACCATGTTTGGTACAAACAAATAATCTCACGTGCAAGCAAATGTCTTCTAACTTCATCAACTGAATGAGACCTATGATTTCCACAATCCACACAAGGACACCGAATCTTATCATTTTTCGTGTGAGTTTTGACAAATGACAAAAATTCTTCAACACCATCTTGATATTTTCTAATCAATCTATTAGCCCACATCCATTTTCGATCCATTTGCAAGAACATAACCTAAATCCAAATTAAAGATCATAAAATACATTCAATAATCAACTTTTTACAATTAAAATAAAACATATCAAGCTTTTGGCATAATTTAACAAATCATGCTTTCATAAAAAAAAAATTTAAAGTTTTATATATCTAAAATATCTATAATGAATACAAAATAACTCAAAAGAGTAAGTAATCACTTACAAATAATGACTATAAGAGAGTGTTGGTATGATGGACAATGGTAACGACGTTGAACGACAGCGAAGGATCTGGTTTTGTAGGTCTCTATAATATTTTTCGAGGCTGCAGAACTATTTTGCAAAATAAAATCAGGGCTGGTAGGGATTTTTAATTAGAGATAACACGAGGGTTTAAAAAAACCGTTGTGAAAACTGAGAGATTACACAACGGTTTTAATAAATCGTCGTGAAAACTGATATAACACCAGGTCCAAGCCACTACTAGTAATAGATCTGGTTGGAGCTCACTCTCTTTCCGATGCCGCACTAAGAACGATGGAGATTACCGTGCTGGAGTTTGCAAACCGGAGATCGCGATCTTCTGGGCCTAGATCTCACCGGAGCTTGCGCAAAGAGGTTTATGTTTCTCTCTCTCTCCTCCTCGACGAAATTCATTCTCATCTAACCTCAATGATCGGCAATCAAAGATTATGTTGGATGTTGATGCGGGGCTAGAGTTGTGAAGAATCTCGCGAGGAGATCCACGGTACTGATGATCCGTTGCCGAAGTCGGACAGACCTTGGCCGAAGAGATCCTCGACGTCCTCGAACAAATCTCGCAACATTTCTCCATTTCAGGCAAGCACCTCTTCCATATCTACAATGTTGTTCGCTCTTCTCCGTAACCAGTCCGATTTATTTTTGAATTTGTGCATGAAATTTTGTTTGATTTTAGTTTAATTTGCTCATTTATTCTGATGTAGGGATTTTAAAAAAATCTTGGTTTGATTTGGGTTTAGTTTTGCGTGTGTTTGTAAAGATTACAAGTGATGCACCTTTTGATTTGTTTAATTTGGATGGTTGATTTTGGTTTAATTTTGTGTGTATTTAAATCTTGCTGGTGCTACACTTTGATTTGTTGAATCTGGATCATAGTAGAATTTGGAAGTTTACCAATTTTTATCTGTTTTTGAAAAGTCAATAAAAATTATACTTAATTTTTAAAAAATCAATCAATTTTAATTTAAAATTTTCATTTTAAATCTTTGTTCCAAGCACGACAAAAAGTTTATTACACGTTTGTCACTAAAAAAAATAAATAAAACCCCCGATACCCCCTTCATTTTTCAATTTTCATTTTCTCTCTCTCTTTCTCCCTCGTCCTCACACCCTCGCTCACCCTTTCTCTCTTTGCTTTTCCTCTGCTGAGCTCCCCCACTCCCTCTCTCCCAAAAAATTATTTGGAAAACCCAAACCAAATCCACAAAACACTTAACCCCGAGCTTCTAAACTTTATAAGTTCGTTTAAACTCGTTCTATATTTCAAATAACTTGATTTTGAGTTTGAAATTTCTATTTTTCGTTAGTTTTGGAAACTTGAATATCGAATGAGATTTTGATAGATTTTGGTGATTATGAGTTTAAATCTAGTTATTTAGGCTCTTGGAATTATTTATTTTCTGTTATGGATATCCGGAAACTGTTGGAACGAATTTTGGTTGATTTTGTAGGTTGGGCTGAAGCTAGGAACTCACTATTCCGCGATGATCCGGTCAACTGGATAGCCCAAGAACAAGACATGACACTTTGTCCTTGTCCGGTCAATTGGACCTGCATAACAGGTCAACCGGATTGAGGCAGAGAGCTTGCAAGGCCTATGTTTCAATCCAATCTGCCCTATTTTGATGTTTTAAACTCAAATAATGATGTTTTGAACTGTAATATGAATTTTTACAGTTTGCACATAAATCGAGAAATATAAATATTTTAATACACTATTATTTTAAGCACACTAATTAAGCTTGATGTTTAGTATAACTAAGAATTGAGTTATTTCGGATACTTAGGCTATCTTTGTAATTTGGTTTAAGGTTTTGGTGAACGGAGCCTGGAGTCTCGATATACGTGAAGCTATCAGTAGATTTATTTTGCCAACGAGGTAGGATACATCAACCCTGCTTTTATGAATGTTGCTTTATGAGTTACTCGCTTTAAAATCATTTCAAAAATGAAGTGATTTATAAAATGTTTTAAATGGAGAGTATATATATGTATCAAATATTTTGGGTCAAAAGTATAAATATGTATAGATACATTATTTTGAGAGACTCAAGTAAGATGCTTTAAAACTTTGCGTAACTGTCCAAGTGTATTAAAGATGGAACTTCAAAAACTATCCAATTAGATATCGGCAGTTCATAGTTTTGCTTGAAAGCCTTGTTCAGATATTGAGATAGTGTTTTGTTACCGATCAATTGTTGTCAGGCTAGCACACGTAAGTCTATTTATGTTTAGCGAATTACAATTCTGTATTTATTTATTTACGCACTTTAAATTTAAGCCTTGTTCATTTTTGTTATACCCCAGCCTAACTCTTTTGAACTAATTATTTTAATTGAGTCAATTGTATTCTACTGAGCTAGTAGCTCACGTTTTATTATTTTAGCCCCCCCCCCCCCCCTCCCTCCCAAGGAGATGCTAGGAGTAGTGCTAAGTAGACGGTGTGACATCAAGGCCACTGCGGTTTAGTGGTGATTTATCTGTACTTTTATTTTCAGTTATTTATTTTTCCAAGGCATGTAAACTTAACTCTCTCCTTGGACTGGGATGTTTGTACTTTTATTTCATGTTTTTGTTTGTTTGTGTGATGATATCGGAGGTTAGATTATCAAAACTAGTTTTCTTGTGAAAAATTTAGTATTTAGGAATGCCCACTGTTTTAAGTTAAAAGCTACTTGATAGTTTTCTTGAAATATAAAATTGGTATATTTTAGGACAAAATATTATTTGGCCAAATACTTTGATATGCTTTCAAAAATGGATAAAATAGGAATTTCATTTCAAGTGTGGATGAATTACGGAATATTATGTATTTTATTCGATTGATTTTCTTTAAAACACCGAATTTATTTTAATTAAATCCCTTTATGTCACCATACCCGATTTTGAGTTGTGACAGATTTATATCATTAATCCCCTCCGGAAAATTACTCACAATTTTCACATTTTTCTTTAAATTTTCAAAACCATTCAAGATGTGCCCTAATCTACCCAAAACAAATTAAAAACCCCCTCCATCGACTTCCTTCAGTAAACTTAACAGTTTTACTACCATATCATTAAAGGTTAATGAAATATATTTTAATTAGTTTTGTTTTTATTTCAAAATTTTTTCATTAACCTTAATTGAAATGTCACATCAGTAAAATTGTTCACTTTGGAGAGAAAGTGAACATATGGGGTATTTGAATTGTTTTGTAAATTTTGAGAATAAAATGAGAAGATGTGCATAATATGAGAGGGGATTTATCTAAGTTATTTTGTATGGAGACTCATGAACTTCTTAAATTTGGTAAATTCGTTCATAATATTTTTTTCTTGACACACTACTAGAAAAGTAGGATTACACGACGGGCTTTAACCGTCGTGTAAAGTTTGCACGACGGTACCTTAACCGTCGTGTAAGCCAGCGTCGTGGAAGATAACACGACGGTTTCATTACTGTCGTCGTATCTTAGTTTTACACGACGGTTTTCCAATAGTCGTGTAATCCCGGTAAACAGTTATGTGGTGGAGCAAAATAAAGTACATTACACGACGGTTTCGGAATGAACCGTTGTGTAATCTGTCGTAAGCCCATAGATTACACGACGGGCCCATGGGGCCCGTCGTTTAATCTCACCAACATCAATTATATTACACGACGGGCCCATGGGGCCCGTCGTGTATTCTCCCAACTGGGGTGAGATTACACGACGGGCCCATGTGACCCGTCGTGTAATATAATTGATATTACGACGGGCCCATGGGCCCGTCGTGTAAGTCGTGGTTTACACGACGGGCCTATGGGGGCCGGGCCCATGGGGGCCCGTCGTGTAATCACACAGATTACACGATGGGCCCATGGGCCCGTCGTGTAATCTCCCCAGATTTGGGGATATTACACGACGGGCGTCTCGTGTAATCGTCAAAAAAAAAAAAAAAATTTCACACGGGTGGCCTAATCTGTATGTTATCCAATACACGATCCAAGTATTATCTTCATTAATCAAACTAAAAATACACTCCAACTATTACATTACAAGTTTATACATCATAATTAATGAAATCCATTACATGGCTAGCCCATTCTCCCCTAATCAGATCCAAATCCTCAGAAGTATAAAATTGTTTACTTTCACGTGCGTCAATTCCATTCATCACTATATCCCTCATAAAACCTAAAACAAAATAACCACATTCAACACTTCCCTCTTGGAGAGGACAAGGACGGTTCGAGATTTTGGTTTTACAGTCTCGTCTCCTTCTAATCCCTTCTCCGGTCGTAATCTTCCAATCCATTAGGGCCCTAGCAAATTGGTAAAATTCAAACTAATTAAGATGCATATAATTAAGATTAAAAAAAATATCATGTTCAAATTGACTTACATGTTCATTAGCTCAGTAAAATCGTCGCGTTTCTTCTCCCGAAGAGGATCAAAATAAAGGACGAGGTCCTCCCATGGGTTAATGACACCCAAAACCCAATGTCTCCCTCTGTTATGTGGCACAAGATAAAGCCGTTCTTTGGGTGCGTCACGCAAAAAGCTGATAAGATTGTCGGCTCGCTCTCTCATGCCAGCATCTTCAGTATCTGTTCTCACCGGTGAGATCAAGCTTGGAGACACAAACACAAACTTCTCAGCTTGGCCGTTAATTCTATATAGTTCCTCCAAATATCTGCATAACCATATCAAAAATGTTACTCTACATGAAATATAGAAGATTTTCCAGATAAAAAGAAAATTTAAGATAAAGAATGCCGTACCTCATGTAGACTAATATACAATTCGCACTGATTTCTTGTAAATTATAGAACTCAAAAATATCTTCAAAGCTCAGAAAGACAGGCATATCAAAACCCATAATCGTGGCTGGTATTGGGACCTCAATCTGATTACCTTGACGCATGGAACTATGTGTATAATAAGCCAAAGGCTTCATTGCCTTGTTCATGTTATTAAAGTCGAACACGAGTTTTTGTTCTTGCGCACCTTGTTGTACCTCCAAAACAAGGGCGCCCCATAAATGTATGTAAAATTTCATATTATTCATGTAAAAACTCTAGTTGACATTTCATCGAGCATATGGTGGGCGGGAAAAATTCATGTGCATGTAAAGTGTGAAAACCACTCACAAACCATTAATCTACAAAGAGCATCTTTAAGAACTTAAACACCCATGCTAAAAAATGCATCTTTAGTGACAAACAACAAGACAAAATCCCAAATTTAATTTAACTTGTATATGAACTTACCTTGTTTTTCTTTGAAGATGAATAGACACTCCAACACCAATAATTTTGGAATAGGCGACGGCGGCGACACGACGGCGACGGCGGCGACACGACGGCGACGGCGGCGACGGCGGCGGCAACGACGGAGTTGGCGGCGGCTTGGAGGAGGAAGTGGGTACTTGAGAAATTTAGAGAGAGTTTAGAGAAATGAGAAGGTATGTTGAAAGAAAATGAGAGGAAGTTGTATTTAAGTAATAAGTTTGCGCGCGGAGTTCGAAAAACAAAAGTTCAAAATTTTTGACGATTACACGACAGTGAATTTTACACCATCGTGTAATATAAGATTACACGACGGGCACGAGAGACCCGTCGTGTAATCTCCCAAAAACTGGAAAGATTACACGACGGGCCCATGGGCTCGTCGTGTAATCTCCCCAGCTTTGGGGGGATTAAACGACGGTCACCCAGGGGGTTAAACGACGGTCCCCAGGGGACCGTCGTTTAAGCCCCCATGTGGGGGATTAAACGACGGTCCCCTGGGAGGCCGTCGTTTAATCCTCCCTATGGAGGATTAGACGACGGTCCTAGGGCCCGTCGTGTAATCCTTCTTGGGATTACACGACGGGCCCAAGGACCGTCGTTTAATCCACCCAGGGGATTACACGACGGTCCCAAGGGCCCGTCGTGTAATCTTGGACTTTACATGACGGGTACCTGTGGGCCCGTCGTGTAATTACTTCGAATATTGTGGATTACACGACGGTTTAAATATATACCGTCGTGTAATATTAAAAAAATTTTGAAAATTTTTTGAAATTTGGCACCACATTCAGACGAATTCAGACCACTGTGTTGTATACAAAAAATTACGCAAACTGTATCATTAAACCTGATTTATATTTAATATTAAATATGTATATACCAATCAACATAACAAACTAAACATGATATAGATCATGATGAATTACAATAGAAATTAATTAATGTACTTGTACACACTAAATGGCATAATGTTCAAGTTTTTTTCTTTTTTCTCTTTGCTGCCTCAACACGTGTCCATTCAATATCTGGTCGAACCAAGTGTGAAACATCATCATCGAATTCGTCAATCTCCTCAACCGGTGGCATTCCCTGTGTGAAAGATGGAATGTCGGAGCAATCTTCCTCATCTTCTTGCCCGTCACGGTACAATTTTGGCTTCATCTGCACAACTAAGGACAACTCTGCATTGCTGGGATCCGTTGTATAAAATACTTGGATTGCTTGTGATGCCATAATGAATGGATCATTTTTGTATCCCAATCGTCTAAAGTCTACAACTGTGATGCCATCACTGTCAATCCTTACATAGTTATTGTCTGCCCATTTGCACTTAAAGAGTGCTACATGTAAACCACAGTAATCGAGTTCCCAAATATCTTCAATGAAACCGAAGTAGTTCATAGTTCCATAAACTGGATTCTTGTCCTTTGCAGATGAAATATGCATTGCCTTAGCACGGATACTAACACCACTATTTTGAACGGGATGCTTCTCATCTCTTTCGCGAGTGTAGAATGTATAACCATTGACGAAGTACGATATATACCGTGTAACAATCGTCGACAGACCTCTAGCGAGCTTCATTAACTCTTGCGAACAGCCGTCCTTCTGAAAAACATGGCTTCGTAGCCACAGACGAAACGTCCGATTGTGGTCATCGTGTACCAACTTTTCATTTCGTCCTCTTCTTGGATATTTATCTCTTACTTCCTGTAGGTGAAGCTCGATAAAAGGCTCAACTTCAACCCTATTATGTAAAGTATAGAGACAAGCTTTCTCCCATTCACATCGATTTACCTGCGATGGAACGCCGACGGATAGTCTTTTCCAGTCAAAGTTTGTAGTCTTCGGCAACCCAATCGCCTCCGCGGTGGACAAATACTCGGAGCAAAATTCAACCGATTCCTCTGCAATGTAGCTTTCTACTATACATCCTTATGCCCAATTTCGGTTCTTGACATAACCCTTCAAAACCTTCATGTACCTTTCAAAAGGATACATCCATCTCAAGTATACCGGTCCACATAGCTTCACTTCCCGGACTAAGTGCACCGTTAGATGAATCATTATGTCAAAAAATGAGGGTGGAAAGTACTTTTCAAGCAAGCACAAAGTCTTAACCAACTCTAATTGTAGCGAATCTAGTGTCAATG
The DNA here is from genome assembly GCA_008635985.1 of Ficus erecta. Classification (NCBI taxonomy): domain Eukaryota; kingdom Viridiplantae; phylum Streptophyta; class Magnoliopsida; order Rosales; family Moraceae; genus Ficus; species Ficus erecta. The sequence continues at coordinate 29,075 of BKCH01000276.1, forward strand.
GATCTATTACCTTAGAGCATATCGAGTTGAAAAATGAGCATAACTTGGTAATTGCGAATCTCACGTCCTTCGTTAAAACTCCTCGCAACGCCAGCGGTAATAACTGTTGCATCAAGATATGACAATCATGTGATTTCATGCCAATCAGCCGCAGATCCTTCATAGACACCACCCTTTTCAAGTTGGAAGAATACCCGTTGGGCACTTTTACAGAAGCGAGCCACTCACAAAGCTTTCTTTTTTCTTGTCTTGATAGTGTGTACTTCGCCGGAGGTAAGTAAGTTGCATTCCCTTTCTTCGTAGGGATCAAGTTAAGTCTAATTTTCAATTCCTTAAGATCCAATCGTGCCTTCTCACCATCTTTGCTCTTATTGGGAATGTCTAGCAACGTGCCCACTATTGATTCACACACGTTTTTCTCAATATGCATCACATCCAAGCAATGACGAACAAAAAGTGTCCTCCAATATGGAAGTTCGTAGAAGATTGACCGTTTTTTCCAAGGGCCATCTACCACGGGATCATTGTTACGCCGTTTTCTTTTCCCAAGCACCACTTTCAAATCCTTAACCATCTCATAAACGTCTTCGCCGGTCAAAACCCGGGGAGGGTTTCTTTCTTCCGTTTTGCCATCGAAAGCCTTTTTCTGTTTGCGGTATCGATGATTTTGTGGTAAGAATCTCCTATGACTAAGGTAAATGGTTTTCTTACCATTCTTCAATCGGATGGAGGATGTTTCTTTCATACAAACGGGACAACCGATAGAACTCTTGACTGAATAACCAGATAGATTTCCATAAGCAGGAAAGTCATTGATTGTCCACATCAACATTGCACGGAGTGTGAATGTCTCTTGACGGTAAGCATCTCTAACTTCGATCCCCTTTTCCCATAAGCTCTTTAGATCATCGATTAGTGGTGCTAAGTACACATCAATGTCATTCCCTGGTTGTTGAGGACCAGATATCAATAAGGTCAACATCAAGAACTTTCGCTTCATGCTCAATTTCGGAGGGAGATTGTAGTTGACAAGTATGACGGGCCAAGTACTATGCCTACTACTCATATTACCATGTGGGTTAATTCCGTCCGCCGACAAGCCAAGACGTAGGTTCCGTGGTTCCGCACAAAATTCAGGATGATCGGCATCAAAGGTCTTCCATTGTGGTGCATCGGCTGGATGTCTAAGCATACCATCTTCAACACGTTTATCATGGTGCCAAGTCAAATTCTTGGCATGCTCGGCATTACGGAATAAACGCCGTAGACGCGGTGCCGGAGGAATGTACCATAACACCTTTGCCGGCACACCTTTGCTGCCATTCGTTGGCTTCTTGCCCTTCTTCCATCTTGACTCCTTACAAATCGGACATTCATCCAAATCCTCGTACGCATTTCGGTAAAGGGCGCAATCATTTGGACATGCATGGATTTTTTCATATTCCATTCCCAAAGTGCTCAACGTCTTCTTAGCTTCGTACATACTAGCGGGTATTTTATTATCAACCGGTAGAACCTCTCTTAGAAATTCTAAAAGAGCCGTGAAACTAGAATTTGTCCACCCTCCCGATGCCTTCGTGTTCCATAATTTGACCAATGCGGACAATTTCGTATATTTACTACACCCCTCATACAAGAGCATCTCGACATCATTCATCATTGCTTCAAATAACTCCGGACGATGCACAAACTGTTCTTCCAAATCATTAACCATATCAAACAAATTATCTCCTACAACTTCCTCAACAGCATCATCTTTCGCTTTGTTGTTCGATGATGGATTAAAACACATTTCACCGTGTAAATACCACGTTTGGTACGAACAAATAATCCCACGCGCAAGCAAGTGTCTTCTAACTTCATCAACTAGATGAGATCTATGATTTCCACAATCCACACAAGGACATCGAATCTTATTATTCTTCATGTGAGTTTCCGCAAATGACAAAAATTCTTCAATCCCATCTCGATATTTTCTAGTCAATCTATTAGCCCACATCCATTTTCGATCCATTTCCAAGAACCCGACCTAAATCGATATTAAATTTATCATACAAATTATTCAATAATCAAGTTTTTGCATTTAAAAACACAACGTATAGTCAACAACTAATCATACCGAAAAAGAAAAAAAGAGAATGTATATATATATACCATTTTTGACATCTACAATAAATCGTCCATAAAAATCAAATAAATAAAAAGAAGAGTAAGTAATAATCACAATACTTACAAATATTCAATATACGCGAGTGTTGGTTTCGTAATGGCGGAGACGTGGTTTCGCAGGTGTCTGTGATGTTTTTCGCGGCTACGCGATAGATCTGTAATGAGATGAAATGAGGGCTGCTGTAAGGGTAAAAAAGTTAGGATTACACGACGGGTTATTAAAACCCGTCGTGTAAAGTCTGACTTTACACGACGGTTCCAATAAACCGTCGTGTAAAGTGGCCCCGCGGGGGCACTTTACACGACGGTTCTTTGGAACCGTAGTGTAAAGTCGGACTTTACATGACGATTCTTTGGAACCGTAGTGTAAAGTTCCTCCGCGAGGCACTTTACACGACGGTTCTTTGGAACCGTAGTGTAAAGTCAGACTTTACACGACGGTTCTTTGGAACCGTAGTGTAAAGTTACTCCGCGAGGCACTTTACACGACGGTTCTTTGGAACCGTAGTGTAAAGTCGGACTTTACACGACGGTTCTTTGAAACCGTAGTGTAAAGTTGCTCCGCGAGGCACTTTACATGACGGTTCTTTGGAACCGTAGTGTAAAGTCGGACTTTACACGACGGTTCTTTGGAACCGTAGTATAAAGTCGGACTTTACACGACGGTTCTTTGGAACCGTAGTGTAAAGTCGGTCTCCGCGAGGCACTTTACCACGACGGTTCTTTGGAACCGTAGTGTAAAGTCGGACTTTACACGACGGTTCTTTGGAACCGTAGTGTAAAGTTGCTCCGCGAGGCACTTTACACGACGGTTTTTTGGAACCGTAGTGTAAAGTCCGACTTTACACGACGGTTCCTTGGAACCGTCGTGTAAAGTCCCTCGCGTGGGAGATTACACGACGGTTCCTAGGAACCGTCGTGTAAAGTACGACTTTACACGACGGTTTCAAGGAACCGTCGTGTAATCTCCGTCGTGTAATGTACTTTTTGGAGTAGTGACAATCAACCATTGAACTTATAATTTTGGAATTGACAATCATTTTTGTTCACATCTGTTAGATTTTAAACGGATTTTTTTTTTTTGGCAAGTGATAAACTAAAAAGGTCATTATCAATAATTTTTCCTTAATTTCAATATAAAGGAAATTATGCCGGATGACTTTTTTAATCACCTAATCTAATAGATTATCCAAATTCTTTTTATTTAGGAAAATAGCCGTTTTTTATTTTTTAGATTTGGTCAATTAATGGTTGACTATGAAAACTTATCATTGACTAATAGTCAATCAGTGATTAACTATGAAATTTGGTGATTTTCATTATGGTTAATTAATGATTAATCGTAAATCAATCACTGATTGACTATTGTGTGGTCAATTACTGATTGATCATCTAAAAAAATTAATTAACCATTTTAGAAAAAAAAATGACTTTTTAACTAATTTTTAAAAACTTCGGTCATTTACTGAAAAACTTCTTTAAAAAAAAGGCTATAGCTATAAATCCCCAATATAAATTTATTTTTAAACTTTAGGTTTTAAGTTTATGTTATAATTAAATTATGTTAAAGTTTTAAATGAATTTATAATTAAATTATTAAGAAGAACAAATTGTTAGATTGGTACATAAATTTTTAAATTTGTATAACTTTATGCTCCGTTTGCCTCACCATCTCAACTCAAACTAAACAACTCAAATCTCATCATGTTTTTTGTCTTTTCTGAAAAAAGTTTTTTGTCTTTTCTGAAAAAATCAACAAAATTTACTATGCAAACTTAAAAATCTCAACTCAACTCAAACTGAACCTGCGATCCAAACGAACCCTTAGTTTTTTTTCGTAGATTAAGTGACGTTAAGGCCTAAATATTAAAACGTTTCTACAATATTCATTTCCATTAATTCTTGGATGGGATCCGTTAGTGAGCATAAATATCTAACCTAAATTATTAACAGATTTTGTTAAAAAATTAACAGGACCGGTGTAACAACATTTTAATAACTTATGGTCATTCAATTTAGGAAAAATATAACAAAGACTAAAGTTGCACAGAAAGTTTAGGACTAAACCGGTAATTTACCTAACAAAAATACTAGGAACACAAACTCTAATCTCAGCTTTTGAGTATCAACCTATGTGGTATATAAGTTATCTTTTTTTTTTATTATTATTATTAGTTAGTATTTAAAGCATTACTACATCAATTGATTGCATTTACTATTTAAAATATGACACATGTGTTAGTACTTAAAAAATTAGGATTAGAGTAGGGGTCTCTAGCACTACTATTTACCCTAACAAGAAAATAAGTAATTTCCTTCTTGGATTATCACATGTGAGTCACCTGCTAAAAACTGTCCAAATTTTACTAGACATGAGTAAAAAGGATCATACTAAGCTTTTGTTTGGAATATCGGTTTCAAATGAAAAGTTTAAGTTGAAGTTTATAATTTCTATTGACTTTTAAGCTTCCATTTAGTATTCAAGTTTAACTCTAATTAAACTGTATTTTTTCATCTCAATTTTTGTCTTTTTCTGAAAAGTCAATAAAATTTATAACTAGTTTTTGAAAAGTCAACCAACTCCAACTTAAAAATTTCATCTCCAACTAACTTACCAAATGGATGTTAAGTAAAAGACAAAAACTGAGATGAAATATTTAGTTTTAAATCTAAGAGCCAAATATAAGTTAAATTGTTAAGTTCAAAGTATGTGTTTGGCTCTCAGATTTGAATATTAGTTTTTCATTTTAATTTTTTATCTATTTTTAAAAAATCAATAAAAATTATACTTAATTTTTAAAAAATAATCAATTTTAACTTAAAATTTTCATTTCAAATAACAAAAAGTTTATTACACGTTTGTCACTAAAAAAAAAAAAAGGAGAGAGAGAGAGAGAGAGGGAGGGAGAAGAGAAGAGAAAAAGAAAAAGAAGTCAATTTATGTACGGGTATTACTCCAAATTCAGACACGCTACCAAGTGAGGTGGGTCCCACTAAGCTAATCGTATAATGCATATTCTGAATTGAATTCAAACAAATCCAGGGCCACAAAATTCCGTTACTGTTCCGTGGCGACCTCTAACTCCTTTCTCTCCTGCCACTCCTCACGACCACGGCCATCTCCACACGACAGGTACTCATTTAATTCAACTCCTCTTTCTCGCGACCCACGCTTCATTTTCTCGGCAACCAAACACCTTTCCACCATGGAGAAACTCTCAATCCAAGCCGAGAACTTGCCCTTTCTCTCCCACCGCAATCCCAGGCCTCCGAGCTCGGTCTTCCATTCCTCGTTCGAACCCCGCCGACTGTGTCTGTTCCCTCCGACGGACCGATCGAGAGTTAGGGTTTTTTGCAGCGTCAAGGAGACGCAGAAGGTCGACGGAGAGAGTCAGAGAGTCGATGGAGTTCTCAAAGGGATTAAGGTCTCGGGTTCCGAGGTCGAGTTTGGCGCCGAGAATCGGTCCTCCGAGGAAGTGGAGTTCACTTGGAATTGGCCTCCATGGAAGAACCTCCCCGAGAGATATAAGCTTATCGGTACAACTTCGCTTGCGTTTGTTATCTGCAACATGGATAAGGTAGTTATTTTTGAAATTCTACTGATAATTTTGTGCTATTTGGAATTTGGTTTGTGATTTATTTTCCATTTTTCGATCTTGTTTTGTTAGAAGTTGAGAAATGACAATATAAGTTGGTAAATTGGCTAGTTAAGGTTCATCAATGGGTTCAATGAGCTGCATGGCACTGAACTTGTGGTCTAATCAGCGGCGGAGTCAGGATTTTTTTTATTTTTTTTTTCGGGGCATAAACTAATGCAAATATTGAACGCAAAAATTGTTCGATTTAATATACATAATTTTTTCTTCTAACGTAAACTTTGTAATCTCATTTAACCAACTTTAAAAAGTCCAAAAAATACAATTTTAAATGCTAGTCTAATTGACTTTTGGTTTATTTGAAATTTTATGTTCCAAATAATGTATATTCAGAAGTCAAATTTTGAGACATAATTGAAACTTCAAAAAAAAAAAAAATGTAAGTAAATTTTTTAATTACCAAATTGTGAAGGGACGCAAACTAGGAGATAATTGGCAAACATCTTGTAATTGGGGTAAAAAGTTAGTGGAGCCGACATGGCTCCGGCACTGGGTCTAATGAGAGTGAAACTAAGCCATTTCACTGAGTAGAATTGAGTCCTTTTTTTTTTTAGTTTTTTGGTTCTATTTGGTGTTCCCTGTAATTCTGTTAGAGACAAAAGGGATTTAAGTAGCTAGTTAAGGAGTTTGACGTAGTGAGGAATTTTATTTTTATTTTTTTTGGCAGGTGAATTTGAGTATTGCCATAATTCCAATGTCACATCAGTTTGGTTGGAGTTCTTCAGTGGCTGGATTGGTGCAGTCATCGTTCTTTTGGGGCTATGCTTTGAGTCAATTGCCAGGCGGGTGGCTTGCCAAGATATTTGGTGGGAGGTTTGTTTATTAAGACTTCAGATGCCCATAATGTTGCACCAAATGTTCTGTTACTACACAGTTGTATGATCAATGTTCAATAATTTAAGTGTCACTTTAGACGAGTTCTCAAAATAAAAACACTGTTTTGATTTTTTAAAGAATCAAATAGTAGTTGTTGTATCTTCTTCACGGTGCCTCTTCTGCATTTGAACTTAGTTAAAATATGGCTAATTTCATCATATTGGATTGACGGAACAGCTTCAAATCCAAATGCAGCTAAAACTAACAATTTATAAGGATTACATGTTTACATGTTGCGGAGCAGTGATGTTCTTCAATCATCAAAGTCGTTAGTGATTATTTATATTGCATGCACCATTAGCATTTCATTTTTGGGGGACCACGTTAGAGTGATGTTCATGTGTCATAAACGTCCTGTTCCACTGTAAATCTTCTTTCTGATGCAGAAAAGTTCTTAAGATTGGAGTATTAACTTGGTCACTGGCTACGGCACTCGTTCCTGTTCTTGCTGGATTTATGCCTGGCTTAATATTGTCAAGAATTTTGGTAATTGTTTCCACTTCTTATCTTAATACCTTCTACCCTTGTTATTAATCAGACTTGCTTAGTGTGATGTGATGAGTCAATTTACTGCATGAACTTTTTGTTTGTCCTGGAGGGATGAGATTTCTTACAGACCCATTAGAGGGAGGGAGGGAGGGAGGGAGGGGGGGGAGGGAGAGAGAGAGATTCATCTTGTTTTTGTGAGTTTATTGAATGGATACTGTCACTACTAATTGAGCCCTCATTTTCTCTTTTATGTGTTAGGTAGGAATGGGAGAAGGGGTTTCTCCATCTGCTGCAACCGACCTAATTGCCAGGCATGTATGACATTGCTTTCACTCTGGAAGCATTGTAGGCTGATAGAAAGTTTATCTGTTTATGGATATCTATTGTTCATCCCCTTTCTGTTCATATGGGTTATTTCTTATCTAAGAATCACAATCTCATGTAGATCAATATCTCCGAAGGAGCGCTCACGGGCTGTAGCATTTGTTTTTGGTGGCTTGAGTGTAGGAAGTGTTGCAGGGTATGTCATATAATTTATGGAACCATGTTTAGATGGTAAAGGGCTTATTGTTATACGAAGTAACAGCTTTTTTTTTTTTTTTTTTTTTTTTTAATATTGTTTGAAGACATAAGGGTGATATCAATCTTTCTGAACCTATCTTTTATTTGATGGAAAATAAGTTTTTCTAAACTTTTTGTTTTTTTGGTATCTTGTAGGTACAATGATTTATTTAAATTTCATTTTTGTTCCTCATATCAACTTTCTGACAGACGTATATTTTTAATCTTCTGTAGTTTGGAAGAATAAAACTTGTATTCTTCTTATTTGATATCAGAAAGATTACATCAATAAATAGGGACTTCACTCCCTTGATATCCTAACTAACTTAAGAGAGAAAAAATAGGAAAAAACAACCTAACCATTCCAAGATATCACTCGGATTATTATTGAATAGAAAATGATAACTACGCTAGATACTTCCGACACTCCCCCTTAAGTTGGATCATAGATATCTATCATTCCCAACTTGCTTACAAGAAGATCAAAATTAGGTTTAAACAATCTTTTAGTTAGAATGTCTACTGTTTGCTGCGTGGTAGGGACAAATGGCATGCAAATAACTCCTGCCTCCAATTTCTCCTTAATGAAGTGCCTGTCAATCTCCACGTGTTTGGTTCGGTCATGTTGCACGGGTTTGTGTGCAATTCTTATAGCCGCTTTGTTATCGCAAAACAGCTTCATTGGAGCCTCTACTAGTTTCCTCAATTCCTCCAATATTCGTTGTATCCATAGGATCTCACAAACTCCATTCGCCATCGCTTGATACTCGGCTTCTGCACTGCTCCGGGCCACCACGTTCTGTTTCTTGCTCCTCCATGTAACAAAGTTTCCCCATACAGATGTGCAATAACCAATGATAGATTTTCTATCTGTCACAGAACCTGCCCAATCCGCATTTGTGTAGGCTTCAATTATCTTCTGTCCACCCATCTTGAATAGCAACCCTCTTCCTGGATAACTCTTCAAGTATCTCAATATACTATACGTGGCATCGAGATGCTCCTTGTATGGGGCGTGCATGAACTGACTCACCAAACAAACTACGAAGTTGATGTCGGGTCTTGTATGTGACAAGTAAATCAATTTACCTACCAGCCTTTGGTATTGGCCTACATCAACCGGGCCTCCCTGCTTACAATCCCCAAGTTTTTCGTTAGGGTCGATCGGCGTTTCAATTGGCTTGCAACCACTCATCCTTGTCTCCTTGAGAAGGTCTATCCTTTGATATCCTAACTAACTTAAGAGAGAACAAATAGGAAAAAACAACCTAACCATTCCAAGATATCACTTGGAATATTATGAAATAGAAAATGATAAGTACGCTAGATACTTCCGACATCTTCTATAATTGTTTTTGTTCGCATTGAATATTTTAAAAAGTTTTGCGTGAAGTCGTGCCTTCTTTCTTTTAAAATAAGTAGAACAATAATCTCAAATACAGCATGAATGATTTTATTCCGGTGCTCTCTTGTACGATACGAATCAATATACTTTATGAACATGAACATCCAATATTTGACTTAGGTTTTGCTAGTGTCATCACATGTGTATATGTTAAGCCTTTTTTCCCTTAACATTTGCATGGATGCTAGGTTTGGTTATTGAAATCCCTAACATTTTAAATACTTGCAGGCTACTCTTGGCTCCTCCCCTGATTCAAAATCTTGGTTGGGAGTATGTGTTTTACATATTTGGCCTTTTGGGGTTAGGCTGGTAAGAGCCATCTCTATACTCATTGATTGTGTCCTTCCCTTCCTTGCTTCTAATTTAGTGGGCATGTCGCACCAAAAGTGAGTGTTTGAATAAATGAAAGGTCTTTCAATTTAAGTGTGACTTTATTCTTATATTGGGCAACATTCTTGAAGGTACCTAGGGTTTCAGTTTCTTGAAGGAAGAGCTTCATTTGTTGCCGAATCCATTTCACGTGAGCACTTAATGCCTTGTGCCAAGACTATTATCATTTATGGAGAAAATTGAGCTCATTTAATATAATCATGATTGTTCTCTGGACTTATGTTATGGCACTGCATAAGATTAAGAATAGTTAAATACTCTTTTGCGATCATTTTTCAAATTTACCCATCTTTACTAAGAACAGTTGTTTTCCCCAACAATGCTATAGGTACCCAGACCATGTACGTGAAGAATACAAGGAATGATTCTTTAAAAGAGTTGACCAATTCATTGAAGGTATGACAAGGTTTGCTAAGTGCATATAGGTGTTGGGAGTTGCTCGAAATGTGTAGAGTAAGCTGGTTGAGAACTTTAGCCTCCGTTTGGTTCGTTAGTTGGAGTTGAAATTTTTAAGTTGGAGTTGGTTGACTTTTTAAAAACTAGTTATAATTTTTATTGACTTTTCAGAAAAAGATAAAAATTGATATGAAAAATTTGAGTTCTAATTGGAACATCAAACAAAAGCTTAATGTAGGAAATATGTCAAATTTTATGGCCTGTTTGGAACAATGGTTGGAGTTGGAGTTTTGGAGGTTGGTTTGGAAATGCATGTTTAGTTGAAATGTGAATTGAAAATGAACTGTGATATAGGAAATAGTATAAAAAATTGAAATGTGTTTGGAGAAAAATATACGATAGGGATCTTGTTTCTTTCCTTTTGTCATTGTGAAGGATTGAAAAAAAAATTCTCATTTCAAAAGTTACCGAATTTTGAAGTTTGAATTTCATGAAAATGGAATAGAGAGAGAGAGATGTGGATTTGGGAGTTTTGGAAACCAACCTAGAAAGTAGTGACACAAATTGGGAAAAGTTGAGTAGTATTTCATAACAAGAGAATTATTTTGTTATATACACTTAAGTGAATCAAAACGAGGAAACTCTAATTTAGGAAATACTCAAAAACAGGAAACTATCTAATCCTAGAATCAGGGATTACAGTAAACAAAATCTTCTAGCTTATTATTGCTGTAAACAGGGTTTCCTTAATAGAAAATTGAACTTTCCCACACTCCCCCTCAAGCTAGTGAATGGATGTCATCCATTCCAAGCTTGCTGACTATCTTCTGAAATCTCGTTCCTGACAACCCTTTGGTGAGAACATTTGCAAGTTCATCTCCAGTGGGAACAAATGGAGTGCAAATTAGGCCACTGTCAATCTTTTCCTTTATAAAGTACCTATCAACTTCGATGTGCTTTGTATGGTCAAGCTACATTGGATTATGTGCAATGTTAATGGCTGAGTTATTATCACAATAAAGCCTCATCGGACCTTTCCACTTGACTCTCAAATCTTTTAAGACAATTTTCAACCATAATAACTTATAAATCCCAAGTGCCATTGATCTAAACTCGGCTTTCACACTGGACCTTGCCACAACGTTCTGTTTTTTACTTTTCAAAGTCACGAGATTACCTCCTAGGAATGTGCAATAACCCGAGGTTGACCTCCTGTCAATCATTGACCCTGCATAGTCTGCATCAGTAAAAGCTTCAGGAGTTAGCTTTTTCCCTTTTTTAAACAAAATTCCTTTGCCAGGTGTGCCTTTTAAGTATGTAGGATTCGGTACGCAGCCCTAAGATGTAATTCTTTGGGGTTTTACATGAACTGGCTTACAACACTAAGTAGATAAGCCTTCCCACAAGTCTCTGATAGGATTCCTTGTCTACTGCTGTGTCTTTCGGAGCATCACTAAGCCTGTGATTGGATTCTATAGGTGTCTCTACAGGTTTGCATCCCAATTTCCCTGTCTTCCTCAACAAGTCTGTTATATACTTTTGTTATGATATAATATCCCTTGTCGAGAATGTTCTACCTCAATGCCGAGAATGTATTTCAATTTGCCGAGTTCTTTAATCTCGAATTCTTTCACTAAGCACTTCTTTAAATTCTCCATTCCTTCCACATCATCACCTGTCACTATGATGTTGTCCACATAGACCAGTAATGCAGTCACTCCCCCTGAAGCCGAGTGCCTTACAAATAAAGTGTGATCGCCTTGGCTCTACTTGAATCCCATATTGAGGTAGCACATTCTTTGCCACGGGAGCAAATGTCTCAAGATAATCTATCCCGTACATTTGAGTATAGCCTTTAGAAACTAACTTTGCTTTGTACCTTTCCAACAAGCCATTTGACTTGTATTTCACTATAAATACCCATCTGCATCCCACCGGTTTCTTTCCTTTAGGCAATTTCACCAAGTCCCATGTCCTGTTCTTCTCAAGTGCTTCCATTCACCCTTCATAGCATTCTTCCAATTCTCATTACCTAATGCCTCAGATATAGAGTTTGTAATGGAGATTGTGTTTAGGCTGGTTAAGAAGACTCTGTGGTTATGGGACAAATTCTTGTATGACAAACAAGTACAGAGGATGTTTAGTACAAGCTCAAGTTCCTTTTCTAAGGGCAATGGGAATGTTGTAGTCACTTTGATCAAGAACTTCACTAACACCATCTTTATGAGAAACAGGTTCAACAATTACCTCTCTAAGTCCAAGAGTAGGGGTTGATTTGGGCGATTGAACTTGCATAGGTTGAGTGATTGGCGCCCTCCTCTTTGAATAAACTAGTAGTGGACGAGTAGAGTCTTGAGTTTCCTTTCCCTTTATCATCCATTGCAATTTAGGTGTATGTGGTTCAGGTTCAATTTCTGGCTGTACATTGGACTCAGACTGAGTGTTTGGCTCAGGCTGGATAACAGGAACAATAGGAGACGGAACAGGAACACTTGACTCAGATTGGACCACAGGAGGAGGGAAAAAGACAGTGGTGGAGGATGACGACGGAAAATCAAGGAGAAAAAGATCTTTTTCCTTATCTTCCATGAATGTAACCTCCCCTTGAAGATAAGGACGAGTAAAGTATTGATCTTCTTCGAGAAAAGTGACATCAGTTGACACATAAAACTTCCTTGTGGGAGGATGATAACATTTATAACCCTTTTGAGTGGATAAATACCCAACAAAAATGCATTTGAAAGCTCGTGGATCAAGTTTTCCCCTATTTTGAGAGTGCACATGGACAAAGGCAATGCAACCGAATATTTTAGGAACAAGATTATTTGACGAGTTCAAATCAGGAAAGAATTTTGTTAGAATTTGCCTAGGACTTTTAAAACCAAGAACCTTTGTAGGCAATCTATTTATCATGTGAGTAGCAGTTAAAACAGCTTCACCCAATATTGTTTTGGAACATTTTTTTAAAACAAGAATGCCCTTGTGATAGCTAAAAGGTGACTGTTCTTTCGTTCGGCCACACCATTTTGTTGGGGTGTGCTAACACAAGAAGATTCATGTATTATGTCCCTTTTTTGGAAATATGGTGAGAGAAACTGATTGAAATAGCCCTTAGCATTGTCGGATCGAAATCTTTTAATTTCAACATCAAATTGAGTTTTGACCATGTTGTAAAAAACTAATAAAACAGAACTCACATTAGATTTATTTTTCATGAGAAAGATCCAAGACACATGGGTACAATCATCAATGAATGACACAAACCATCGAGCCCCAGAAACGTTAGAAACAATGGAAGGTCCCCAAACGTCACTATGAATAAGAGTAAATGGAACAGAAGTTCTCTTATTACTTATTGGAAAAGAAGCACGTTCATGTTTTGCAAGTTCACAAATATTGCAATGAAATTTTTTGACAAACAATCTTTTGAACAATAAAGGAAACATAATTTTGAGAACACTAAATGATGGTTGGTCAAGACGGAAATGTTGAAGCCAAATCTTGTCTTTATTGGATTTAAAAGACTCTGAAAGAAATGATAATGGTGAGGAACTCGCAACACTAACTTGTCCAACTGGTTCTTCATGGTAATAGAGACCATCTCTCTCTCTAGCATGTCCAATCGTCCTCCTCGTGCCTTGTTCCTGAAAAACACAACAAGAATGATAAACACCACACTACAATTAGAATCTTTAGTGAGCTTTAGGATTGACACAAGATTGGTAAACAATTTTAGGACATGGAGGACATTTCTAAGTGTGAGGGATTTGCTTATAAACACATCTCCCTGACCAGCCACCGTTGTCACAGAACCATCAGCTATGGTTATTTTCCTATTACTAGGACAAGGCGTATATGAGATAAACTTTTGTGAGGAATAGGTCATGTGATCTGTAGCTCCTAAGTCAATGACCTAGGAACTTGTGGCGGAACCATCTGAGGCTCTAAAGGCATGAGAAGAGGAAGATATACCTGAGAATGCCAAACTGCAAGTACCTATTGTAGATGGCTTCTCCAACGAACCCAATAGATTCTTCAACTTCTCAATCTCCTCTCTGTTGAACTCGGTAGATATTTCTTGAGGATTAGACCCACCGTCCTGTTGTGTATTTGACGTACGCCTGCCCTTGTCCCTTTGGCTGTCCATTTTTTGCTATCCAGTTCCTGTTCGCTGCCTACGGAGGTCTACCATGGAGTTTCCAGCAACTTTCCGTGGTGTGACAGGACCTTTTACAATATGAACACCACAGAGAATCTTTGTTAACAGACCTTGTAAAGTCTGCCTACCTTTTGTCCTCGCTAGATGCCTGCCCTGGGCCAAGGTTCCTCTCATTTGTGGCTTTTGAGACCAGGGCCGAACTGTTCATTGGATTGGTTTCAATCATAACTCCTCTTCTACCTTCCTCAGCACGAACAATTTCAATGATTTCATTTAGTTATGGCAGATCTTCCTTTCTGAGTATTTGAACCCTTAATACATCAAATTCAATATTTAATCCCGCAAGAAAATCATAAATTCGGTCTTTTTCGACAAACCTCTTAAGAAAGGCTGCATCTTCGATGCACTTCATTTGAATCTACTAGTAATGATCCATCTCTTGCCACAAGCTTTGCAGCAAATTAGAGTACTCGGTGATCAACCTACTTCCCTGCTTGGTGGATGAAATCTTGGTCTTGATTTCATAGATTTGTGCAGTATCTCGTACTTTAGAATAAGTCTGTTTCACGGACTTTAGAACAAGTCTGTACCCCGCCTGGATGTTCTGTGATTCCCCTGTTGGAGTTGAGTTGCTGCTTTCAGTCAAGGAGACCTTTGAGGTATCGGTAGTGTTGCTAACTTCGGCTGATTTTGGCATGGTTCTTTGGTAAAAAGAAAAAACTGATTTCGGTTTCGAAGGGTGATAGTGTGAGGGGTGACAATCGGTCTAGCAAGATGAGAATTCACAAGACCAAAAAAAACACTAATTCCCAGAATTGAGCCTAGAGCTCTGATACCATGACACAAATTAGGAAAAGTTGAATTGTATTTCATAACAAGAGAATTACATTGTTATATATACTTCAGTCAATCAAAACTAGGAAACTCTAAACTAGGAAATACTCAAAAACAGGAGACTATCTAATCCTAGAATCAGGGATTACAGCAATTAAAAAATATTACAAAATCTCCTAGCTTATTACAGCTGTATACACGGTTTCCTTATATAGAAAACCAAACTTTCCCACATTTAGGTTGGAAACAATGTTCCAAACGGGTAAGCTGACACTACTATCATTATATTTTGAGAGTACTAGGTAGCCGAGCAAGGTTCTTAATATGAAAATTTCCACGTATTCGTCTGAGGCTGGATTTGACTATGATTTTGGGTACCCTTTATAAGGAAGTTTTCATCCTCTAATTCATCTCACTTACATAGCCAGATTTGCTTTCATTGCCACAGTAATTGTCTAAATTTAGAGAATAATAGTTAGGTTAAAGCTGTGATTAGTAGGATTCAAGGAAGCCTGGTCATTGATGAAAAAGGGGAATTAAAAAGGAAAAAAGGTGATACTTAATTGTAGAAATATTTTGAGAGTAAACCCCAAGAGTGGCTAAAAGTAAATTCTTGGCTGGCTATCAATGTTGACTTGCTTTTCTACTAATAGGATGTACCATGGAAGGCATTTTTCCAAACACCAGCAGTATGGGCTATGATATATGTTCATTTTTGCGGAAGTTGGGGTCACTACACTTGCCTGTCTTGGCTTCCTACGTATTTCAGGTACCTTTACACATTCTTTCCTGGGAAACTTGATTAGAGTTTGATATGGCCAAAAAAATAAAAATAATAATAAGAAGAAAATAAATGTAGAAAAATAACTAATAAAAAGTAGTAATCTGTTTATCATCATCTAGTTTTTCCTTTTGTTTCCAATTTTGATTTTAATTATTTGTTACCTACAGGGATACTACCTAACACCAATAATAGTTGACTGAGACTTTGTGCAACCGATGATTTTTTTTTATATTTTTTTTTTTTCTTAGTGGATATTTAACAAGAAATACAGTATTGTATTTCAGTATCTTAACTTTCATCATTGACGTATACATATAAGGAGCCATCAAATACTAATCAGGAACATATTGGAAATATCTTCCAAGAAAAAATATTTGATTTTATCCCATACACCTTCAACAAATACATTAATTCCCCTTGATATGAACATGTATTCGGTAAGAAGTTGATTTTCATTGTACGTGTGTGCAGTGAGGAGCTGAACCTGAATTTGACAGAAGCTGCATGGGTAAGCCAAAAGCTTTGTGTTTTTAGTCGTATTTTTCCTACCATTATCCTAGACGCTCAAATTTCTGGCTAAAGATTAACTAAAAAGTGACCGTACCTCAGTTATGTTATGGATTAGAAAGGATCATGACAAAAGAGAAATTTCATTTCCCGTAGTTCATATATTTGTATATTTAGTTACGGACTTTTGTTCAAAGAAAGATGGGATTGCTTCTGCTGCTTACAAACTGTTATGGTTCATGTTTATTTAAGTAGGATGGAGACCTCATGGTATAGGCACAATAGAAACAAAGCATAACCAATAGCATATTTACCAAAAAAATAAACAAGATCACATTAAAAATAAGACAAGTTATGTCATCATTGTTCTTTTTATAGAGTTTTGAGTGAAAAATTATAATGAATTTTTCTGATTACTATGTCAAATGACACAAGGGGCTGAATATATACTAGAGGGCTAAGAATCTTTGCCCTTAATTTCAGCAACTAAAAGCTAATTCCTAGGTTAATCAAATAAGTGAATTCGGGTAACATGCTACCCGATTTCCTAAATCAACTAAATGAGGAAAGTTGAAAAAGGAAAATAATACAGCTAATAGACAACTAGGAGAATAAAATCTGGATTTTCAACAGCTACCACGCTAGATATACTGTACAATCAAGGCTTGATGCAGGCTTTTATAAATCTCGATAACCATTTCCCACAATGTCTTGGATTATGTCACATGGATTAAACTATCCATTTTTTTTGTTTTTTTAATTGTAACGATTGTTTACTTGTTTCAGGTTTCCATTCTTCCTCCCTTGGCTTCCGTTTTTGTGACTAACATTGCAGCACAGATTGCTGACAACTTGATTGCAAATGGAGTTGAAACGACTACGGTAAGGAGAAATTCTGAGCTACTACTTTGTTACAAGAAATACCTCTTTTTGATAAATAATCTGAAATAATTTCCCTTTATTACAGACATACAATAGTTACTAACACATACATGCTACTACACAAGCTGTTAAATCAAGTTGATTTGTTATATATTTCCAATTTCATTCATGCAGGTGCGGAAGATTTGCCAAACAATTGCCTTTTTGTCACCTGCAGTTTGCATGGCTCTTTCCTCTGTTGATCTGGGATTGCCTCCTTGGGAAGTTGTGGGGATTCTCTCTGGTGGCTTAGCCCTCTCAAGCTTTGCGTTGTCAGGTGCAGAACAATTCAAAAAGTTCTTCCTTGATTGAAGAAGATAACGGATAATATTACTTTCTTGTCCGTTGATGAGTACTAAAATCTGATATCTCCACAGGACTTTACTGCACTCATCAGGATATGTCACCAGAATACGCAAGTATACTTTTGGTATGTAAACTTTAAAACCTTGTTTATTTTGTTTGCTGTATTTCATGACGTCAAGCAAGATAGATTGGTCTTATTCCGCCTTCATGCGTAATCTCAAGTCAGTAGATAATATGACTTCTGCATCACATGTATCTCTATGGCTATCTGCCAAATAAATCACCCATCCCCCCAATTTTGGCATTGAAAATGAAATATTTTGCTTTCTATGATTCGGATTTGAATTTTGTTATTTGTTTTAAATTAAAATTTTCATGCAGGGTATCACCAATACGGTTGGGGCAGTACCTGGAATAGTAGGTGTTGCACTCACTGGCTACCTTCTAGATTTAACTCATTCTTGGAGTGTAAGTTACCATTATTTTACTTCTCATCTCTCTATGGACCTCTTTTAGTACATAATTGTATTTTTCCTCGTAATGATTTACACATTTACAATTTGCAGATATCATTATTTGCACCGTCAATACTCTTCTACTTGACTGGTACGGTTGTTTGGTTGACTTTTGCCAGCAGTAAGCCGCAAAGCTTTTCCAAGAGGGACTAATCGTTTTTTGGCTCAGGGTTGCGTCTCTCGAGTGTGATTTACTGATAGATAAATTTTTTTGGATGTGCTAGCCATCCTATATTAGCATTGAAATTAACTTATTGCACTAGATCTCCTTTTGTATATTCACATGTAAAGGACGCAAATAGCCATTTTCTGTACGACATATATATTTTTTTGTTGTCTTAACTTCGAAGCAAAAACCACCAAAGTGATGTATTAATCATTTTTAAAATATCTTACTGTATAGCAGTTTTTAAAGTTTTGCATTCTACAAAATATTGGCATGTATATACCACTTACTATCTATGCAGTTGTTGAAGAGCCGTCAAGAGTGCAATTTACAAACTCTGAATCTCCCCACGCCTTCAGGAGACAACTGTAATGTGTGGTGACTTTGCAGCTTTTCGCCATTGTATGGTAGTGATTTCCTTGGCTGATATGAAGAAAGTAAAGGTGAGAATTTTCGGTTCTTGTGAATTTTCTTTTTTGTATTTCCTTGGCTGATATGAAGAAAGTAAAGGTGAGAATTTTCGGTTGTGAATTTTCTTTTTTGTATTTCCTTGGCTGATGTGAAGAAAGTAAAGGTGAGAATTTTCAATTCTTGTGAATTTTCTTTTTTGTATTCTTTCTTGCAAAAAATGACTAATACAATTGAATTGTATTCTATATCTTATTCTCAATAACTATATATGGAACCAGTTCCAGCTCAGTTCCACCTACTGGCAAGCAGGGAGGACAACATATGGCAAGTGAACAAATACGATTGAGAAGGGGCGAACCACTATCGGCTTCGAGGAATTAATATTTACAGGCTGCAAGGTAGGTATCTTCCCAGATGAATCTACACTTAAAATATTTCCATTGAGAAGCATAATTCGGCTGTGTAAATCACCGTCCTTTGCGCTTAGATGATACTCTTCTCTTGTTGTCTCACTCTGTAAAGATCGAGGCAACTTATCCGATGATTTATCAGACTTCCCTGATCTATGCTGATGGTGGTGGTGGTGATTATGATGTGTGTGCTTTTGTTCTGAACTCCATGTTCCATTGAAGGCAACTTTTCCCAGAACTGTCGTGCTATTGTCGAGGTTGATTAGTAGAACCATAATCCCTTTCTGTTTGATGAAGATGTATCAGCTTACAGAAATAGAATAAATGACGACCAACGCCTTACCAACAAATGAAAGCATGGTTTTAACTTACAGATTGCTTTGCACAATGTGCATAGGCACGTATCTTTTTTGTCCCGAAAAAGCTTGTCGACAGCACGCTTCTTCCCATCAATCGGTGCCAAAGAAGTGCACTTCAGGGAAGAAAGAAATCGAGGATTAAAGCATTGCTTCAACATATCAAGTAAAATACGAAAAATGTCAACTTTTATGCTTATTCTGATCTGAAATCAGAATTTTGTGGTAGCTAAGAAGTCACTATATATATATATATATATATATATATATTACCTGTAGTAGTCTGGATTCGGTACGAAGTTAGTTGTGTCAAGCAATCCATAGTTTCCCCCAATCAATGATTGTCTACAGTAAGTTTTGGTATCAAAAGCTGCTGACATACCAAGCTGATCCAAATACCTGTTTTTCACTCCCAACACGTCATTCTACTTCACAAGACTATATATCAGCAGAAAATCGACTATACGTGGAAGAAATTCAACCGTACCAGAAACTATACACAAACGAATTAGAGACGAGATTGCGTCCACTGTTATAAGCCCCTCCAGCCTCCCCAACCCAAGAAACTGCCGAGGATGCCGAACTCTTGAGGGTGTCATGGAGGCTTCTGAATGTGTTGGCCTCACCGTCAAGGTAGGATGGATCGAGAATCTTCTCAACAAGATGTGTATCAACCCCTATTTGTGAAGAAAGAAAACTCCAAGATCAAACTCAAGTTTAGAAGTTCTATCCCCGAAACCGTATAAAGGACTGGTTTAGTACTGCTTTTAGAGACCGCAAAAGTCCTTTACACAAACTACGATATAAGAATTGTGTTTGGTAATAGTTTTCAAAAATCATTTGCACAAACATCAATGCATCTTAATTGTTATTTGGAGAAGTTAGAATTTGTAACTTTCGCTTTTAACTTCTACTCCTCTCATTAGAATTAAAAATATAAACTATATCAAAAGCATAACAACCCCAGACTAACCCGAAGAAGCGGTTTGTGTGTGTGAGAGAATGTTTTTGATCATTGCAGGTTACCTGGTCCTAAATCATAAATGTGGTGAGTTAGGACATCCAAAGATTTGGATGTCTTGTCTAGGAATTCTTTGAACCAATTTGCATCAAAGAATCCTCCAGGAGCTACAATGAGTGGCTTTGGTTCAACTCCATTGTAGATGTTCTGCACTATTTTCTGCAGAGCATTGGTGTCAATGGCATATTGGTCAGCTGCTATTCTTGTACCAACTCCATTCCCGGACAATTCATTTCCTGAAATCAACAAAACAGACTTCAGTTAACCTAAGGAATATGAAAACATAAAAGCAGTTATTTAAGTCAATAATTTCTTTTTAAAAAATTATACAAAATGTAAAGAAAATGATAATGATACGTGTGTGTAACGTGAATTGTAGGTCGGAAAGCTCATTTTCTTTTGCTAGTTGCTTTCCATGACTTGCAAGATTAGTTTAGCTGATCACGAAACAAAGCACTTACCTAGCTCCCAACCATAAATTGGGTAGTTCTTTTGGACTGTATAACGTATAAAGGATTCGGCATTGGAAGAATCCCAAGCTCCGGTTGACGAAAGATCATGTTGCACCGTTCGCCCGGCAAGGGCATTCAATCCGAAAATAATCTTTGCCCTGAAGTAGACCAGAAAATGATATAAAGATCTACCATACAAAGATTATAAAGAATTCTTTGGTAGAATACGAAAAAAAAATCCTACCGCTAGATCGTTTCTTAATATCAAATTAAGAAAGGTACGATAAGCTAATGGAATTTGATGAAGATCTAACGGTTTAATATTGTATCATGCTTGTTTAATACTGTATCGTGCTGGTATGCATATTCTTTGTGACTAGCAAAGAGAGAGACATAATGGAAATATGATATTCTTACCCGGTTGCCTTGAAAAAGGAGTTCAATTCATCCCATCTACTCATGGGCAAGCATCCTTGAGTAAAACCAAACAACTCTGAGGCGTTCCTAACAAATGGAGTACAAGGTTGCTTATTGCCTTCAGTATCATAAATGACCTTGTCTTGCAAAGTACCGCCTAACCTAATCTTCAATGGTGAAAAAGCTGCACTTATATGTATATATATATATATATATATAAATCTATTAGGATCCCATAAGTTATAGGAGTCATACACACAGTTTGAATATGAAAAATGATTTATTATGGCAAAAGCTGCAAAAATAAGGTAAAAGGAAGGAATAAAGCAATTGGAGTAAGGAGATTTCTCACCCTTCACGGCATTTAACAATATATTGTTGCTCAAATCCTGCGCAACAGAATGAGCAAGTGAATTTTTTGTATGAAAGAATTCCATCAAAACTTATTAAAAAAAAAAAAAAAAGTTTCATTTCAAAATTTGTTATTGCTCAGATAGGTGTGTTTCAAACATGTCTTATTTCAAACATTAGTATTACCTAAATAGAAGAGGGACAGTGTAGAGGACCGAGGAAACAGAACACATTAAAAAAACCAAAAAGTGCAGATTCAAATCTCAGACAACAACAAATAAATAAAGAGAAATCCCAAAACCAGATATCCAATGAATAGAAAACAGACTATATAAAACATATGTATATATATACACACACACACACACACATAATATATATAAAAGAAGACAGACCAGATTGAGAAGAGAAGCTCTTCCCCAGCTACAAGTGCCATAGTCACATTTCTCAGGAGGCCACCAATCCAGAGTAGCACACACGAAATCATCATCAATCTTCCCAACAGCACTTTTCCCATCAATGGAAACTGTCCCAACCACTGTCTCTGAACTCGCGGAAACCAGGCTGAAACTGTACAAACACACCCAAAAACACAACCCCATTACCAAAAACTCTGAAATCCCACAACCCATTTCCAGATTCTCTCTCCAAAATGCTCAAGAGATCTGTAAGCCCCTCTCTCTCTCTCTCTCTCTCTCTCTCTCTTAAAAGGGTGAGGAATCCATGGAAGTAAAGATAGGGAAGTTAACAGAGAGTGCGTAGCCTTTGGAGGCTAATGAGGCGGTGTAATGAGAAAGTTTAAGAGAGGTAAATGGCTATTTATAATGGGCAAAGACAAGTGCGAGCTCCCTCATATAAATGCAAACACAAGAGGCTCATATACACACACACACACACACACATTGTCTATATATATATATATATATATAACAAAACGACACACCAAAGCCAACAGGTGACACTTGAACTTGAATTCAATTCTAGCCTCAGAACTTTCTTTGTTGCCTTCGGATTTGGTAATAAACTATTAGGCGCCTGTCTCAGTAGTGAGAAAGAGTGGTTTTATTTTTGAGTAATTAGTCGTTTTAGTCCCTGAATTATAAATATTTGTTATTTTGATCCCTGAACTTTTAATTTTGACACATTAGTTTTTAAAGTTTTCCTTATTTTTTTTTTTAGCATTTGTGTTAGTGAAATTGATGAAATATACTTTAAATTTAACAGAGATAATAGCATTTCTATCTCATATTACTTGAAAATATTAAAGAGATTACTACATCATATGTAAAAATGGTTCGGTTTTTAAGGGTTTTTAATATTAATAAGGATGACATTTTACACTTGATGTAGGATTTTCTGTAAAAATTTCATGATATCACGAATTGACACTTTGATTGTCTTCATTATATTCCAAAAATTTGTCATCAATTAAAAGTTCAAGAATTAATTTGTTAAAATTAAATGTTCAAAAACTAAAGTGATAGAATATTTATAGTTCAAGACTAAATCGGAGTAAGTATTTTTATTTATTTATTTTCTTTTTGTTTTGAAGTTGGTTGTGAAAGTGGACCTAAGCTTTTCTTTTCTTTGCTTTGGTTTGCTTTCCCTTCACGGAAGCTTCTGAGTACAAAGGTTTCACCAAATGGAACAGATGGCAGTGAATAAATATTAAGTGGTCTCGCTAAGTTTGAATGGAGAAAAAAATCCCACCTTGATCTTCAAGCAAAAAATAAAAAATAAAAATCCATCTTGATTTTCATTTGAGTTCTCATGGAAAAGGAGTAATCTTTTTTTTTTTTTTTTAATAATTTGTCATACAAGTTAAGTAAAAAGTGTAACGTTAAAGAGCAGAAAAGGGCGTGTAGTTTAGTACTTTACCATCTCAAAAAGACATATTCGGTTCAGAAAATAAATTGTGAACTAAGTTTTGAAAGATACTGTAAAACCCACGTACGTAATGATTGAGCTGAGGTGTTTTGTTGGTTAGGGAAGAGCATTCTTTTGGAGGTGTCAATTGGTGTAATATCATCATACGGTAGATTTTATTTTATTTTTTTTTACGAAAAAAATAGAAATACAAAAACATTTTCACGAGAATTATGCTCTCAATTTATTTATTTATTTTTTGTTGAAAAAGTCAATTATTTAACTTTTTGGTTGATAAATCTACGTTTGGTAGACTCGAAAAGAGAGAGAAATAAAATTGGAAGAAATATTTTAGAGAGAAAAAAACAATCTTAACTCATGTTTAATATCTTGTTTTAAATTCATTTTCATTTTTTTAAGTATACACAAGCAAAGAACACACATGTATTTTTTATGAAGCAGATCAACTACAAGGGTCTTCAGGTGGAGAAACTAAGTATATCCATAATGGACTCACTAAATTACAACTTTCAGGTAATTATTGACTAAAAGAGAACTTGTTGACATTTAGATACCACTCAAAGCTCTTTGTGGTCGATCTGCCTATTGAAAATGTATGTGTTCTTGTTTGTGTATACCAAAAAAGTTGGTTGTCACTTGACGAGTCTAATTCATTTTTCAAATTGTTTCTACAATGTTTTCTCTCACAAAAGTTAAATTTACCGTTTAAGTTATGAAATTGAACTTATAATCCCAATGGGCCTAAGGTTGTTTGGTAGAGAAGAAATTTGAAGGAATTCAGTTATAAGTCTATGAGACCTTTAGAAAGAAAAGAGAAGGCAAAAATTTTACAACAAAAAATGATAAAATAACTCTTTAACTTTAATCTCTTTTTCATCTTCATTTTTACATAAAAGTATAACTATAAAATACATCATTTTATATTATTTTTCTCTCTTTTCTTCTCTTCTAGCCAATAATATAAAAGAAAATATTTACCCTTTCCTCACCTCTATATTACTTCTCATTCCTTTTTATTTTCTATCCTTCGTACCAAAGAAAGTATAAATCGTTTTGTGATTTTGTTATGGCTCCTCAACACCATAGCTAGGGTGTCTTCAAAAGACTGCTATTTATTAACAGTGATGAATTCATAAATTTATATTAGTGGGAGAACAGATAAGGAGAAATTTTTAAAATTAATAACTTAATATGATTAAAAGTTTAATAATTTTTTTCTAAATTTTTATTCATGTTTATTTTTATAGCTATTACATTTTGTTTTTATATTTTCAAAATATTGTGAAATTTATTCTAAAACTTTATCTTAAATGTAATTATAATAGAAGTTTCTAGCTCATAATTTGTTGTATTTTTTTGTTTTTTTAAATTAAAAATTAAATTTCATTCCATTTTATTCGAGACCATCATTTTTCCTTTTAAAGGTAATTCTTTCTACTAATAAATAAAAACTTACATGCACAAATGTTCAAATTGTTGTTAATTTTTAAAACCAATAGATTAAACAAATAAAAGTTTAAAAAAAAATTAGAAAGAAAAGTAGATAAAGAAATTAGGAGGGGAAAAAAAAGAATCAAATGTTGGTTATGATATTAAAATATAAGAATAAGTTGAGTGTTATAAGACATATTTGAGAAAAAAAAAAAAAAAAAAAACTTTTGAGTGGGGGCATATTTGAAAAAAAAAAAAAAAAACTTTTGTGTGTGGGCAAATTACAAAATTTTAAGAAATATGAGAGTAAAATTTAGATTTTAAGAAATTAAAGGGGCACGTGCTCCTGGCACTTGCATAAATTCGTGCCTGATTATGAAAATACCATTAGAAAAAAGTTATTTATGAATTTTTTATTTAAAAAAAATACTTGAACATAAAGTTGAAGGACATTTTGCTTTACCACTCTGAAACGTTTGAGACAAATTCCTCGAGACCGTCCGAGTGTTATAAAAGGTTCCCCAATTGCTTCGCTCTTGGAAAAAAACGAAAAACAAAACAAAAAAAAAAACAAAAAACAAAAAAGTTGCTCTTTTTCAGGTTTTTTTATTTCAAAAACAGAGGCGTCATACCTTTTGTGACTACTATAATTAATCTAATATGTAGATTTGCTATAACCTTTAAAAGTCAGGAAAACCCGTGGCCCTTTCTTTATACTTTAAACATCTTGTGATTGTTTTTGTTCCCTCGAAAAACAACTTGAAATCGTTGGAAAAAGGACAGGGAAAAAAAAAACAAGAAATATTTATTTTCATTCAATTTGATATTGACTTTGATTTTTAGTGTTACACATTACAATATTCCAATTTTTCATTTTTTTATGTAAATGATTGCTTAATGAATAATCTGTGAAAATTTTGATGAAATAGCGACACGTGAATACTATTTCGAAATCATTTTTCGTTTTAGTGTCATTTTCAAAATAAAAAACATTTTTAGACAAAATAAATAAAGAAACAAACATGTCAAAAATCACCCCCAACTTTTGGTGATAGAATCCTTACCATGGTGCCGGCCAATGGTGGAATTAAAAAAAAAAATTAATAGGAATACTAAAAAAATAGAGATAATTTTCTACTCAAGAAGGATACAATTATGTATTTTAATACATTAATGATGGTATAACTTTTATATATATATATATATATATAATAAGGCACAATTGAAATTTAATAAGCATTTTCGGGATAAAAATAATAGTTTTAAATTTGAACAAGGGTTCGTGTTCCCACTCAATAAAGTGTGGTGTTGCCACAAGTGGTGATAAAACCAACAAAGGTGATAGAAAATAAGAGGTTTTATTTAAATGGTCCTAAATTAATTTGATATCTCTCTTAGGTGTAAAACCATTGCAAATTTTTTTTTTCTTTTTTCTTTTTTCGTGTAACCAAAAATCGAGAATCAATAGAAGATTTGGTGTATAGCTAAAAAATAATGTAAACAAATAATGCGAGAGAGAGAGAGAGAGAGAGTTAAAAAAAAAAAAAAAAAAAAAGGGAGAGAGAGAAAAGGAATCCACCAACTGCAATCATGGCCTATCAAGACCAAAGAAAAGGTGTAATGCAAATAATGAGATAGATGACTACTCTTGGAGGTTTCAAAATTCCATGGGGTAAAATACAAAAACAGCCTGTGATGAGGTGTAGAATTGAATTTTATCTAATGCCCAATTAAAGGCCTAATAATTCAAAGGCAAGAATTTTAAAAATAGAAAATTAATTTTATGAAAATTTAAATTATACGAAATTAAATTCTCTATAAAAATGTTTACTAATTTATTAAAAAAATCTATTTATTTGAGGAATTAAATTTCTATTATATTGTTTATTTTCTTAAAAATTATAAAGATTGAGAATATCATTATTGTAGTTATGAAATTATCTTTAAATGAGAAAAAATAATTAAATAAAAATAAGAGTATATTTTGTATAGAGTTAGTTACTTTTTATTTTTTAGGAGAATGAATAAAATTTTGTAAGTAACAAATGAGAGACAAATTCCTCCTTATTAAGTAAATTAATTTCCTATTTTAGGTAACAATTATATACATTCTATTTTGTATCTTTTAATTACTAGTTAATGTATACATAATTTTTTATATAACGTGAACTATTTAAAACTATTAGCTTATATTATCAGTATATCTAAAAACTGTTACATTAAAATTAACTAGTTGCCATAAAAAAGTATAAAAAAAAAAAAAAATTACAGCTGCTGTTTTATGAGGGTGACATTCATAAAAGATCCAGTATATATACATATATAAATATATATTCTTTAATCCTACTTAAGAAATCGGGGCTGTTCTTTTTCACTTTTTATAAACAACATTTGAATAAAGTTTGTTTACCAGCTTAAAGTTAGCTTGGTAATGCAATATGTCAATATAAAGTTTGCTTAAAGTTTGCAATATGTACAACACGATTACAAGTTCAATTATTTCCTCTAATTAGAAGTTTTACATTTTTAATTAAGATTAAAACACAAAAATTGCCATGTTATAAAAACAGAAACAAAAAGAAAGCCAAAGTTTATAAGTTCGAAAGCAACAACATCTCTGAAATGGACAAGTTAATTGCTATGGCGATCTTTTAAAAGGGTTCCTCCTATTTATTTACAAGCCGGGACCTCTGTGACAATTTTTTCTTTGAAATAAAGAATAATTCCATAAATCATATCCGATTAAGTAAAGTTTGCAAGTTCAAATGCAACAACATCATTAGAATTGATAACTTAATTGTTATGACGATACCTTTGCGACAATTTTTCTTTTTACAAAAGAAAAGAGTTCTACAAATTTAATGATTAACAACCTGATAAAACTTGATAAAAAAATCTAATGATTAATAAATACATATTATAGATAATTTTTTTATTATTATTTTTTACGTCTTCTTGTAGAATTCTCTTAAAATAATACAGCCATTATAAAATGCCTATATACAGAGGATCTCATCTCACCCTCTCCCTCAAATCATGGTCAAGTGATTTTATTTTATAATATGGTACAATATTTAAAGATATCCTAATCATATATGCCAGATATAGCCTTTATCTTGATCATTTCAATACAAAATCGACTGGTCCAAAATCAACTGGAACAGGTATGAAGTCTTCACCCAAAAAAGAAAACAACCAAAACCTAATGCACTTGATTTTAGATAAACAACAGCTATTGTCTGGTGGAGTTTAGCTTACTCCAACCTAACTACTAAGACCCTTTTTAATTTTGCAAATTATTATTGATTCTTTTCCTTCTTTGATCACCAACTACATTATCAAACTCCACAAGATTGCATATATTTTATAAATTCTTGTTTGATTGAAGTCCAACACCTTAGACTTTCCCATTTTGCTGGCCAAACATAGCTTTCACTGTTGAATAACTATATACCCATATTCATACATGTCCCTACTCTTATGTACAATATTCCTATATGACTTTATTGATTCACAAGTGTACTAAGTACATGCATTTTATATGTTAGGGAGATATAGATATAGAAGTAACAATTAATGTTCCAAACTTGAACTTGGTCTGAGAGATTTCAACCAAAAAATAAAAAACAAACTTGGTGTGAGAGAGTTATACTTCAAGGTACACACTACTAATAACATTAAGGAGTATTCTCACTCACACTCTGTCAATTTTAAGGTTCCTATTTTATCTTTTTAAATTTAGAACACTCATTTTAATTCTTAAATTTTGAATTTGTCCTATTTAACCTCTTTTATAAAAATTTCCTCTAAAACAGATAGGAAAAAAAATGGAGAATTAGTCTCACTTTTGGTTAGAATTTTTGTCAAAAACAAATGACAAAAGACCATGGGCTGCACTTAACCACCTTTTTAAAATTCAAAAAGTAAAAGTATGAGTTTTTAAAATTTAGGAGATAAATTGACAGCGATCCTAAAATTTAAAAGACAAAATGAGAATAAACCAAATATTTATTTCTAGTACTCTTCTTTTTTATTGCTTTTACTTTTTGTAAGGGATTGGAGACCCTTTTATTTATATATATATATATATATATTACAGTATAGGGACTATGACTTGCATTTACTAAAAATAAATAAAAACACTCTCAAATTCCGAATTTGGGAGTTACTACTCAAACTCCTCTCCTCTCCTCTCCCACCTCTGAGCTAGCCCCGGAAGGTTTTTCTTCAACATTAATTAGTTAGTTTTTCTTCTCTACTAACTCTGCTTTGCAAGCTTTCATATGATCAAACTTATTTTGTCATTTGCTAAAAGCTAAGCCACATGTTACTATTGATTGGGGTACTGACTTAAAAATTTTGAATTTTACTCTTTAAGATTTTTTTCTCAAATTATAGTTGCCCCCATATTCTATAAAAAAAAAAAAAAAAAACAAAATTAAAAACGCTATTTTAATTTAATAAAAAAAGAGTTTATCTAATATTTCATGGTGTCTTATGAAAAAAGAAAAATTATTCGCTCCGCCACGTCACTGATAGCAACCACCATCAAAGATGAATCATGTATGGGCATAATCTCATATGGTAGTATGTCATTCTCGGAAGAGATTAGAAATAAATTTTGAAGGAGATAGACGGAAAGCACTATTATATGAAAATTGTCTCCATCGATTGCTGTCCTTTTTGCAAGTTTTAAGATCCATAACCATTAGGAAAGACAAAATGGTTCTTCAATTAACCAAATTTGAAAGGGAACCTTTTTTTTTTTTTTTTTTTTTTTTTTTTAGGGAAAAGGGGACTTCTTTGGTGGGGGAAGCTTATTTTTCCCAACCATAGGGTAAATATTTTTGACCCTTCGATTAAAGATCAATGGCCCTAAATCACCATTCTTCTCCGGCGACCTTCTCTTCCTCTGGCTGTCGGATCTACGCCTCTACGCATGCTCACGTCGGATCTACGCCTGCTCGCGACCAACGACACCACCAATGGTTTCTTCTCCGGTGACCTTCCCTTCCTCTGGCCTCGAATCTCATGGTGTTGCCAATGGGTTCTTCTCCGCCCAAACATCGGCGACCCGCTCCGCCATCTCCGACAATTTCTTGCTTCCATCGCCGGGCCGGTGAGCTCGACGAAAAGTTGGGGCTTATTATTATTATTATTATTTCTTTTTGTGGGTAATTGTATTTGTGATTCATGTGCACATATCATCTACACCGTTGAAATGAGATTTAACGGTTAAAAATCTTTACCCCATTGATAGTATAAAATATGAGCTCTCATTCTAGTTTTTCCCAATTTGAAATCCAAGGAAAGCAAAATTCCCAAAACCATTAATATATAAGAGACCTAGAGTATGAGAAAGAAATTTTGGTCTTTTTCAAGAACTTGACTATGTTGATAATGAAGATGATGTCCTTTTTCCAAAGCCAATTTTTCAATTTCCACGGTCTTTAATTTTGTTGACGTAAAGGTATTTGGTTTTTTGTCTCTTTTTGAGGACCTACAGATGCAAAGTGGTATAACATCATAACAAAGGAAATGACAAAATAAAGGTGGTCGTGTTTGGAAAGAAATGTATCATCCAATTTGATATTGGGAAGATACCATTATCCATGCAAATCCAAAAGGAACTTTTTGGCATAGTAGGATACCAAGCAATTTTCTAATGTATGCATAATTTGGGCCATTCAAAAACGCGTTTAGCATCAAAATTTTGGAATTAGAAAGGGTCATTTAGGCAAAAATGATTAAAAAAAAACAACTTTGAATTTGGGTTATTTGAATATTTGTACACAGTATATATTTGGGAACTGATAGTTTTTCTCTCACTTACATGTATACGCTTTTTTTTTTTTTTTTTGTTTAATATTCGATTTAGATGATTTTTTATATGCGTTCAGAGCAAAAGAGTAACAAAACCTCATCGATATGCCTAATAAAATCTACCATGTACATTGAGATTTTGTAAGATTTGTTAGTATTGTTCTCTGTATCTATTCAAGCACATTCACATGTTTATGCATAAATGATTCTATTTAAATTGTGAATATCTAAAAGTTAATTTAAATGACAATTCAAATGTTTATATTTAAATATTTCGATAATATTAACATTCAAATGTTTTCCCAAACTGATGGCAAGTTCTTTCTCCCAAAAGTTCACTTCTAGAAAAAAAATTTTATAACCTACATTTTTGTTGGTGAAAAATTAAAATAATAGAAATGAAATTTCGTCCATATAGCTTGTAACAAAAGATATTTTAAAATTTTACAACTATAAAATTTAAAATCAAATGTTTATGTTTAAATGTTTCGATATTAACATTCAAATGTTTTCCCAAATCCCAAGTTCTTTGGCCCAAAAGTTCACTACTACAAAAAAGATTTTTATAACCTACATTTTGTTGGTGAAAAATTAAAATCATCGAAATTAAAATTTTGACCATATAGCTCGTAACAAAAGATATTTTAAAATTTTACTACTATAAAAAAAAAAAGGGGGAAAAAAAGAAAAAAGAAAAAAGAAAGAAAAGTCTATGATTTTATAAAGAACTTGAGCTAGCCTCAAGTGGCAAAAGGTCTTAACTCTTAACCAATATAACAACAATTTTATCGAGAAATGTTTGAACTTTTATGTTGGTATATGGTTTCAATATACTAAAACAATATTATATTGAAAATAAGGAACTTTTGATACAGTGTTTCTAATCAACTCGTAAACCTTATCTTCTATAAGTGTTTGAGCGTTTCATAATCTTGATTCAAATACTTGCCCAAAAAGATTTTTATCAAAACGCATTTTAACAAAGCCAGATCAATTGAGTTTTTAATGAATACTAAACTTAGGAGTAGGCTAAAATATTTTCAGATTTTTGAGTATTGAAACAATATTTCCAAGTTTCGATGAAGGTTTTTTTTTTTTTTTTTTTTTTTTTTTTTGTGGCGGAACGTTTCCATGAAGGTTTTGACACATAGAATCATATACCAGGCCTCTCTTAACCCCTCTCAAACTCGTTCTTTATTTCTTAATCTTTTTTGAGAAAGAAACATTAGCTAAACTTGTTTTAGATTCTCATGAGAGAAAAAAATTGGCCCAACTTGTTTCATATCTTGTGTCTGTGCGCCACATCTTCTAAGCTATTAGTTGATTATTGGGCTTTTTAGTATTTGTGACCGGTTAATTTGGTTTTCAAATACCATCTGTATTATATCAGAATACCTTCTAATGATTGATGTTAACACAAACCACTGACAGTCTTCGTTTGCCAGCGCTGGTCGTAGAACAATATTCTGGTAGAATACTTTTTAGTAGTCTACCAGAGTACGTTTGGTATTTAACATAGTCTCCAATAGCCAGTGCCAGTCTCCATTCGCCGAAGAGTATTCTAGTGGTATAATTTTTGGTAATCTATCCAGTATAACGCTTTGACGGTCTATTAGAATATGTTTGATATTTAACATGGTTTTCGATCGCCACAACTGGACTCCGGTCGTTAGAGAGTATTTTGATAGAATACTTTTTGATACGATATCGAAATATTGGTTTATATTCTATCGGATTTTTTAAGCTCCCCCAATTCATTTTTGTACTTTACTGGATTACTTATTATATTTCATATCATTCTAGCAAATTGATACTATAACTTATAATATTACTTTGTTATTTTATCATGTTGATTAACAAAAATTATATAACAATCATATTACCAAAAAAAAATAAATTTTAATAAATTTAGAAAACCCTAATCCCCAATCACGAAACCAGATCCAAACTGGTCTTTGATCTAGATCGACCATTGAATGCGAACGGTGTGCGATGATGGGTTGAGGGCGTTGGTGACGGTGCGAATATTGAGAAAAGAAAGAGAAAGAGAGCACGGGGATGAGAGAAAGATAGAGAAGATCATGACGGTCAGAGGTCACGATTCTTAGATTGCTACTCGATGTTGACCGTGATGCCTCCACCAGTAGATCTCCAGTCGGAACATGCAGAGGGAGAAAGGTGAGAGATCAAGGGAGAGGGGGAGAGGAGAGAGGAACGTTAGAGGGAGGGCAATGGGAGGAGAGAAAGGGCGTAGGGGGGAGAGAGAGATGGTGGAGGAGGGTAGAGGGAGGAGAAAGAGGGAACAAATGCATATATAACCTCTAAATGAAACAGGATTACAAACATAACCTTGTTTTAAAATTAAAAAGACTAAAAAGACTCCCATCTTAAAAAAAAAAAAAAAACAAAACAAAAAAAACAAAAAAAACAAAAAACACCCTCCCTCAGAAACTTAAAAGTCCCAGACATCATCAATCTTCCCCCCAAAAATCTACCACCCACAAAAAACAAAATAGAACAAAACAAAACAAAACTCAAGCACTCCCTCTACTCACCATGTCCGTCCCTAACCCCAACCACCCCAATCCCATTGATCTCCCCACCCCCCCCCCCCCCCCCCAACCAAATATCTACCAGCCCAAATAAATAAATAAATAACTCAAGCGGAGCTCTCCCCATCCGTTCCTTAACCCCAACCATCCCAACCTCATTGATCCCCCCCCCCCCCCCCCCCCACACACACAAAATATCTACCAGCCCAAAAAAAACAAAAAAAAAAAAAAACAAAACAAAAAAATAAAACTCAAGCACTCCCTCTGCTCTTCCCGTCCCTAACCCCAATCACCCGAACCCCATTGATCTTCCCCTCAAGCAGAGCTCTCCCCGTCTGGTCCCTAACCCCAACCACCCCAACCCCATTGATCTCCCCCCCCCCCCCCCCCCATCCAATATCTACCAGCCCAAAAAAAAAAAACACAAAACTCAAGCACTCCCTATGCTCTTCCCGTCCCTAACCCCAACCACTCCAACCCCATTAATATCCCCCCCCCCCCCCCCCCAACCCAAATATCTACCAGCCCAAAATAAAAATAAAAAAACAAAAAACAATACTCAAACACTCCCTCTGCTCTCCCCCGTCCCTAACGCCAACCCCATTGATCTTCACCCCCCCCCCCCTAAAAAATATCTACTAGCCCCAAAAAAAAAAAAACAAAAACAAAACTCAAGCACACCCTCTGCTCTCCCCGTCCCTAAGCCCAACCACCCCAACCCCATTGATCTCCCCTCATTCCCCCCCCCCCCCCCCCCAAAATATCTACCAGCCCCAAAAAAAAAAACAAAAACAAAAAAAAAACAAACTCAAGCAGAGCTCTCCCTATCCGGTCCCCAACCCCAACCACCCCAACCCCATTGATCTCCCCCCCCCCCCCCCAACCCAAAATATCTACCAGCCCAAAAAAAAAAAAACCAAAAAAAACAAAAAACAAAACTTAAGCAGTCCTTCTGCTCTCCCTGTCCCTAACCCCTAGCCATTGATCTTCCCCACCCCCCCCCCCCCCCAACAAAAAAAATCTACTAGCCAAAAAAAAAAAAAAAAAAAAAAGTCAAGCAGAGCTCTCCCCGTCAGGTCCCCAACCCCAACCATCCCAACCTCATTGATCCCCCCCCCCCCCCCCCCCAATCAACCAGCCAAAAAAAAAAAAAACTCAAGCAGAGCTCTCCCCGTCCGGTCCCTAATCCCAACCACCCCCAACCCCATTGATCCCCCCCCCCCCTCCCCCACACCCAAATATCTACCAACCCAAAAACAAAACACAAAAAAAAAAACAAAAAAACAAAACTCAAGCACTCCCTCTGCTCTCTCCGGCCCTAACCCAAACCACCCCAACCCCACCCCATTGATCTCCCACCCCCCCCCCCCCCCCCCCAAATATCTACCAGCCAAAAAAAAAAAACTCAAGCAGAGCTCTCCATGTTCAGTCCCTTACCCTAACCACCCCAACCCCATTGATCCCCCCCTCCCCCCCCCCCCCCCCCCCCCACAACCAAATATCTACCAGCCCAAAAAAAAAAACACAAATAAAAAACAAAAAACAAAACTTAAGCACTCCGTCTATTCTCTCCGGCCCTAACCCGAACCACCCCATTCCCATTGATCTGTCCCCTCCCCTAAATATCTACCAGCACAAAAAAAAAATAAAACAAAACAAAACCAAACCAAAAAAAACACAAGCACTCCCTCTGCACTCCCCGTCCTTAACCCCAAGCACCCCAACCCCATCGATCTCCCCCGCCCCGACCCCCCCCACCCCCAAATATCTACCAGCCAAAAATAAAAACTCAA
The DNA here is from genome assembly GCA_008635985.1 of Ficus erecta. Lineage (NCBI taxonomy): Eukaryota > Viridiplantae > Streptophyta > Magnoliopsida > Rosales > Moraceae > Ficus > Ficus erecta. The sequence goes on from BKCH01000276.1 coordinate 64,113, forward strand.
GCAGAGCTCTCCTTGTCCGGTCCCTAACCCCAACCACCCCAACCCCATTGATCTCACCCCCCCCCCCCCCCCCTCTTGAATATCTACCAGCCCAAAAAACAAAACACAAAAAACAAAACTCAAGCATTCCCTTTGCTCTCTCTGTCCCGAACCCCAACCACCCCAACCCCATTGATCTCCCCCCCACCCCCCAAATATCTACCAGCCAAAAAACCAAAAAACAAAAAACAAAAAACAAAACTGAAGCACTCCCTTTACTCTCTCTATCCCGAGCCCTAACCACCCCAACCACATTAATTCCCCCCTACCCCCCCCCCCCCCCCCAAGTATCTACCAGCCCAAAAACAAAAAAACAAAAAACAAAAACAAAACAAAACCCAAGCACTCCCTTTGCTCTCCCCGTCCCTAACCCCAACCAACCTAACCCCATTTATCTCCCCCCTCCCCAAATATCTAGCAGCCCAAAAAAAAAAAAGAAAAAAAAAGAAAGAAGAACTAAAGCAGAGCTCTCCCCATTTGGTCCCTAACCCCAACCACCCCAACTCCATTGATCTTCCCCCCCCCCCCCCCCCCCCCCCACCCCCACCAAATATCTGCCAGCCCAAAAAAAAAACAAAAAAAAAAAAAACAAACCCAAGCACTCCTTCTGCACTCCCCGTCCCAAACCCCAACCACCCCAACCGCATTGATCTCCCCCCCCCCCCCCCCCCAAATATCAACCAGCACAAAAAAACAAAAAACAAAACTCAAGCACTCCCTCTACTCTCTTCGTTGCGAACCCCAACCACCCTAACCACATTGATCTCCCCCCCCCCCCCCCTCCCAAGTATCTACCAGCCCAAAAAAAAAAAAACAAAAACAAAACAAAACCCAAGCACTCCCTCTGCTCTCCCCGTCCCTTACCCCAACCATCCCAACCCCATTGATCCCCCCCCCCCCCCCAAATATCTACCTGCCCAAAAAAAAAAAAAAAAAGGCAACCGATGCTACACCAATATTATAGCAATGATGCAGCAGTGAAGAAACAGTCTAAAAGTGCAAGTTGATGCAATTATCTCCTTACAGCTAATAGCTGGTCCATTTGCCTAATTTATAAGAATCAGACAGCTGTATTTATGATGCCACCAACCTCAATTTTTAGAGGGACACGTGTGCCTAGGGTACCTCAACTTACCCTTGTATAAAAGGTTAAGAACATAATTGGAAAAGGGAGAGAGGAGAGAAGCACTAATTGTGGAAAGGGGAAGCTGTGAGAAAAACAAAAAGAAAGAAAGGTGCACGGAGAGAGATCTGAAATTCCAGAGGCGAGCAGTTAAATCCAGCACTGGACTATTTGCTAGGTGAGAGAATCTACCATATCACGCACGCTCACTTCCTAATTTTTCTAGATTTCAGTTTACCCAAATTTCTTTGGATTTTCTTGTTTCTCTCCCTGTGAATCATGAATTCATTGGTTGTGTTTGTTATTTTTAGTTTCATTGAACTAAGTATGAACTAATTTCTTTAGCTAGGATTATTAATGGAATCGAGGTTGTACTGAAGATTTACTTGTTATGTTAAATGCTTAGTAATTTTCATCCGGTTTATTCAAGTGTGTTGAGTGTTTAATCTCTATTGATTGACTGGCCATCAATTGTTGAGGAAATTAAACTAAAATTAATTTTGGAAAGGTTGGTTTTAGTTGGATCTAACTTGGATAATACAAGTGGATGGCATAGGAATATATTATTACCTTATACAACCCATTAAAATTGGTGTTTGATTTTAGTTTCCGAAAACTGGATTGCATAGGAATATGTTTATTTTGGTTTAAGAAACTAAAGGCAATAATCATTCGGTAGAAGATTATACAAAATTTTAGGTTGATTAGAATAATTTAACGATAGCATTTCTACAGCATTCATGGTCAGATTTGCAACTGAGGGAAAATCAATAATTCTAGTCATTGCCCATCATTGATTTACAACCTAAGCTTTAGATCTTGCTAAGTTTTACCTTTTGTTTGCATTTTAAATACACCAATTTATTTACGTCATTTTCTACAATTTTAGTGTTAAATTCACTCTTCAATTTATTTTAGAGCTATTGGTTTCCATAATTAGTTTTTAGTAATTAAATCCTTGTGGAGACGATACTTTACTCACTACTGTATTACTTGTTCGATTACTTATACTTGCGTAGCATATTTGCTTACATAGTTTTAGCGAACACACTTTCATATTCTATACATCCTCGGGGATATCCCACTATGATTGGTCTGGTACTGGGTAAATGGTTCGGACATAAGCTAATACCCTTAACTTCTCCATATAGTATTTTGAGCATAAGTTATGCATTTTATCTTGGCCTTCTTGGTATACTGCCAAGGCTTGTATATACGGAAACTTGTCAATGTCAAACACTTTACAAGTGCATGTTCCCTTCCCAAGATCAACCAAGCAACTACCATTTGATTTTGTGACAAAGTACTCGAGCGCAGTCCTATTCAGTTCTTGAACTTTTAGGATTGTTGACTCTTTGTATCTCGTGTGCAATACTTTCTCTACAACTAGAGTTTAGAGTTGCGATAAAGATCCGAGACTCGAGTCCTTTCGGTATTTGTTGAACCATTCAGAAATTTTATTCACTATCACATCAATCAAAGGTAGAATAAGATATGTTCTGGCCTTTTTTAACACACTATTGATGCTCTCGGCACCATTAGTAGTCAAGATGTTGTATTGCGAACCTGTGAAGTAGCATCTAGCCCATTTGCTAACATCAACATTGTCTTCAGGATACTCGACTACAATTGGATACCTATTCTTTAGGTCGCCATATTGTTTGTTGAATTCCTGTAGTGTATATGCCACTACAACTTGCATGAACTTCATGACAACGGCATCATTCACCTTCACCTTACCCATGCCCTTGGCAGCTTTAGCACGAGATCCTCAATTAACGCATGATTTGATATTTTGGGAGATGTATACATCGGCGACTGCATTTTGGATGCTTTGGTACCTATCTGAAATGATGACCAAATCCTCGTCATCTGGTATGAGCTCTTGAAGTTTAAGCATGAACCATTTCCATGAGTTGTCATTCTCAGAGTCAACTACTCTAAACGCTAGTAGATATTGATGGTAGTTCCCTTTGTATTTGGTTTTTAGAAAAGTCCCATCCACTACAATAACCTTCCTCATTGCCTAGAACCCTTCAATACACGCCCCTAATGCGATGGAAAAGTATTTGAATCTTTGATTATTGTCCACCAAAAAATGTGTGATTGTGCCAGAATTTACCATCTTCATCAAGTGCAAATAACTAGGAAGCAACTCGAAACTATGCTCTGGTGACATCACTTGCAGCTTTCTGTTTGCCCCTCCAAGTTTTGTGGTATGATATTGACACCCCACGATTTCTCATCATGTCCACTACTCTACTTGGAGCCGGTGTGTCAAGCTGTCTTGGGAACTCCTTTCTCAACATATCTGCCACTAACTCTGCTGTTGCTTGCCTATTCCTCACATCCACCGAACTAGTAGAGCAAGTGTGCATATTGTAGTATGTTCGGAGGGAGAAACGATCCGAGTTCTTGATCTTTGCTGCTCGCAATGCCCACTTGCAATCTTGAACTATACATTTCACCACAAACAATTTCGTATTAGACTTGACCATGTGAAAATCAAAACAAGCTTTCAATGAAGTATTGATTACCAAATTCTTCACCTCACTCTTGCTCGTAAATTCTTGACCAATTGCAATACCCATACCATCATAGAAGTTGAAAGACACATAACTATCATCTATCACAAATGGTTCACAATGAATGATTTCGTCATTTAAATTATTAAGTCTTCTTAAATGATTTCATCATTTAAATTATTAAGTCCTTCATTTCCATCAACATCAAGTCTCTCTTTGTCATTTGCTTCTCCACTTTCTTTATTCTTGATGAGCTCAACATGTTATATGCTTCTGCATTGTGATATTGCACAACGGTTCAAAAGATAACACTTTGCATCAAAATCATCCAAAATAAACTTAGATTCTGGTTCTATTGAAACCAAAGGGATATAACTTAGTTTCAAATCTGTACTCCTTCGACTCACATGAAGCTTTTCAAATATGCAATCAATAATCTGAGAATATTTTACCTTATTCGGATTATCTAATAATACTATGCTTTTCAATTCCTTATTCCTTGGACACCAATTGTAAGAACCATCTACTTTTTCCTTCCATTCTCTACCAAATCGATAATATATGACAATCTCAGCCATTTTCCTTAAAAAAAAAAATTAATTACTTTAAAAAGAACATGAAAAATAAATGAGAAGACCATATAGATTGTTCAAACGGTCGGAAGGGCCAGTCAGGCCGATCGTTCACGATCAGAAATTCCTGATAGTTGAAATTCAGCCAATACTGACTGAGATGATCGTACTGACCTTCCCAACTGTACCAATCAAAAAAATTGGTCTGACGGTCTGCATGGTTTTCCCTAACTGTTCATCTCTGTTTTTTTCCTCAAAATTTCAGATTAAAAAAAAAAAAAAAGATACAAAGGAGACAAATGTTATTGTTTTTCCAAATTAAACTCCAAAATCTAAATGCCCATACTTTGCACAATGACTTCAAGCAACAAAAAAAAAATAAAAAAATAAAAAAAGATGGTTTAAGATTAACATACTCAATTTGAAGCTTGATTCATTAAAAATTTGAAACTCCCTAAAACTGTAGAGTATGAACATGTAGAGTATGTCGGCTGGAATATATGGGTGACGGTGATATAATGGTGGAAAAGGGGATGGGATGTTAGAGAGGGTGAGGGTTTTTTTTGTTTTTGTTTTTTTTTTTTTAGGGAACGTGGGTTTTTTGAGGAGGAGGAAGAAGAAGACGATGGCTTTTTTTTTTTTTTTTTTTTTTATGGGATGATTTTTCATCTTTTCTTTTATTATTATATATATATATATATATATTAACAAAAAGGGTATTCTAGAGAATACAAAATTTTCATTAAAAGTGGGGGTCATCAATGTAAAGATTTTTCATTGAAGGTTAGTCATGTAATGAAAGGTCCCTTTTAAGGTTAAATTTGCAAACCGCCCGAGAGAGAGAGGGTGGAGGAAGAGACAAATGAGAGAGAAAAATGCAAAGGAAGATAGGGAAAAAAAAAAAGAGTGGGGAAAAGTGTCAGGGTTTGAGGGTAATTTGATCTTTTTACTATCTAATTAAACAAAAAAAATTTAATTAACAGTGTAAAAATCCAAATCAGTATTAATTCGGGCAAAACCCTAACCGAATGCCAAAAGGGTGTTTTTTTTTTCTCTCTATTTTCTCTCTGGTTTTACAATATTGAAATCTCATGTTCAATTTTGTTATCCTAAATGTTATTTAACCATTTGCATTTTAATATATCATTGAATGAAACTATATCTTAAAGTACAAAAAATCAGTTGAAAAATATTTTAAATTTTTTAAGATGACTTGCATGATATAATTATAGAAGATTTGAATCCATTTATCCAGAGGAAAAAAATAGGCCTCTCAAAAGCCTGCTAAAAGAGAAAGAGAGTCTCTTGATTAAGGCTCCATTTGGGGGCACTTTTCAAAACGGTGGAATAACGTCTGGTTTGCAAATGATCATTTGGGGGACTTTTCAGAAGTCTTTTCCAAAAATTTACTATTTCACAATCTTACATCTCAAAACATCTCGTTTATTCTTCTACTAAACATGAAACTCTACACAACTTTTTTTTTTTTTTTTTAAGGGTATGTTTGGATCACCATCTCATTCCCAACTTTCCAACTCAAATTTTGTCTTTTTCCTCAAAAGTCTTTTGTCTTTTTCCCAAAAAGTTTTTTGTCTTTTCTGAAAAGTCAACAAAATTTACTATTTCAACTTCAAAATATCAACTCAACTCAAACTGAACCTGCGATCCAAACGGACCCAAGTTTTAATCACAAACCTACATTTTCAAAACTTATATAAACTCGGAGCCAAAAAAAAAAAAAATTGTATCAACTCCAAAAGTCCTAATAACAGAACTCTGCCTCCAAAAGTCTCTCCAAACGGCCCTTAATACAACGAGGCCCATACTTTTTTATCCCGTAGAAAGCGAGGCCCAAACTTTGTCATCCCCATACCACTCCATCATCCGAGCATCTTCGTCCCCGTGACAACAAGACCTCTGAAAACCTCAAAATCAACGTAGAAACCGAGAAGGAAAAGACGGGGAGAAATGCTGAGACGAAAACCAACGAAAATCGAAGTCCGAATCGAAGACAAAGACGAACTCGAAGAAGCTCGCAAACGCGCCGCCACCTCCGCCGCCGCCTCCTCCGCTGCAACTACCGCCCCAACTTCTCTCCTCCAACAGCTCGATCGCGCCAAAGACCCCTCCTCCAAAGCGCACCGCATCGGCCTCTGAAAACCTCAAATCGGAACCCTAGGATCCTCAATTCCATGGAGGTGGAGGTGAAGCTCCGCCTTCCAGACGCGGCGGCGCACCGCCGTGTGACGGAGCTGCTCTCGCCCTTCCTCGTGACGGTCCACCGCCAGGAGAATTTCTTCTTCGACGGCGCCGATTCCGAGCTCTCCTCGAAGCGGGCCGTTCTCCGAGTGCGATTCTCAGACAAGGAGCCTCGGTGCGTGGTCTCGCTCAAGGCGAGGGCGGTGCTCGTCGACGGGATCAGCCGCGTGGCGGAGGACGAGGAGGAGGTGGAGGAGTCCCTTGGAAGGGAGTGCGTTGCCGAGCCGAGGAAGCTTCTAGAGCTTGCGGAGTCTTCTAGGGTTTTGAGGAGGGTGAGGGAGGAGTTTGGGGTGAAGGAGTTTGTGGGGTTGGGAGGGTTCGAGAATGTGAGGAGTGTTTTTGAGTGGAAAGGCTTGAAATTGGAGGTTGATGAGACCAAGTTTGAGTTTGGGACTTGTTATGAGATTGAGTGTGAGAGTTCTCAGCCTGAGGAGGCCAAGAAGGTGCTTGAGGAGTTCTTGAAGGAGAATGGCGTCGAATATTCCTACTCCGAGAAGTCGAAGTTCGCGATTTTTCGATCCGGCAAGCTGCCATAGTGAGTGAATCTGATGAAATCTGAATTTCTTAGATGAATCTGTTGTTGCTAATTTCGCAGTCTATAGGTTTGCCAGTTTGGCAAACTCTCATGTTTTGGTATGCAGATGAAAGTTATGGTCTTTTTGGGTCTTGATTTCTTGGTTGAAAAGGTTTTTGAACTCTTGAATGCGTTTAGATTAGGAAAGCTTCCTTTGAGAACTAGTTTAGAGGATGTTCGATAATGCATTTGATTTAAGCATCTGGGTCTGAAAGGAATCCTTTTGTTTCTTGACCAAATGATTTTTTTTTTAAATTTATTTCGATCGGGAATGCTTCCTTAGAGAGCGAGTTTAGTGGATGTTTGATAATGCATTTATTTTAGCTTCTGGGTCCAAGAGGAATTCGTTGTTGCATTGAATTTGTTATAGATTGAATGATTTTTTAATGTATTTGATTGGGGAAGCTGTGTTAGTGATGAGTGAGAGTAGTGGATGCTCAACAGAAGTTGTTTGTTTTATGTCCATTTCTTGATTGAAAGCATTTTGAAGTGATTCGTATGTTAGTGCCAGAGTTGTGAGAGAGATTCTTTGCTACAAGGAGTGCATTTTCAGGCCTCCAATTTTGGGTTTGATTTGGTTAGCATGGAATTTGTGGATGCACATCGATTTTCAAAGTTTTTTAGCTTTGATTTGGTTGCATTAGGATCACGAACTTTTAGTTCCAATGGATCATTTTTTCGGTTGCATGTTCATTATGATAACTAAAGTGTCGAGATTGATTGTCGGAGTACAGTATGATGTGTGGTCTTCCACATTTCTCTTTGTTCTATGTTTTGTAGTGATGCAGGAGCATCTGCATAGTGTTGGTCGTGTCTTTGCTTATTGTTTTGTCTGTTTCTTGTCGCTGATTGTCAGCGTTGTTTTATTTTGTTGGTCTTTATTTAGCATCGGTTGGGTTGTGCACCCTTTAGGTGTTGTCGTTTTGTAAGACTAGCTGGTCAAAACCCTATTGTGGTCCTGTTTTGAGACAGACTTGATTATTGAATTGAAAATTCAGATTTTAGTCTTCTTATCCAGCTGTGTCGCTGTTCTTCATTTTTTTCCTTGATTAGTGACGAACCGACCAAGTTTTCCTGTTGTTTGTTTCGGAAAACTTCTCTGTTTGGGCTTCTACGCCATATAGTCAGGGATGGAGGCATAAGGGCATGAGGGCCCCCCCTCAACTTTCTATTAATTATGTTTTTATAAATGTAGTTGATAAAAATTTACATATAGCCCCCCCAAAAAAATTAAATATTTTATTTTATTTCTCTAAAAATTAGAACTTGTCATTATTAGCCCCTCCTCACCAAAGTTTCTAGCTTTGTCACTGCTTTATAGTCTTAAAATTCAATGTCTGATGAAACCATTCTGGTTCTTTTTTGTTTTTCGATGACTGTTTTGTTTCTGAGCTTCATAGCCACTTTGACAGTTCGGGACTTGGATACCTCAAAGTCTGCTTTTTGTTCAATATTGCTGACTCTGTAACTCGTTAGCTAATTAAAACACCAAATAGGTGCTCATCAAAAATTAGCTTTGCATCTTTCTAGGCTATGTACTGCTCTTTTCTGGCATATTATCATTTCGAATTTTCACACATATGAAGTTGCATTGCCCTCTGGTTGTTTAGCCAATGCTGGTAGATCCATATGCTTAGCGAGTCACATTGCATGACGTTGCCTTGTAACTTGTCTTACATACCTGACACTCTTCGTTGTTTCAGTTCTTTTGGCACTCTTATGTGATGCCGAATAGGTTCACTGAGATACAAGTGAATTTTTCTGTTGGTATTTAATTTCTCAAATGTGTGACTCCGAAATCCAGAAAATATTATTTTTCTTGTTGCTCCTTATAACTACTTTACAACGCAAGTATTGGTCCATTCTAAGATATTACTTATTCTGTCCATCCTTGTTCCATTTCGCAGGTTATTCCGACCGATGATGCCAAAAGAATCCCGGAAAGGAGAGTTAGAATGGTTGGAGGCAGGCCAATCTTAGCTTCCCCTTTAAACCAACCTTTGCTCAATGGAAGTTGGCGAAGCGTTTTGTACTAGTGAATTTGAGTAATTTTCTAACCACATAAACACCAACTCCACACTGCTCATTAATAAAAGGCAATTTTACTTGATGCAAAGATGTCCTCATGACCACCAGCCCACGCTTTGTTGGTCGTCCTAGTTAATTCTACTTTCTGGATGTGCTTTGAATGATGAGGGTATAATACTTTGGAAGAAAATGTAATTGAATGAACGCACTGTCAACGAAAGTTGTAGGAAATAGCAGTTTTTAGTAAATAATTGAAAACCGTAGGTTTTGAAAATGGGGGCGACACTTCTGTTTATTTTTACCATCTACTTTTTTAAACTACCCTTTAGTTAAATTTTAAATGTAAACTGTTTATTTCTCACACCCCCTCTGACTATTCCAAAAAATTCATATAATTAAGTTCTAATTTTTATTATTTACACCCACCTATTAATAAATAATTCTCTATTTTTCTAAACACGCCTTTTCTCATCAATTTTGTTGTTTTTCTTCATTAACTTCTTTTTTTTTTTTTTGTCTTTTTTTTTTTTTAGGTTCATAGAATCTCTCTCTCTCTCTCTGTTTTTTTTTTTTTAATGAGATATGCATATTTTACATTTTATTTTTGGGCTAATATCCATATTTTACTTTAAATATGATTTAGTGAGACCAGTAAAATATGTAGTTTTAGATGTACATTTTTTATGATGTAATTTTTTTTATTAAAAAAATCAAAATCTTGAATTTTTTTTCCTGAAACATGAGAAAAACTTCTTGATTTATTTTTCTAAAGATATACTTAAAATTGAAAACTTTATATGGGTTTTTATATTCTATGTCACCAGCAGCTACTTTCCACAACAACTAAAATAAAAATTATGAATTCCAACAAAAAAAAAATTTACGAATAGTAACTTGATATACGTATGTATATAAGAAGACATTACTTCATGGAAAAGATACAAATAAAACTATGATTTTAAGCCAAAAAAAAAAAAAAAAAAAGCAACGCAAATGATTAAAAAAAAAAGTTTGTTAAAAAAAAAGGCTTATTTATTAGTTAGTGGGTAAAAATAATAAATACTAGAATTTAAGTGTAGAGACTTTTTTAGAACAATAAAATGGGTGTAATACTTTAATTGACACTTAAAATTTAATTAGTGGGTAATTTAAAAAATGGGTTGGAAAAGTAGATTTTGACACCCCCTTTTAAAATATATTGTGACTAACTATTTTTCCTTTTTAATTTCTTTTGAGAAAGGCGAAGATTTAACTATTCAACCAACAAAACGAGGACAAATACTTTTTTTTTTTTTTTTTTCAAGGTAGAAAGATTTTAAAGGAAAAATTGTATTTCTTTGAGATCGTTATAAGTCCCTAAAAATAGAAAATTTTGTTTGTTCAAGTACCATTTTAAAATTATCATTGGGTGGTTCAGCATAACATTGCAACTCCTTATTTTTCACTCTTACAATTATTTGTAATTTTAGCCTTTTTCAAAAATCACAACTTTGATTTGGCCATTCTACCATGTACTTTACTTATTTGACAGTGTTTAATTTTTTTGATGACCTGAAAAAAAAAAAAAAAAAAAGGTATTATGAAAAAACACTATAATTGGATTTGAAGAAGAAAGCTTAGGAAACTTGTCGAGGGACAATTTTTTTTAATATTTCTCCTTACAATCAACATGAACAAGTCTACTTTGAAATTTGTTCCTTGGACTAATAGTAGTTCTTAAAAAATTGGAACCTATTCCCCCCGGCCGAATTCTAGATAAATGTTCCTTCAATATTTGATCTTCGAATTGAAAGTTGTAACCGTATCATCCTTCAATAAGGATGACATTCAAATAACAAAACAATTATTAGGTATAATATATTTCTTAAGATTGTTCACAATGAATAAATGGTGAGAGATATCAAATGATATTGGGGACAACTAACACATTTCAACTAAGTTGATACCCATAGTCACTCTGTCCCATACCAAGCCCCCCACTCAATTTTCTTTATATAAACGAAAAATACACGAGCAAATAAAAATATTCAAAGAACATTCCTCAATGGTTTATAGATAAAAGACAGAATATTATTATTATTTAAAAAAAAAAAAAAGAAACAATCAATTAGGGCAAAAGTAGAAAAGAAAAACTATGAATAACGAAAAGGAATCTCTTCTCATTTCAAAAGGAAAAAAAAATGTCTCTTGGACATAAGGATCTACTCTCTAAAGTAAAGAATTAAGAGATGCCTCGTTAAAACCTCGTTCTAATAAAACCTAAAAGGAGGAAAAAGAGTGCATGATCCAATCCAATGTTAAGCGAAGCAACGGAATTAACCTGAATGAACATCCCAAAACTCCAAAAGCTTGCCAAGAACAGGATCTATCTAAATCTAGATGCTGGGAGACCATTTAAATCTCCTTGAATTAAGAAAGCACAAGAATCTCAATAACTATGCCACACCAAGTCTCGGAAGCGACTTTAGCACCCGTAGCTTTCAATCTATCAGCTAAGGCAGGAAAAGCAAAAAATCTCATGGTGAACGAACCACGTAAATGGAATCAACTTTAATCCACAAAATATGTGGACGCCGATTAAAAGAAATAGAAACCTTCTTCACCCAAAAGCTCCGCTTCAAAAGCATAGAGAACCCGCAAACCATGTAGCGCACAACGATTTAAATTATCCTGCAGCAGACCATGAAGAATATGCATTCCATGCATGGGCATACCATGGCCAAATCCCTGTGGTGCTGTAAAGAGACACGAAGAATGAGCTCATTGAATTAGGAATATAAAATATAGAATCCACAAACAAATTAAATGATGTTGAAAAATAGTCGAGATTTTTGGATTAAAATCAGAGAATTCTAGAAAATTATGAGACAGATTGGGACTAGAATGTAACCAGTACATTTAATTCCAAAATGTTGGTAGAATTGTTTTTGTGACTGATAATAACGGTTCAACCGCAAAACGGAACCTTGTTAAAAAAAAAAAAAATCACTTTCTTGTACTGCTGCAAACTTAAGTACCTGAACTCATAGGAAGTCGAAGTTTTACCCTTTTCACAACTCTCATGTTGTCCTTAAAATTCCATTTAAGAATCATTCAGAAAGTAGTCCTTCACCGTGCAACTAGTCTGTTAGCAGAGGACAACAAAATGAGGCATTTCCGGGTCCAAGAAAATTTCCACTTTGTGTTCATTTGGCTCGATTCCTTCACGCTGGCACTGGCCTTGTTTGGTTCAACCTGTTCATTTTATGTCAAATGGAGATTACCGACACGTATTGAAAATCATATACTTGGGAAAAACCAAAAATTGCAATGAATTTACGACGTATTTGACCAAGGCAGATATGAACTTAGTATGATCATTTCGATAGGTTATACAGGTCAGAATCTTTCTAATATAGAAGGGGGGGTTCTAAGTTGTCTGTAGTGACTTATGCTTACGCCATGTTTGGAATCTATTAACATTGATAACTGCTGAAATGAAAAAGGTGCATTGAATTCTGTGTTTGTACTCAAGACTCTGCTGTTTTGGCTCAAACTTGACTTTGTTTAGTGCTGCAAACTTACTCACCTGATCTCATGGCAAAGTCAACTTTGAGCTGTTTATCGAGTTTTAAATCAAGGAATCATTAACAATGATAAGGAGTGCCTCATCGAAATTTGCTTCTCATAGCATCAATGACACCTGAATACAGAAAGCCGCTGTCAATGATGATCAATTAACATGCATATATACTGAAGCTGTACATAGTTTAACAACAATGATAAAGGAATGAACATTTGATCAGCAAAAAACAGTAACAGTTAAGATTACCTCTTGTCCTTGGCAGATGACATCACATTGGGGCAGTTTCTGGTTCGACGTAATTTTGAGCATATTCATGACAGGTAGAGTTCATTCATGACGACGCTTTGCGTTTGCTCTGTGGTTCCTTAAAAATGGCAACACTTTTGTTACTCCAAGCTGTTTGCTAATGAGTTTGTATGCAGATAAAAATAAGACTTGTCTTTCGTAGCAGTTAGAATATCAAAGGACAAATTCTTCATGAAAAAGACATGTGAATAAATCACATGAATAACGGAAATCATAACGAGGAAAAAGAGCAGATGACAATGCATATATACCTCCTCATCTGTGACGCGTACCCTATAGATTCTGCAAGGATAAAAGTTGGATTAAACTAATCTCTTTTGAATTAAGGAAAACCACCGAAAATAAGGACAATGGACATTAACAATAATGTTGCTTATAAGAAATTGAGTTTGAATTATAATCTACCTGATTATCCTCATTGGGGTCAGGCTCAAAATCCAGGTCTTCAATATGAGCAATCTTAGGCCAATCCTCGCCTATTGTCTGCCGGCATCTCTTCAATAAGACGGGACAATGGGCAATCGACAGTAGTTTCAAAGAAGTGAGGCTTCGTAGTCCTTCAGGTAATGATGTCAGCTTGGGGCAATGCCGGAATTGAAGTAACTTAAGTGAATTGAGGTTGCCGATCCACTCAGGAATAGTTGTCAAACTATCACAAAACCAGAACCTGAGTTCTTGGAGGCTGGTAAGGTGCTGAATACCCTTGGGAAGAGCCACGAACTTGTGAAAACCTTGTAGTGCCAGAGATTGCAATCTTCTGATGTTCGGGGATTTCCACACCATCATATCACCATTCACCATCATCTCTTCTAACTCCTTGCAATATCCGATCCGCAATTCTCCAAGTGAGGTGAGATGTTGAATACCAGGACTCAGGTCCTTTAGATTCGTGCATCTCCAAATCTTCAGGCGTTTGAGAGAAGTAAGGCCCTTGAACCAGTCCGGAAGACAATGCAGATCCTCGATTATCCGAATATCTAAATATTTCAATTTTGAGAGAGGAGACGAGGAAGATATTGTCGGGATTGGTAGTGGCCGATGCATGTTGCTCTCTATGGTCTCTTGGAATGGCTTCAACCTTGTATTCTCCAACCACAGGCTTTCTTCCAAATGCGGGTATAGCGGCATGCGAGTTAGCTGAGGACAATTCTTTATTTCTAATATTAAAAGACAAGGAAAAGAAGGCCACAATCTCGGATGATTCGCTTCAAAGGATAGTGTTGACGTCGTTTTTGAAGCCAAAACAGTTTCAACTTCCTCACTTACCACATCTCTCCACCATCCCTTTAGATTTGGCAGATTTTTCAACCGCAGTTCGCGTAGAGACGGCAATACTATTTTCGTATCCAAAGTCAAGTCTTCCTCACTATCTATGTACTCTAGACATGGCAAGTCCTCTAGCTCTAATTTCTTAAGTAGGTGGAACTGATTCAGTGGCACTAAATGTCGACATTTCGTACACCAACGTAAGGATAGATTTACTAGATTTGTGAGTGAAGAAAGCCAACTTGAAATCTTGACGCCTCCATAATTTGCTAAAGCCAATTCTTGAAGATTTGGGTGTGGTTGGAGGACTTCAAGTGACATTTCATAACCAACGGGGTCCTCTGTTTCATCAACGTCAACGTTCGAATTCCACTTCAATTCCAACGATCGAAGATATTGTTTTTCCTTCAAGTTAGCAAACTCGTATTCTATTGTTGCATCTTTCCCATGTCTCAAATTCAGAATCTCCAATTTTCCTCTCAATTTGTTTAATCTCTTCAATTCTGTTAGCTTGCCAACATGCCAATTCGGAATCTCCAATTTTCCTCTCAAGTAGTTCAATCTCATCAACTCTTTAAGCTTGCCAACGCGCTTCGCAACCAAGCCATTGCTCTTAGTGAGCACGTACTTTGACAATGTCTGAAGATTAGTCAGATGACTAAATCCACTTGGCATATGAGTCAAATCATAGCACCCATCAATTTCAAGATGTCTAAGATTGACAAGCTTCTTCAAGTCTCCGGGCAATTCTTGGAGCCTAGAGCAGCCGTTCAGTCTTAATGTTTGCAAATTCAGCAAATTGGTAATCGAATCGGGTAGCATCTCCAACTTCCAATTCTTCGAAAGATCTAGGTATCGCAAATGCTGACACATACCAATAGACTTTGGTAATCCTGTAATCCCAGAGCCATTCAAATCCAACGTGCGTATCAACTTGAAATTTGATATCATCGCATCACAAGTTGACTCAGTCCATTTGTTTTCCCAAGAATATTGAGCAAGCAAAAGAAACGTTCGAATTTTCCTTGCTTTAACCAACGAAGATGAAATTTTCCTCGGCGAGCTAATATTAAAATCAAAGGAAACATGACAAGCATCTACCTTTCTACCGATATTTCCTTCAGAATTCAAACTTACGATAGCACATTCTTTTCCCGCTACTTTTGTTGCAAGATCATGCATGAGATCGTGCATCTTGCATCTTCGTACAACGCCCCATTCATCTACTTCAACCTCTTGAAAGAATGACCTTTCAAATAAATCTACAAAATATCCGTACCCCACATCCTCAAGACATTGATCATCACTTGGATCTTGTAACTTCACAAGCCCTTGCGCCATCCAAAGCTTCACTAATGTTTGAACTTCGATTTTGTGATCTTTAGGAAATAATCTAGAATAGGCAAAACAGCATTTCAAATGCGAGTTGAGATGATCGTAACTCAATTTAAGCGTCGGTAAAATGTCATCTTCCTTTGGTTGTGTTGTCTCTAAAAATCTCTTATGAAATGACAACCACTCTGATTCTGAACTTTTGAAATATAGCATACTTCCTATGGCCCTTATCACAAGAGGAACTCCTCCACACCTTTGCACAATCTGCCTCCCAATATTTGCAACCTTCGAGTTTCTCGTCTCTTCTTCATGTGTAAAAGCCATCTTCTCAAATAGAGACCAAGATTGTTCTTCATCCAGGGCCCCTAACTGGTAGGACTGAACCGCACCCGTAATCTTAGCGACCATTTTACTTCGAGTAGTTACTATAACTCTACTCCCCGTTGATGCACATAGCAATAGTTCTTTTAACTTCAACCATTCTTCACGGTTTTCCTCCCACACGTCGTCTAAGACAAAGAGACACACCTTTCCACCGATTACTTTCTGAAACTCCTTTTGTAATAGATCCATTGAATCAATAGGAATAGCTCCCAAGTTGTTATTATTAGTAGCAGACTTCACAATTTGTTGGACGATTAGCTTCAAGTCAAAATCATCAGAAACACACACCCAAATCTTGAGCTCGAAATGCTGTTGGACCATCTTCTCATTGAAAACACTTTGAGCGAGTGTGGTTTTTCCTAACCCTCCGATGCCCACGATGGGAATGACCGACACATTCTCTCCCAATTCACCTTGGTCCAATAAAAACTTCACGATTTTCCTTCTATCCTCGTCCCTTCCGATGACCTCTTCTTGTCGAACAAATGAATGAGTCTCTCTTCTTCTCAGCATTGGCATTACCTGAGTATCTTGATCATGACGAACTTCTAAAAGAAAGCTTTTGTCATTTGAAATAGCGACTAGTTTCTTCCTAATTTCCCTTATTCTAAGACTCATCTTGTGCCGAAAAGCAAGTTGGTTCGAGGCAGAGAAGAAAGTGCAAACCTGCTTGGCCATTTCGCTTCCAGGCATAACCTGTCGTCGCAAAGCTTCGGTGTTCAACACGTCCATCAAGTCATCAGCATCATGAACGACACGTCCGAGCCTCTCGAGCCAGTTTTTGACTTGGTGGTTGTGGACTTGCTTCTCCTCAGCATCAAGAAGCACGGCTTTGATGGTTAAAATGGTTTCTTCAAGTTGATCAAGCTCCTTTTCGACCCTCCAAAGCAATGCAATCTCTTTCACAGCAGTAGATTCCAGGCCCCATATGATTTTGTCAGCAATGGGAGATAGGATTAGTTCTGCCATGATCACTTCAAAACTGGATTTCCAAAGAAAAAATAAATAAATAAATAAATAAATAAGAAAGTGCTATGAAAATGAGTTTGAATTCACCGGTTGACTAGAAGAATTTACAGTGATTATTAGTATACTGCTGTGTAGATATTACAAAGCAGCTTCAGTTCTGTCATAAGAGTGAAGGGCATTATAGGCATTTTCTTATTACGCTACTTCCACCTTTTTTTTTTTTTTTTTAAGAATTAGTGGTGGGTGATTAAAACTCTACGCTTTACATCAGAATCAAGCGTGAATTTACCTCTAAACTATGCATGTTACTACTAATTCCTAAACGTTGTTTAAAGAAAGTGATAAATACTTAATCCACTAGCTAATTAGTAAAAAAAAATGTTTTAATTAAAAATCTAAAATAGCAAAAGCAAGTATAAAAATACAAAACTTCAAAATGCACAGTATATTGTCTGAATAAAAACCAAATGCATGGTTTGAAAGATAAATAACACTTAATTTTAGTTTTTCTTTTTAAGTGTATTTTGTATATTTTCAAGTCAAAATTAAGGTTGCGTTTGGAACAAAAATTTGAACTTAAATTTTTCGTATCAATTTTTATCTTTTTATCTAAAAAGTCAACAAAATTTATAACTAGTTTTTAAAAAATCAACCAACGTCAACCTCAAAATTCCATTTCAAACTTTTGTTCCAAACATGTTGAACAAGAAAGGTATTAACTTGTATTATAAATATAATCTAACGGTGTAAAAATGTAAATTTCAGGACACCGAACACTTTCTATACAAGAGTAATATATTTATCTATACATCTATAAAAAGCACAGTCAAATTATAAATTTTTTTATCCTTTTCTCTAACTGACACATGCCATCACTTTAGAAAAAGTTAGTTTATTTTTAACTATTTCTTACTTTACTTAGTTACTTTTTCTTACTTTTTTTTTTTTTTCTTTTTGTTTCTTAAAAGAAAGAGGAAAAAAATTGCCACATGTTGATGAAAAGAAGCAGTTTCTTTTGCATTTTTTTACTATATCGCATGCAATATTTAAACGTTAGAGAATCAATTGTGATTATTTCCCTTTTTTTTTTTTTTTTTTTGGCCCTTTATGTAACGTGGCTTGTGGAATTTGAGGCAAATAGAATGCTACCTCCATTTTTTCTTAATAAATTGCCATTCATATATTTTTCTTTTCTTTTTAAATCACGATATTGGATTTTTGTTTTTGTTTTTTTAACCCCAATGTTGGTTTTAATTTTTTGTTTGGCCCAGGATGCCTTAATATTCAATTCTTTCAAAATTAACAGGATATTTTATAATGCTTTCTTATTTTATTATGTTCGGTTCACAATTGTTTATCTATAATCTATAATCTATCTATACTTATCCTAAGATATATAAAAGAGAGAGAGAGAGAGAAAAAAAATTTTAAGATTTGGCTCTCCTCCATAGACCACATGTCATTCAAATGCTTTTTTCTTTTTTCTTTTTAATTTTCCTTATTTTCCCTGCTTGATGGAATGCTTTAAATGATTCTTTTTTTTTTTATCCCTTAATTTTTTTTTCTCTTTTTCCTTTTTCATTTTTCTTATTTTCTTGTTTGATGGGATTCTTTAAGTGATTCCTTTTTTTTTTTTTTTTTTTTCAATTTTGTTTCTTCTACAATTTGTCTTTGCATCTTCATTTGTAAAATTTTTCAGATAGACATCATTAATGAGATAATACTTTTTTCTGCTTAAATTGTCATTTTTCGTTACTTTATTTTTTATTTTTATTTTGCTTTGTTTGATTTTTTTTTTGCCTTTTAACCCTATATAAATTATTTATAATGCATCCACAGTCATATATTTTTATACGTTACAACCCTCTTAATTATCATATTTTTCAGTATCTTCTAATTAATTTATTAATTAATAATAGTTTTTTTTTCCTAAAACGAATGCCAATTTAATTTTTTTTTATAATGATCCTCTTAATTATTATTTTTTTATCTCCCAGTTAATTTTCTATTCAATTTCACAACTTCTACAAAAAAAAAATAATAATAAATTTACTTTTTTGTTTTAAATTACTGTTATATAATCTACGTCTACATTATATGACGAAGGATTTCACATGTGCTTCAAACTAGTTAAATATAAAAAAATGAACCACGTCGGACCAGACCGGGCAAGTTTGACTTCTCCACCGACTGTCTTTCTAATTTATTACTATGGACCCGCTTGCGGCTGACAGCGCCTTGCTTTTTTCTTTGAAATTATGAAAAATGAATATCTTTTCAAAGAAGAAATAATTAAAAAGTAAATAAATAAATGAATTTATGAGAGGGTATGGAAATAATAAATGCTAAAACTAATTAAAACAGTTGGATTTCTGACGTAATTCGTTGAATTTTGTGGATAATTTGAATTCCTATTTGCGGGTTACTATCACAAATTGCTCATAAGCCCTTCCTCTTTTCTTTTCTTTTTCTTTTTTTTTTTTTTTCCTTTTATTTACCCCCAAATTCTTTCTCCCTGTTTCTATTTCTCGTGGCCATGGTGGCAAGCGTAGAAGATGATGGCAGATAAAAATAAAAAATGAAAAAAAAAATAAAGATTTGGTTAATTGAAAAAATGAAAATGAAAATAAAAATAAAAATAAAACGATTTTAGTAATAAGTAGCAAACACAAAATAGTTATGGTGATCTTCTTGGTTGTCATGGAGATATATGATAAAAATAGACAATAATTTTATTCTTTTTAGAGAGATAAAATCTTAGAGAAGTTGGAATTATTACAAGTAATTTGGAAGAAGAAAAAAGGAACCAAAATGTAAATATTAAAATGATAAACTTACAGGTCAAAGAGTGGATCACCAAGATGTGTTGCAGAGTGTGGAACCGTGACCTGGAGAGAGGGAGAGTAGGGAGAGAGAGATAGAGAGAGAGAGAGAGAGAGATGGGAGGATTGCAAGAATGAAGAAGAAAGATTTGCAATTGCCAACGCACCAGAAGATTTGTCTTGAAGCTACCTGTAATCGCAAATGACGCGGCATTCGTAGTCATGTCATCCGACGTAACATTTTTCGTCGTTTTATGTAAATGGTTTAAGATTTTTTGGGGGGGGGGTGGGGGTAACTTACACACCAAACACCCCCTTAGGGTATATTTGGGCTTGTTTGATTATGAGTTTAGTTTAAACTAAACTGTACTCTTTTCATCGTGCTTTTTGTCTTTTTTCCCAAAAAGTTGTTTGTCTTTTCTGAAAATTTAAAAAAATTCAAAAAAATTTACTATTTAAACTTACACACCAAACACCCACTTAGGGTATATTTGGTTGGTTGGAGGGATGGATAGAGGGAGAGTAGGGATCGCAACAGAGCGGAACAGGGTCGGGGGGATGCTTTTCTATACCCATCTTAGCCCCAAAATCATCCTCATTTGCGCTCCTATCCCTGCTTAAATAGAAGCGCAGTTGAGGACGGGAATTTTTCATCGGAGGAGCTTTTCCATACTCGTCCTATTCCCTATATATTATAAATATATACATTTATTAAAATACAACAAAGTAAAAACAAATGATGAAGTAGAAGTGCATCTTTAAATTTAGTTCAAAATCAAAGATTTCATAAACAAACCAAATTCTAAACATGTGTAAATGAAATTTTAACTACAAAACCGTTAAAAGTTCATCAAAACAATACAAACTCTGAAAACTACTCATTTATAAAACACTTAGGTGTCGTTTGGGACATGAGTTCAGACTCATGCCCATTAGTTCAAACTGAACTTAAGAGGTTTAGGGCTACAGTTTAGTTTGAACCATGGATTGGAACGTTATACAGTGACCTGAGCTTAGTTCACTGTTGGCGTTCAGACACTCACATGGCTTGATTCCCTCCCCTCGTTCACAACGCTCTGCAGAGAACAAATGCTCTTGACTGTGGCGAGGCACGGCACTGAACTGAAGCCCGGGCCTTCCTCTGTTTCTCCTTCCCTTTTCCTTCTAAAATTCGACCACCTTTCACGCTCTCTCTCTAACTCTCTCTCTCTAAATCCTTCCTCTCTCCCCATTTCTTTCCTCAGCCCATCCGGTGATTAAGTCGGCCCCCACCCATCGACGACGCGTTTTCTCGAACCGCCGGCCAACACCCCGTCCGGTGAGCCCATCGACGGTGCCCCCCAAGAACCCAGTTACGCTGCACCTTCTCGTCCCTTCCACCTTCAACAATCGGCTACCAACACCATTTGTGAGTTACAATTTTTCCTTTCTCTCTCTAGTTTCTCTCTCTAGTTGATGAACCCTCCCCAGCACACATGGTTTTAACTTCTCCTCTCCTCTCTCAAATTTTGGTTTTCGTCTTGCCTTCGGTTTTGGTTTCTCTTTGGGAATATGAACATTTAAGGAAAAAAAATTTGGAGTAGAAGGCAACGAACAACCGGATTCGCAGCCGAAAAAATTTTTAACAAAAAAATTTGGAGTAGAAGGCAACCCAAAACTCGTATCCGTATCGTATACGTATAAATTATTGCTTTTTTTTTTTTCCCTTGTATTCGCTATATTAAGGAAATGCCCCGTAAATTTTCGGGTGAGACGTTTGTTTGGAACCCCGTCAAGGAAAAACGGTTACTAGAAAAATTGGATAACTTCTACTCATCCAATCCCGGCCGACAGCCCGGCAATCAGACATATGACTTATGGGCCAATGAGTTTAAGACCGAGTTTGGTGGCGTTCCCGCTCACGGCGTTACTTTATACCAAAAAAACAAGAGCGCTTGAAAAAAATTTATAAGGGTTGGAAGTTCTTGCAAGCCCAGACTGGCCTAGGGTACGATCTTGTAGCCGATAGAGTTGTTTGCTCAGATGAGGCGTGGCAGAGTTTCATCAAAGTAATATTAATTTTCTAATATAAGTCATGCTTATTATATTTATTAACCACTTGAGTAGTAGAGACGGATGATGTGGCATATCCCATTTGTAGGTGCATCCAGAGTGCAGGCATCTCCGTTACAAGGGCCTTCGCCATAAGGAGTTGCTGTACAACGTGTTCGAGAAAACTCACGTGACTGGCGCAGCAACATGACACGAGGATGGATGCCATGAATCAGCTGAGAGATATGATGGCTGATGATATGTGGGACAGATTTCAATCAGCCCCGTGGTATAAAACCACGTGGTAGTAAACCACGTAGTAGTCGGCGTCGTTTTGTCACTGTTGGCAACATTATGACTGTAATGCTTAATAAAATATTTTAACATAAAGTTCACTGACCTACTACATACTGATGGTGGGTGTATTTTACGGCTATTTACGTAATTTCACAAAATATTTCGATGACATAAGTTGATTGGTGTTATAGATTAAAATTGTTAATTGTGACATTTCGCGTTAATAGAACCTATAATAGAATGTTAAATTGAGGGTAAATGAAAAATTTAAGTTCTAAGTAGTTTGATTATAATTTTTCTTCAATAAAATAAATAAATTTTGTTGATTTTTTGAAAAAAGACAGAAGTTGAGGTGAAAAAATTCCATTTAATTGGAGTTAAGATAAGTTACCAAACACAAAAGGCAAAAAAATTGGTTAACTCAATTTTTAAACATCCAAACAGGGCTCTTGTTTTTTTTAAACTTTTTAACTCAAACTTTTTTTACCAAACAATCAACTCAAACTAAACTTTTTATCTCAAACTTTTTACCAAACACTCACCTTTTAAACTAAACTTATTTTAACCCAAACTAAGGGGGTGTTTGGTGTGTAAGTTTGAGTTAAGATTTGTAAGTTTGAATAATAAATTTTTTCGAATTTTTTTGAATTTTCAGAAAAGACAAACAACTTTTTGGGAAAAAAGACAAAAAACATGATGAAAAAATTACAGTTTAGTTTAAACTAAACTTTTTGCCAAACAAGGCCTAAACTTAAAAATCTTAACTCAAACTTACACACCAAACAGGGCCTTAAGCTAAAAAAAATTTTGAAACCATAAAAAATAAACATAAATTTCTTTTTTTATTTTTTTATCTATTCCTTATAGCTTCAATCTTCATTTCATGGATACACGTAATTTTAAAAATAAATTTTATAGTATTGTATATTGTATATTGTATATTTATAAATATATGAAATCATACATATATATATATATATATATGAAATGTATTATTGAGAATTCCCTAAGAGTGAAAGATATTTTATTTGTATTTCATTTATTTTGAACTGATTAATAATATATTTGAGGTTTTTTCATTACATATTTGTTTTACTGTCCTTATCTAAATTTACATGTTAAAGTAAATGTAAACAAATATGACTCATTGACTACTTGGTGTTTAAATTGTTATCATATTACATGCAATGGATTTTTGTATACGAGAAGACAACATTCTAAAGTAAGTAGTCTAAATCTATAGTTTGTAATCTATGGGGTTAAAGTGAGCATCTAACTCATATGAAGACTATTGTGTTATCTAAAGCCAATTGAAGAGATGATTTGTCTTGATCATCTAGAGCGAGCCGACTCCAAAGTAGAGACATAGATGTATTGCCTAGTGGTAGTGATATATTGGACTGGATCAAAGTGTAATTAATTTATAAGTCCGCTTAATTAGATTAATTCACTTTTGACATTCATTATGCAATAACCTTAATCCTGAGTAAGTAAATGACTTTATGTTTATGACTTGTATACTTTGATATTTCAAAGGCTAAAACGTCTCGGAGTAGTAAGATATTAGACCAGTTCGTTGGGTCCATGACTTGTATTTGATATAAGCTTTTGCTTATAGATATGGAATCATAGCTCCGATAAAGAGTAAAGGTTATCCTCTTAATGACATTATACAGGATGTGAAACAAACGAGGTCTCGGGTCATTTACTGAGCAAATAACTAATTATTCACTTTGGGTGAATAATCATTTTCCTATTGAATGTATAATGGATCTTTAAGATAGCATGATCAAATGGTTTAACAAAGTTTGACTTTAAGTTAATTATGGATATCATATGAGGGTTTTGCATATATGACAAGGTCATTGGACTATAACTACATACTGGCTTACGTAATATGATATGTAATTGGGAGTGCAGTTTCAGATTTATAGTGATGTGACTCTGAAACTAATAATTATGTAATTAATTTATTTGTTATAGAATAATTAATTACATAGATTGTTGGAACCCATATTATATATGTCCAATTGGTCCATTTACAAGCTCAATATAATTCCTTAACAGATGGTAATCAATTGGGATATTTATTATGGTTTTAATTCTTGGACTTAGTGAAGAGAAAAATCCGGAACACCTTCCACAAGTTGTAGGCGTTTTTTTTGCTAAGGTTAGTATGAGAATTTTGTTTTATTTAATTAATTGGATAAACATTTAGTTTGAATAAATATTTATTTGAAGATAAGATTTGAAATTTGAATTAATTATATTTATCTTTTGTGATAAATATGAGATTAATTTAAATTAAGATATATGGATAAATTAATTATTTGGATAATTTAACTTAAATAACTAGATAATCTTATTTAAATAAATATTTTAAATTAAATATGGTAATTATCTTATTTGGATGTGAAATTGAAACAAAATATTATCCTAGTCCACCTTTTATAGGCGATTTTCATGAGGATAAGGGAGTGAAAAGATTTTTTCATTATTGATTTTATTTGGATAATTATTACATGATTATTTAATTAAAATAAAGTTGCTATGCTTTTATTTTGAATTTAAATTGGAGTTATGGAATATTATCCATGGAAATAAAATCATAAGATAATTGGAGATAAAATTTTTCAATCAAATTTTGAATCTCCTAGTCCTATTTGAATTCAAATTCCACCCAGTCTATTCACTATAAATAATACCCTAGGGGCTCATATTTTATTTGAACCACAGACTCTAAGGTGAGCAAGCTTATTATTATTATCTCATTATAGTAATAATAAGCTGCAAGAGTTCTGAGTGGTTGGAAGGAGAAAGCCGCGCACGAATACCGATCGAGATACCTAGTGCCCACATACTCTACCATCTGGGAATTAGAGAATAGTAAATAACACTAGTTGGTTGAAGTTCTCTTTGATCACATCCTTCGGCATTCTTGTTGTCTTCTCTTAAGGTACGTATGTTATAAAATAATTTATTGTATATGACAACATGAGTTAGTATGATTTTAAAAAAATTTAAATAAATTACTTCTTTTTCCTACATGTATGGCGTACGGCAACCGGATATATCCAGCATAAACTGGGATGCAACTCAGGGGGGGGGGGGGGGACTTCGCAATTGTCGACTGCCACCATTGCTGTCGTTCCCACTATCGTCACCCTCAGAGCTCTCCCCCTCTCCCGTTTCTTCCACAAGAGACGTGGAAGAAGAAGCATGATACGAACCACGTAAACAACGTGACGAAACCCGATATCAAATTTGGAAACAACAATACAAGATCTTTTAAGTTTGATGGAAACCGCGACCCGTTGCTTAGCAAAGCAAGAACCTTGGTATGGTGAAGACGCCACAAACGGTCATGGAAGTTCGTTTGATAAGTCGATTTGAACGCTACAAGGAATCCTTGATAAGTTCGAATAAGTTTCTTTAAGAACTCAAGAAGAATAACTCACAATATGAATAAACATCAAAATCCGATTTCATAATATGAAAAGTCAGCCTTATATAGCCGAAATTACACTTGTAAAATTCCTAATATACTCCTAAGGATAAACATGCCTAAAAACCTAGGAATCAGATTTATCTAAACAAAAAAAATACTAAAATTCAGAATTAAATTCAAATTTTAAATTAAAACTTAAAACTAAAAATAAGATTACAAAGAAATCAAATCTTGATCAGATATTGTTTTGAATTTTGAACTCTTGGAAACGTAATCTTGACTTAATTCTTGGTTGGAAAACAACGTCCACTTCAGCATTGGAAAATTAAAACGTCCACATCAGCTAGGATATGCAAGTTAGCGACGTAATGGCTTAATGGAGTGTATGGCTGATTAGCTCTCTTCCGAATCAACTTTGATGAGTAAAACTAGCCTTTGTTCACCCTCAGTAGTGAACACGCTCTTGTTTTGTTATAGAACTCTCCGGACTAAGTTATTTAGCTCTTCTTTGAATCTTTTAGCTCGAGCCCTCGTCATTGGACCAATTGAAACTTGAATTGGTTTGTGAGTTTTCCTTGCAGCCTTGATGTCCTCATCAAAGCAGACCCTTAGAGCTCTCCCCACCTCCCATTTCCTCCACAAGAGATGTGGAAGAAGAAGCGTGGAAGAAGAAGCAGACCCTCAGAGCTCTCCCCACCTCCCGTCTCCTCCACAAGAGATGTAGAAGAAGAAGCACACGGCGGCAGCAAAGAAGAATCTCCCAGCAGTAATTGTAGAGTCCATGCCGGACCAGGCAAAAGGCAAGGATGGGACGGCTACAATCGGCTCCGATTTGCCATGGACAATCACATAATTTGCTGCAATCGAATTCCATGGAGTCCTCTTCAGAGGGATCTAGAGTTGGTTCTAGAGAACGGTGGGGCTATGTGTGGCTTGAAGGAGATACGAAGACGTTGGAGATTATTGTGTAGAGAAGAAATGCTAAATGTAAGGAAGTTTAGAGGCACGTGAGTCACATAAACTTCAAAATTCCATCACACACACACTCTCTCTCTCCCCCCCCTCCCTCCCTTCGGCAACCTCCCTTTCTTGGTTGCATCCCATAGGATAGTGGTTGTATCCCAGCACAACATAACTCTCTCTCTCCCTCTCATCCGTGCCGTCCATTTTTCATCCAACGGCCACAGATGAATTGCCACACATACACCACTGTCATATGTGAGAGTCAACCTATAAATATATCGGGACATGTGGCGCATTGGCAGGGAGGGGAGTACTTTCCCCTCCCCACCCTTATAATCTTCGGGAGTAAGATTGTATCACATCCCCGAATTTTGTCCCTCATCCGCGGGGAATATTGTCATCCCAAGGAGAGTGGTGGAGGGAGAGACCTAATCCCTTATTTGGTTGAAAGGAAGAGAAGAGACGGAGGAGAAGTGGGGTGATGTTGTCTCCTTCCAAACCAATTAAATTGAATCCTTCTATTAGTGGACCATTTATATACTCCATTTCAAGGGAAAAGCAACTAAACATTACAAATTTAAAGATCATTATATCAACATGACATAAAAATTTGACGTTAGATCAATGTTATACAAAAATAAAACCAAAATTTATATCATATTGATCAAAAAGGAGAATTAATGTTATGTAGGTCAAAAGATGAAAAAAAGAAATGTGTAATTAATTTTCTCCTATTTTTTTTCAACTGACCACAGGTCAACAACATACACTAACTTGAATGGATCATTTAAATGAAACTGTCCAAATCGCCTAAAATGTTTCCCTAAAGCGGTTTACTCATCTTGAATGTTGTTTTAATTGAGTAACACCACATGACACATTTATATTAGGGTTATGCTCCCTAAGTTGGATTAATGACACACATTTAGTGTTGTTGCTGAGGTAAAGTTGACATTCACACTATTTTATTTAATTTCTTATTGTATATATTCAGATTTTGTAATTCCTTTTAGAAAACTGATGGAAGGATCAAATTTGCATGTATTTTCAAAATTTAAATGGGAATAGACGTTGCATTTAAAAATATGAAAGACAGACCGTTGCAAGCCTAAAGATCATAGAAAAAAATTTGATTTTATCCCAAAAAAAATACAAAAAATATATATATATATATATATATATCTTGTTTACAAATTTTCACCAATTATATAAATAGGCAACCAAATACTGTCACATATTAGTTATAGGCCCCTAATACACAGACCATTACTAGGCTGATTTATTGTCGTTTACAACTCATTCACTTGTAAAGCCATTAAGGCTAGCCCAATTGGTCAATGGTAAGGGAAGGGGAGGTTAGGGGTTGTAGGAGCCATAAGTCCCAAGTTCGATCATTGATTTATGTAAAAAAATTTGTAATATATTAGTTAATATAAGAGTAGTGTATATGGGGTGTTTACATAAAAAATAAAACTCATACACTTGTACGAATATATAGTTTTTGATCAGCTTACCACTACTCCTGTTGTCATTTTAGTGAATTCGTCATTGCGTCTCCTTTTAGCTTCTTCTTTAAAATAATTTTTGCTCAATGAAAGTTGGAGAAGCTTTGGCTTTTTTTTTTTTTTTTTTTTTTTTATTGGAAGGAAAAGCTTTGCTTTTATGTACTAGTGGATTTGAGTAATTGTCTAACTACTTGCACACAACATGCACACTGTACAATGTTAAATAGCAATTTTACTCGATGCAAAGTGTCCTAATGACCAGCACATATTGTTCGTCCAATTAAATTCTAATCTCGATTTAATATGAACGAGGAGATGAGACATATATATATATATATATATATATTTTAATAAGAAAAGATATCTATGGTATGTTAATGCTCTCCGAATGTTATTAAAATAGTTTATTGAGATTGTAAATGAGATGGTAAGAATCTTGAATTTAGATATTCGATGACCAACAATCTTCATACTTAAAAAAGCAGGCTGCAAAGTTAGTTTTAGTTTTAGCTTTAGTTTTAGTTTTTTTTTTTTAAACCAAAAACTAGATATTGTGTGTCATTAATCCAACTTAGGGAGCCATATCTCAGCAAGAAAAAACTTATGGAGCAATAACAACGAATTTTTTTGATAATATTTTCTTCTTTTACCATCTTACTGGGTAAATTGATCGTTTAGTCCTCAAAATTTTAAATTTATATCACTTTGATCCATTATTTTTTTTATAACTTAAATGACCCTAAACTATTAAATTGGTGTTATAATAGTCATTTTATTTAATTTTTGGATAAAATTCATTAATAATTTGATAAAAACGTGATGTTCACTAATGAAAAAAATAAAGACAAAAATTACATAAATTTTTAATAATTTATATTCATTAATAATAGTCATTCTTTCTGTCTAACAATTAACAGAAAGAATTACTGTAATAACGTTATTAATAATTTAAAATCATTCATACAATGGAAAAAAAAATATAAATTATATAAATTTAAACATTTAAAGATTAATCTAACAATTTATCTATCATACCACCACCGTTAATGACGAGATGATGTAACTTTTTTTTGGTGATTCTTTTTTGGTGATGGCGATTAATACAACTTGTACTTTGGAGGAAAATGTATGTAACTAAACGAATGTACTTTAATAAAAAAAATAAAAAAAAAAGAAAAAAATCCCTGAACAAAGGCTGTTCCCTACCTCTCTATAGCGTTGTTATTATCTCACAATCTAATATGTGGTCCCGTACGAGTACCAGAGAAAGGTTCTTTCTACCAGAACCTAGGAAGTACTATGAGGCATGGCACAACCGGAGTAGGAGGTACTTGCAATCACTTTTTATCTTTTCAAATTAAAAAAAGAAAAACAAAGGTCATTGGTAGCTTTATTACACTGTACCCTGTGAGATGCGTGCAGTTGACCAAATTTTTTTTTTATTTTTTTTTATTTTTTATCAAAGCCATCATACTCTAGGATTGGTGTAGACGAATACCTTGAAGCACCGAAATAGGACCTGCCGTTATAAGATTTGGGTTGATTTCCCAAACACCAAGATGAACTAGCTTGGGTTTCGGTGTGAGGACTTTCATCGAACATCTGGCAGGGACTACTGTCTTTGGTGCTTCCAGCTGAACAACTTCCTCTTGTCGAAAGAGAAGAATGAGTCACCCAATTGGGGTTGTTGAAATGTCCATCAATTGCTCGGGGATCGCTGTATAGCGGTGTCGAAGCTAAGATCCTCCGTCCACCATGGGCTGCCGCCGAAGCGTGGGTCTAGCTCCTCCCGTCACGAAAACGACAACTTCTCGTCTCGGGGTCGAAATTTGCAACGCCGTACACCCGATCTCCAGCACCCTCCGGTCGATGGCGAGCGAAGTCTCTCCGTCGACTCCATCGGAGCTCTTGATCTGCCCAGAAGGCCTTCACACCACGATCTTCGTCGTCGGAGTGGCGACTACCTCCGTTTCGCGCCATCAGAAACCACGGTTAGGATCCGCAAGTCTCTATACCACTTGACGTACCAGTCTTTAGAGATATAATTTTTCCGGCCTAACCAGGACGGAGGATGAAACCGACGTTCCAAATCCACGTAAAGGAAACCCCAAAGGGCAGGGATAGAGAGAGAAAACTCTGCAATTTCTATTTAAGGATCAATATTCCAAAGTCTTAGAACCTTCCTTGACACGACACTAATAAAATACACAGTAAAAACGACAAGCAAAAACCAACTAAAGACTTGATCAACGACACCAAACAGTAGTAGACCAAGGACAATATAAGAAGAGCAAAGCCCCTACAATAGTTATGGTTTTGAAACTGGAGGTCTTGAAAACGTGTATTTGGGAAAAAAAAATTATTTTGAAATTAAAGATTTTGAAAATGTGTATTTAAAAAAAAAAAAATTATTTCGAGTGAAAAGATATAAAATCTTAAAATATATTCAAAAAAAATAATAATATAAATTTTGTTTTGATCTTTTTGAAATTACATCAAGCGAAAAAAAAAAAAAATCAACTAGACTTAGACTTGAAAGATGAAAGCGTCTTAGGACTTTTGCTTCACCTTCACCTAATGAACTGAAATAATCTGCTTTCCCTGAGCCTGACACTTGAAGCGTTGGAACTTGCACGTGTGTCAGCTCGCCATTAGGTAGCTTTCTGAATCTCTCGCAATAAACGGGAGTAAAATAAAATTATAGATGTTTAAAATTTAAATTTATTATAAATATTTAGAGATGCTTGTTTGTAGTTGTAGTTCCCAAAGGGTGAATATATAATTGGCAGTTCTCCTTTTTTTTTCCCCTTCTTTTACTATTTTCTTTTACTACAGAAGAAAAGGGAATTTTTAGTTGTTTATAAGAGAGGTAAAGAAAGTTGTAAATATGTCAAGCTAACCATTTTTTAATTCTTTCAATTTTAAAAAGAAAAGATAAAACAAAAAATTTTGACAAAATAATATTAAACAAAAATAAATAAATAAACAAACTTCTTTTGACCTTATATGAAGGTATAATTGTAAAAAAATAAACTACATTAGATATTTCTCTTCATTTTTTCTTCCTCTTCCACCAAACTTGAAGAAAAAATCACTCCTTCATTTTTATATTTCATCCTCTTACCAAACAGGAGATTATTTATGCTACATGGCGAGGGGTTTTGCAATTAGCATTTGAATATTATCCCAGGTCCCGTTAATCTTTATAGTAAGAGCAAGCTAAATTTCAAAAGCTAAAAGAAATTAACTTAGGTTAAATCCTACATGAATATGCATAATTCCAAAAAATTAAACAAGTGTATCCTAGCAAACAATTCACAAAATAATCCCACTCACAAACAACAAGTTGACAGAAAGATGAACCCAACACTTTCTAAACAGAAAACCAACGCAACCAAGTTCATTAATTCCGCCGGACTGCCGGAGAGGAGACTACTTTATAACAGTTTAAAATCACTACTAAAAGTTCATTCTGAAGCACCATACTTTTCTACCCTATGCAAAGCTGACGGACTAATTTCCCATGCTACTCCACCAAACTACACTGAGATCTTCACTTCCGCTTTTTCGCAGGTGGCTGCGGAGTCTCTTCGTCCTCGTCTTCGTCATCATCGTCGTCTTCATCTCCATTGTCATCATCATCCTCATCCTCGTCGCCATTGTCGTCGTCCCCATCCTCATCATCGTCATCACTTTCTCCATCACCGTTGGCTTCAGGATCATCTTCAGGATCGGCTTCTTCCTCCCCTTCTTCACCCGAGAAGTCCTCATCATTCGCGTCATCATCCTGATCATTCCCGTCGTCGTCATCTTCATTGTCGTCGTCATCCTCTGTATCACTAGAATCTTTGTTTTCCTGAACAGGTCGTTTCAACTTGTGAAGTTCCTCGAAAGGAAATCTGCGAAGGAAAGTAACATACAGCTTAATCGAATGTCCCCTCATCAAGAGTATCAAATAACGTACATTTTACATTATAATTACCTTCCATCAACAGCCGTCAATTTTGATGACATGTTGGCGCCATTCAGCAGTGAACCCATCTGAAAAAGTGTAATTTTGTCATCTTAACTGAGGCTATGCAAGCAGCAAATCAGAAATCAAATCAAAATAACTTTAACCCTTATCCATATATAATTTTGCAGACACAATTTAAGTAACCTTAATTGATTGAGGTCAACGATACAAACACGAAAGCAAACCACACCTACTCAAATAACCGAAGGAGATTAAATGCAGGTCATCGATAGGATCTAGGGCAAACTCACACGAACAACACAAGAAAGACACCAATTGCACACATGGAAATTAAAAGAATTCACTTGATTGAAGTAAAATTGCCTTGGGACAGATACAATTTTCATAGAACCACAGATGTGCAAGAGATTTGCTAGCTCTCCCTTACTTGGATATCGAAGACTTGACCAATCTCCAGGAACTCCGGCTAACCCTTCTCCTAACAATCTTCTCTCTCTTATACCTCTTCTTTCTCCAAACAGAATACTCGCCACACTCTAGTCACAACCACCTAACTACTTACTAACTCATTTTCCCACTTGCACCAACAGACTAAGCAGTCCACCACCCGTCACATATTACTCTTTCCTACTACGCCCCAATTAAGCGTATCTAATTGGAGGCCTATCAAACATCAAAATCCCATGGAGCACATGTTAACAATACCGATATTGCATCCGAATCCTAAATTGTCAAGATCTCCATAAAATAAGAAAACCAAAATATGTATCTGCTACTACTCTAATGGTTCGGCTTAGTAGCTAATGTGAAGTGTGAACAAACTTGATAAAGAAAAGGAATTCGAAATGATGCTGATGACAACAAAGAAAAACTAGCAAAAAGAACACATAAATAGAACAACATGTTAAGGAGAATAGAGTGAAAGATGACTTTTTTTCCATTAAAGCAAACATGGAAGCATAAATATTTTCAAAATGTGCCTAAAAAGAGCAGCACCACTAATTGCAGCTTGATATAGAAAAATTTTCCGGCGCTATCGAAATGGAGTTTTCATCAATAGAATGAAAAACTCGAACAATAGAAAACACAAACAATCTCAATGGAAGAAACATATCCTACAAATCCGTCCGACACAATGAGAAACCGCAAGCGGTAAGCCATAGAGAGCGAAAAACCTTACTCATCAGCTCATAAACTACACATTTTGTCATCAAAGCCCCGGAAAATTAGACAACAATAGAATATCATCACAAAAAAATTATGCAAACAAGCGAAATAAACAATTCTATCATACTACATTATGCACTTAAAACTTAGAGAAGTGAAAAAAGTCCCCATTTTCTCGTGCCCGTTTCAAGTAAAACAAACACAACAAAGACAAAGAAAAATCTAGCTATTCCATCAAAATCCAGAGTAAAAGTAACAAAATTTCAGAACATAAACAACCTCGAAAACTTCTACAAACTCCCAACAATTGTCAGCAAACAAACAACGGCTTAAAGGATCAATGTTTCAAGAAAAATACTGAAAAAAAAAAAAAAAAAAAAAAACCAGAAACACGAGAAATTTAACAAAAATAAGAAAAAGAAAAAACTCTGTTCATAAATTTTTTTTTTTTTTTTAAAAAAAGGGGCAAAAAAATAGTAAAATACCGAGATGAGAAGCAGAGCAAGGGAGTTTCCGGCGGCGAGAAGAGACTCAACAACCATGGCCTCCAAGACAGACCTCATTTCTCCAGGGCAGTACAAACCCACCTCCATTGCTGCAAAAACAAAGCTTAAAAAAAAAAAAAAAAAGCCACAAAAATAATAACAAGTACAAAACAGAGAAGAGAGGAAAAAAAAATTCAAAGAAAAATATTTGCAAAAAAGATAAAAGAGAGAGAGAGAGTGAGAGAGGAGAGAGAAAGAGGAAGAGAGAGAAAGTGTCAAGGGTCTCTGTGTTTGTGGAAAATAGTTTGGTCCGGTTAGGGTTAAACCCAGAGAGGGGTTCGGTCCGGTTAGGGTTTTTGTGGGCTAATTTGCTAGCGCCACAACAGATTTTACTACGCGCACGAAAATGGGTTTGAATTCTGAATCCTGATTGGCTGAGCTCTCTAGGCGGGTCTTGGAATTAGAAAATAAGAGCATGGCTGTAGTGTTTTATTAATTATTATTATTTTTTAAATATATAAAGTTGCTTTCTTTAAAATATATATATATATATATTTATACGTTGCTTTCTTTTACAAATAAAACTTCAATTGTTATTATAATTTCAAACCTCGATAATAAGTTAAAGACTTTAAATTAAAAATAATAATTTTTTTTGTTAATACATTAACCCGCAGCCACCTACCTTACGTAAGATGGAAAAAACCCGTTCCAAACAGAATAGAGTTATAAAACGAGTTACAGGAAAGGAACAAAATTAAAGATCCCAACCATATTCACAGCTTTCTCATGCTGTTTGATTATATATTATTTTTTTTACTTAAGATATTTGTAAATATATAATATATTATAACATATATGATTTTAAGTATTAAATTTAAATATATTTATTATAAAAAAAATTTGAATCACATAATTTTGATTTATTTTAACTTAAAGTCGTATGTATAAATAATTTTTTTTATTTTTATATGATAAAAATAAATAATCCGATAAATATAGAAAAATTCATCACATCTCTGTCAATTTAAATGGATACAAAATGGGAATAGAGAGTTTTAATTCACAGAATGGTGTGGTTGCAGATATAGCTTAGCGATAATACCACATATAACTCTACCTAGATGTGTAAAGTTTGAATCCCCCCACCTCAAAATTAAAATATATATATATATTTTGAAAAATGGCTTGATGAGGGGCACCCCTCCTCGAAATCGTCTCATTGTCATCCCTAATTTGAATTCCCCTACACAGGTTAATATATATATATATATATATATATATATTTTAAATGAAATTTAAATTGTGTTTTTTGTCATGGTGTTCTTTGGATCCAGTGTTGGCTACACGTATTAATGTTACTTAGCAAGGCTGGAATCACCTGCTTCTCGGTCTAGTGAATATACGTAATTGGATTGAATCACAATCAGTTTTTGCAATTTTGTTGTTTTAGGAGAAGAACGGATTAACGGAATCGAGCACTTGAAACGGGAACCGAACAAAGTTTTCGTCGGTATAATCACTACAACAAACAAGAGCCTATTTTAGTGATGAAATAAGCAATTTAAATTTAAATCCACCGAAATCTACGAGATAAAATATTTTCGAAAATTCAATCCGTTAAATATGCTTATAAAAATATATCTCTTGCGCGTGATTTAAATTTTAAAAATTTAAAAAATCCATACATAACCAAAAAATGGAAAAGATAATATTATTATTATCATGCCATCCCTTATATATATACCTATGATCCAAAGCCAAAACATACCACCACAAATTTAATCAACCAGGCAAAGCTTGAGAGCTAGCGTTTTTAAAAAAAAAAAAAAAAAAAAAAAAAAAAAAAAAAAAAAAAGGTGTTTGAGTAGAGATGAAGAACTTGAGTGTCATGCTAGTGCTTGCAATATGCTTGGCCGCTTGTGCCCAAGAGGCTCGCTCCCGGTCCTTCTCTCGGTCTTGGCCATCACCAGCTCTAGGTGGGTCAGGCTCTGCACCAGCCCCAGGTGGGTCGGACATTCCACCGCAGGTTCCCAAGTGGCTGCAGCCGCCAACTGCAGATGAAATTGAAAATTGTCGGGAGGCTCGTGAATTCAGCAAGTGGAAGGCATGCAGGGATGAGAGGCTTCAACGAAGCAAAAATGGAACATTCACTCCTGGGCCAGTTTGTTGCACTTATATTGCCGGTGTCGTAAGCGGTTGCTTCAGCCACTTTCCACAAGAATTTCAAGATCGTATTTACCCTAAAGTGTTTTGCTCTCGATACCATTAGGATCATTCATATGCGTTGTTAATTCAACAACCGTCTTAATATTATGTTTTGCTGTTTTGATTAGATTATTTTCTTGGTTGTGTTTCTTAGTGAAATATTAGAATGTTTTTGTTTTCTATTCAATTGAGGCGTTTTAGGAATATGAAATAAATAATTTCATTTGGATACATACTTTCTTTTTTTTAATGTTTTTGTTTATATTTTCTTAGTTGTTCTTTTTTTTTTTTTTTTGGGTTGTGGTTTGGTTCCTTGTTCAATTACTGGGATGATAATTGGATTTTCTTTTTTAACATGAGAACACAATATTCATTAATTGTATTGTCAATTTGCGTTAAACTTCATATAATTGAAAATATGATTAATAATCTCACGTAAAATTATTATTCATGAAAAGGACCTCATAAAATGAATTATTATTATCATTATTATTATTATTATTATCCCAAAATAGTTAATGAATCAGAGAGTTAGTAAAGTTTAAGGACTGACCTAACTGAGATAACTTTCTCATAATTCTTGCCCACATGAAGCACCATTAGGTATCAAAGAACTTGGAAAAGGTAAAATATCTATCTATATATATATATATATATATATATATATAGCCACACGCAAAAGAAGTTCTTTTGACTCCCTGGAAATTTCGTACGATTGTTTTGAAATAAATGATGTGAACATGACAAATTTAGCCCATGATTTAAGTCTTAATAGAAAAAAATTTAGGACTTCAAGTTGCGGCGCAGCATCTAGCATGGTTGTTTTTGAGGTAGAACTTGCTATTTTTATTTTGGTTATTGAAAATGCTTGAGAGTTTCAATGAGATAATGACTCCTTATATGTGGTAAATCACTAAATCGGATAGAATTTCTTAAAAAATCATTGCAGATGGCTTCGTTCTTTACTCTATGCAAAAGTTTTTGTGGTTCAAGTCTCTCATAATTTTCGTAACACTGATGGGATTGCATGTAAACTAACAAAAAATTTAATTCAGCATCGTCAATCTCAATGTGGTTCTCAGACTCTGGTATTTATTATCCCTTTGCTTTATAGAAACTAACGTCTTTCTCTTTATGAATTTCTTTTGCATTTTTTTAGGTATTTTAATTGTATTAAATCATGCACCCTATTTTATGGCTAAGGGATTTAACGAGGAACAGGCCTTGTCCAAGTAGATTTTTGTATTTTATTTCCTTTCTTGAGAGGCTTTGTTTCTTTGGTAAAACTTCTTTGTACTTTTTACATTACTATAATTGTATGGCATGCGCGAATACACAAGCAAAGTAAAATCCAAAAGAAAAGGCAAAAGCAAAAAAAAAAAAATCCACATGGCGACGATGTGACCACCACATGACGATAATGTGGTGACCACGTGGCTGCGACATGGCAAGAAATGATGGGATGACTAAAAGAGTCAACGGCTCTTTTAAATACAGGTAATAGATTATTTTTTGTAATGTGAGATGTGTAGATGGTGAGGGTACTAAAGAACTGCTAACTTTGTTGGTATGTTTTGGTGCACTTACTTTCACTATTTATATACAAAAAAAACCTTAATTTATCCATTTTTAATAAATTTCAGGTTTGTATAGTAAATACTGGATTTATTTGGTAAAGTTTAGATTCACAGAGAAAATATTGATTTTTTACTAGATATATTAAAAATTTTAAAAACAATGTAAATAATGGATCTGCCTGTAAATGCTTGACGTAAACAATCTAAAAAAAGAATTTTACTTTAAAAACCAAATTTACATAATATATACTGGATTTACTAGTTATACTAAAATACAAAAAACAAAAAAAAAAACAAAAAAAACAGTGTAATTAGCAAATTGATCTGTAAATACAATAAATTTAGAAGACGAGTATGCTCCAAACCAAGCAACGTTGACTTTTGGATTTTAACGACTCGGGAAATACGTTACATAGATTTATTGGTAACAAATTTATTGTCTAAAAAAATTTTAATTTACGTAAATTATTTATTTATTAGTCAATTGTTTTTAGTAAATCCAATATTTCAAAATAAATTTTTCTGATATTTCCACCTTTTATACTTTAAGCTAATAGAATGTACTGTAAATACTAGGTGTTTGTTTGAATCATTAGTTGGAGTTAAAATTTTTAAGTTATAGTTGGTTAATCTTTTAAAAACTAGTTATAATTTTTGTTGACTTTTTAGAAAAAAGACAAAAATCCAACAAATAAAGTACAGTTTAGTTGGAGTTAAAATAATGTGCCAAACAAAGCCTAGATTAACGAGATAAACTAAAAGTTACAAAGATGAGGAAAACAAAAGATTTATCTCATAAATTTTGGTTTTACCTAATAAATTTACACAATAAATACCAGATTTATCGGATAAATTATATTTTAAACAGAAAAGGTGTAACATGTAGATACTGAATTTACTAGGAAAAACTAAAAAACTCAAATAAAATTTTCGTACTCTTAGTAATAAATGTTTTACACGGCATTTACCATTGAATTACTTGGTAAGTTATTTACAAAATTATTGAACTAAATTTCTTAAATAAGTTTTTTTTTTAACAATACGTAAATATATAACTTACCTCGTAAATAAACTTACTAAATAAATAATATAATCACTTGTAAATGTACTAATCACATTAACAGTCTCACAAATATGACATTTACTTTTTTTTAATGTTATGTAAATATGCTATTTACTATATATTCCCTTATTTTCCTCTTTTTAATTTTGTAATGATTTTTTATTGATTAAATACTTGTTTACAATAAAGTGCAAAATAGCCCATTAGAAACCATAGAACTACCACAAATTATATATAAAAAAAAAAAAAAAAAAAAAAAAAAAACACCAGATCCTCAATTTGGAAAACTTAACCCTAAAAGTAAATTAGGTGCCATCGCTGTCGTCAACAAAGAAGGTGTCTTAGATGCCAAGGCTCGTGGCGAAAAGAAAAGTCAAGAAAGGTGGAAGTCAGATCAGGTGTGATTTCCTTGTGAGCTCGTGACTGTCACAATCTTGCAGGAGTTCTCGGAACCTGGTTTGCAACCTTCAACAATAGTGATCAGTGTTGACAATGGTGAGGTGTGCACGACGGCGAGATCGGGGACGTCAGGGGCAAAGGCAACTAATACGGCGTCTAGGCAACGGTCAAGATTAGGAATTTGGGGGTATTTTGGTAATATTATATGGAAAATGTTATTACTTTCTATGTTTTTGAAATCTAGAAATTATTTTTGATCGCTACCCCACAGTATGCAATCTTTCTAATTGTCCCTAAAACATGCATTTAGCAAATAATGCTTTTTTTTTTTTTTTGAATTTATAATTTAATTCTTACTATAACTAAGTCCATAATGTAGAAAATTTTCCCTTTTAAAACTAAAGAATTGGAATTTTATTATTATAAATTACCTCTGCATAAAAATAGGAATTCTTCCCCTTCTGAAACCAAAAACCAATATATGTATATATATATATATATATATATGTGTGTGTGTGTGTGTGTGTGTGTGTGTATACGTAGAACAAATACTAGCTCTCCAGAAAAACCTTGCTGAAATAAAAAGTATCAAATTATTACATTGAAAAGGGGGGAAAAAAACACATTCAATCTTGTAAATAGAATTGTTTTTTTAAGGAGTAAATATAAAATTTGTTTTTTTATGGAGTAAATATCAATATTTTAATGTGGCTTTATTATTATTATTTTTAACAGATATGACCATTTGTATAATTATTTCAAAAGGGAATATCACTACAAGAATTTGAGTTTTTTGTTGCCAAAAATTTAGTAGCCGAAACTTCTGTTTTTGGTAGCAAAAAGTTTTTGTTACCAAAATAATTTGGCAACAGAAAGTCAGCCACATAAAGTATTTGTTACCAAATTTTTTATTACAAAAAGTTTTTGCTATCAAAATTTTTTTGGTAACAAATTGTATTTGGTAGTAAAATGTATAATATTCCGTGACAAAAAATTTGGAAGTAAAAAATATTTGGTAGCAAAAATTATGACATTTCGGGGACCAAAATTTTGGTAGCAAAATATTTTTGGTAGCGAAAAGTA
Source organism: Ficus erecta (assembly GCA_008635985.1). Classification (NCBI taxonomy): domain Eukaryota; kingdom Viridiplantae; phylum Streptophyta; class Magnoliopsida; order Rosales; family Moraceae; genus Ficus; species Ficus erecta. Next base: position 104,082 of record BKCH01000276.1, read on the forward strand.
TGAGATTCAGTTACCAAATTTTTGGTTGGAGAAGGTATTTGATAGCAAAAAGTATGAGATTTTGGGACCAAAAATTTTGGTAGCAAAATGTATTTTGATAGCGAATTGTACGAGATTCCGTGATCAAATTTTTTGTATCAAAAGGTATTTTGTAGCAAAAAGTAAGAGATTTAGTGACCAAATATTTTGGTATCAAAATGTATTTGATAGCGAATTGTATGAGATTTGTGACCAAAGTTTTGGTAGCAAAAGGTATTTGATAGCGAATTGTATGAGATTCTGTGACCAAATTTTTAGTAGCAAAAGGTATTTGGTAGCGATTTAGAGACTAAATTTTTGGTAGCAAAATGTACGTGATTCAGGTACCAAAATTTTGGCAGCGAATTCTTATGTTTTAGCCACCAAAAATTTGGTAGCAAAATAACAAAAAACTAAATTTCTGCCACCAAATTTTTTTGGTCCCCAAAACTAAAGCAGATTTATGTACCTATATTTTTTCCCAAAATATATATACGAAAATCATTTTTAATAAACAAAATACCAAATATTAACTGAAGCAAAATACCAAATATCTCTAGATATCTCAATACATGTTAGAATCCAAACAAGATACTAAAATAGTCATACATAAGCAAATCCAAACACTTATGGTCTACTAAATATTGTATTAGTAAACCCTTAGTCTTGCAAGAATAAAAAGATCTAACAAACTGGGGCTGGAGGTGGCGGATTGTCATCTCTTGGGACGGTCGATCCAGGATGATCTGATGGCACATTAAGCTGATGAAGTAGCTTTTAAATGAGCTCCCTTTGTTGTTTCATCTGATCTTCCATGTATACCATGCGACGTTTGTTTTCCTGATTTCGTTTTGAAGGCTTTATGTCTTGGCTGTCCAAATTTGTGAGCTTGTGATGCTTGTCTTGGTACAGGACCTATGCCACACTTGAAACCGTACTATTCATACCTCGCACTCGACAAAACTTGAGAGTAAATTTCTTCCTCCGCATCAGAGCCAAGTTCCGACTTAAATGAGCGACATAAATATCATATAAACCTCTATGTCTTGTTGTACCTACAATAACAAGTTAAATCACCAAATATATATGTTATATAAAACATAGTAGGATGATTGTTACAAACTTCATATCAATCATATTCATGAAAAACTATAAAATTAAAAATAAACAAAATTACAAGCACAAAAAATGAGGTTATAAAGTTTCTTAAAGATTAGCTACCAAACGTAACTTTTGGTAACAAAAAATATCTTTCCGCAACCAAAGTATAAGTTTGATAGTTGATTCTTGCTTTCTGCCACCAAAATTTGGTAGCAAAAATTATATATTTTGCTACCAAATCTTAGTTTGGTAGCTAAAAACATATATTTTGTTATCAAATTTTGATAGCAAAAAATATGATTTTGTCACCAAATTTAATTTGGTAGCAAATACTATCCGCGGGAAAAATTTTACTTTCCTGCTAATGTTTTTGCTACCGAAACAAGTTTAATAGCAAAACGTGATATTTCGCTATCAAAATCTGGTGGCAGAAATTTATATTCTGCTTCCAAACTTTGATAGCAAAAAGTACTACTTTGCTACCAAACAAAATTTGGTAGCAGATGACTTAAGCGGGAAAAGTTTTTGACTTTCCGTCAGTGTTTTTGCTACCAAAACAAGTTTGGTAGCAAAATGTGATATGTCGCTACTAAAATTTGGTGTTATATTCTACTTCCAAATTTTAGTAACAAAAAATACTATTTTGCTACCAAACAAAGTTTGGTAGCAGTTAACATTAATGGGAAAAATTTTAGCTTCCCGTAAATGTTTTTGCTACCAAAAAATTTTGATAGCAAAAGGTTATAATTTGCTACCAAATTTTGGTGGTGGAATGTCGACCTTTTATTACCAAATATTGTTTTGGTAGCAAAAAATGTTCGGTGGGAACCAAATTTTAATTCCCGCCATGTCATTTGTTACCAAACTAGATTTGGTAGCGGATTGTGCTATTTTTGCTACCTAATTTGGTAACGAAATGTCTATACCTTTTAGCTACCGAAATTTGGTAACATAAAGTTTATTTTCTGCTACCAAACTTTTTTTTGTATCAAAAAGTTTGGTCTCTTAAAGTCATGATTCTTGTAGTGAATTCAAGATATTCAAATCATTGTCAGTCATCCTAAGTGATAGGTGTTATATTATTATTAGCATAAATTGTTAAGTTGGTTCATGAATTTTAAACTTTGCACAATTTTGGTCAATAAACTTTTTTTCGTAACTGGAATGTCCCATAAACTATTAAAATATTATTACAATAGTCCTTTACGCCAATTGTCATCCGGCCTCACGTGTCTTTCATCAACTGCTAGCAGTCGCCATCAAAGCAACCAGCTTCAATTAGTTGCAAATGCCTTTGTCATCGCCGACGTCTTCGTTGTCATTAAGCTGGCGGATTTCTTTGGCGTCACCAACTATGACAGACTACTCCTTCACGGATTTGGAGACAATTGCAGAGTTGTTTTCTGGTGGTATATATCTATTGGTTCCGTTAGTATTATGGATAGGCGGAGTTTGTTGTAGTCTTAATCGATGGTTGTATCTCTTGTACCAATGATTGGTTTATTTTTGATATTGGTATTTGTATCCTTTTAATTTGAATGATAATAATAATAAAAAAAAAAAAATAATAATAATAATAATAATTTATTATAATAATATTACATTTTTAATTATATATATTTTTTATTTTGATTTTAGGAGTGGTGAGATTCAACTCTACCTGAGTCAAGTGCAACCTCTTTTTAATTATACTTGTAACCATATAAAGTTTAAGGCAAAGTTGACAATACTATGATTGAAGAATACTGTTTCCCCATGTGAAAAAAAATAATAATAATAATAATCCAACAATCACCCCGTTAATTGAACAAGGAACCAAACCATGAAAAAAAAAAAAAAAAAAAAAAAGAACAACAAGAAAATGAAAACAAAAACATAAGAAAACAGTTTGTATCCAAATAAAATTGATTTATTTCATAATTCCTAAAATGCCTCAATTGAATAGAAAACAAAATCATTCTAGGATTTCACTAAGAGACACAAAACAAGAAAAAAGGCATGTAAAACCATAAAACCTAATCAAAACAGCAAAACCATAATATAAGACAGTTGCTCAATAAAATGATACTGAGAGCAAAACACTTTAGGATAAATACGATCTTGAAATTCTTGTGGAAACTGGCTGTAGCAACCGGCGGAGCCTGACCCACCTGGGGCTGGTGCGGAGCCTGAGATCAATGACCAAGACCGAGAGTGGGACCTGGAGTGGGCCTCTTGGGCACAAGCGGCCAAGCATATTATAGCAAGCACTAGCATAATACTCAAGTTCTTCATCTTTGTTTAACTTGGTTTTTTACGCTCTCAAGCTTTGCTTAATGCCTAATTGATTTGTGATGGTATGCTTTGGCACTCCAATTATAGGTATTTATAAGGGATGATATGATAATAATGGCCTCACTTTCTTGAGTTTCTAAAATTAAATTCACGCTCAAGAAATAAAATTTAAAATAAGCAAATTCAATCGATTGAATTTTGAATGCAGTTTCTGCATGATATCTTGTAGACTTCGGTGGATATATAGATATATTTTTTTTGAAATATTGGTGGATTTAAATTTAATTGTCCTATTTTACCACTAATAAACGGTCTTTTTTTTTTTTTTTTTAAGGAAAATATACGCTTTTTTTTTTTTTTTTTTTTTGAATTTGGAGGTAAGAGATTCGAACTTTGTACCTAGGGTTGGTAATTTTCCCTGTTAATCCGTTAACCCGTGAGGACCCGCCTTAAATGGGTTGGGGAAAACCCGATCTAAATGGGTTCAGGTTATAAACGAGTTAAAAATTTAACTCGTCACAGGTTACAGGACAGGGATGGGTTTAGGGGTCCCCGACCCTATTCCCCGTTTACCCACCTCATTTAGTTATACATTATTCTATATTATATATATTATACAAGATGTTATATAATATATATATATATATATGATTTTAAGTACTAAATTTTAATATATTTGGTATATAAAAAGTTGAATACTATAATTTCAATTTATTTTAATTTAAAGTCTCATATTTATACTTTTTCATTTTTATTTTTTAATTTTAATTTCTATTTTTCTTATGATTAAAATATATAATAGGATTAACGGGGCGTCGTGTGAATACCCCGAACCCATGGCGGGGAAAACCCGTCCTGTTCCTGCCAATTTAAACGGGTTTAAGGGTGGGTATGTGTGTTTTTATTCGCGGAACAGGTTGGCGAAATGACCGCTCCACTTTAAAATCGTCCCATTGCCATCCCTATCTACAGCTTTAGATAGAATTATATAGAGTATTACCGCTTAACTATGCCTACAACCACAAATATAAGCTCTTTTTTGTTTTAGTTGTTATACTAATTAAAACCTTTTTTCCCTTTTTTTTATTTGAAAAAAAATTTGTTCCAATTTCAAGCTTGCTGTACTCCATTATTCTCAGAAAACGACAAAATTTAACAAACTTATTATTAGTATTATTATTGTTATTATTATTTTGCAATGAATAATACCATTATTTTTTGTATTTACCAAAAGAATATCATTATTTTTTGAAACGATGTCGTCGTCGTCTTAAGTTTACGATAAACCACCCAAAAAAGAGTTTACAAATTAAAACTACATTAAAAGAAGATTAACTTTCCCATCACCAAAAACGATACTTTAAATTTTAAAATAACAGAACTACAATAACTTTTCACAATAAATTGATTTAGAAGAGAATGATACACTTATTGATTCTTATCACCATCATTTATTTAAAAAAAATATTAAGAGAGAAAAAGCAAAACACTATTGACCTCTCACAACTTACAATATAGAATTCCAAAAATTTATAGTACTACGTTAAGATAGGAAGAAGAGAAAAGGTTATTTATAATTATCAATTCGTGGTGAAATATCTCTTGTATATTAGAATCTAACATGATTACGCTTTTTTTTTTTTTTTTTTTTCTTTCCTCTTTACAGTATTAACCTATACTTGGGATAATTACTCAGTAGAACTAATCAGATTTATTGCTTTAGAGGAAGAAAAGGAAAAAATTATAGCAAATATAGCATATGTTATAAGTACCTTTGAAATTTATAGTATGTTTTTTGAAAGATGATAAATTACAGTATATATTTATAATATATCTTTAGATTTTCTTGGATTTTCTAAAAAATTTCGGATTTACGGTTAAATTTTTAATACTAAATTTATGTATATAGTTTCATGGTAGAGAGAGAGAAGAGGTAGGAGGAGTAGTTTTTTAGGTATTATGCGATCATAAATTTGATTATGCTGTTTAATATTGTGTTGAATTTTTTATGTTATAATTTACCATTACTCTATTCAAAAATACTATTTTAGCTCTTTTTCCAACAAAAAAAAAAAAAAAGGATTTAGATTTAAACAGATATATTCATATTTAAAATGAAACTAACTAGGAGTACCAAAACCAAGTAGGAGGGAAAAACACATAAACAACTCATATACTATCATCTGAACAGTTCCGATGCCTCATTAAATCTCTCCGCTAGAGAAAAAAAAAAAAAAAAAAAAAAAAAAAAAAAAAAAAACCTGAACCAAAGGAAAAAAAAAAAAAAAAAATCCGACAAAGGTAAAAAGGTTGCATGATCAAGGGGGGAAAAACCCTAAAAAAAGTGAAGGAAACATATAAAAAGGAAGATCATTCATAACCCTAAAAAGTAACAAAAAGATAAATTTTGGAGCCGAGAACCACCATTGAAACTATCGGTACTAAAAATAATAATTTGCTTATTTATATGCAACATCATTGTTGATGATAATTTCTGCTCCGACCACAATGCACATGATGCTGTCGCCGGACTTCGTATCCGGCTCCGGAATCCTGATCGGAGGACAGTTGTCCGACTATACCCGACCAGGATCTGTTCACCTGTTCGGTGCAGTGTACTCGGACGCCATCAGCTTATCGGTGTATTAAGTCTACCCATGTGGGACGACCAGCCGACTAAAATACCAGACGAGCCCGATACCTCTGTTCCATGTGCCGAAGGCCATGCTCCACCGGTCACATCACTCCTGACACAAGTCCCATCGGCAGAGAATGCTGCCTGATCACACCTGCATCATGTCACATCGCCGCCACCCTGCCCTTGCAGGGATTGTCCCCTCAGGCACCGACAGCGGTCGACCTACCACCCAGTAGGCTGGATGCGTGGCAACGCCCCTGGCTGACACGACTGCAAGTCTAGAGCCACGTCACCTACCCGAGGCACCAAGTAGCCGATCCGAACGGGTTGCCCCGTATACCCGAGTCCGAAGAGGGCACCTATAAATAGAGGAAATAACCACAAATTCCGGTAAGCTCACTTCTGCCCTGCCAAGAACTCTGCCTTTCCTGCTGCTCATCTACCCCGTACTGACTTAAGCATCGGAGTGACCTCGGCAGACACCACACCGGTGTCCCCCTGAGCCCGAGATGCTTTCATCTTGCAGGTGACAGCGACGGAGTGACTGGCCGGAGGTCATCAGACTACCCGTTCATATTGGGTGTTGCTGTCGAGAGAGATTTCGACACCAACATTTTGGCGCTAGAAGGAGGGCCACGCGCCTTTCCAGCAACTACAACTTCAACTTGTACTTCCGAGTACTCAGCATCACATCATGGATGAACATGGCGAGCAAGAGATTCGTGAGGAGAACACAGCCGCGACTGGTTCACGAGACTCCCGCCGACCACCCAGGGGGAGAGGAGGCCGGCCACGTAGACAAACTCAGACAGAGATCCTTGCCGAGAATGTCAGAGGGCTGACCGAGCTTGTCCGATCGTTGGTGGACGCGCGTGGAGTCGCAAATGTAATTCAACTCCCCGAACAACAACCCGAGGCAGCCGAGTCCACGCCAAGTAGACCGCCGAGGTCAGCGAGTAGACGAATGGACATCTCCCCTACACACAATAGAAGCCACCGATCGCAACAGCAGGGTGAGGGGTCAGGTCGAGAACGTTCACGGAGTCGCCGAACAGGTATGGCACGCTCAGATGCTGCGGATTCTCGAGCAATTAACCAGGGTGGTGCTCGGGCAGACGACCAGGATTATCAGGCCGACCAGCCAGAGGAAGATCCGAATGTTCGCGGAGTGCCCTCAGTTTTCGATCGACTCGGAAGACCAGCGATTTACCGACGCCTTGGTCGGGAAAGGTCCGTAGACAGGCCGGAGGAAGGGGGTCACAGCCGGAACAGGCTAGATCACCTACAACGGCAGTTAGATCAGCTCGTCGGTCAGCAATATGGCCTCGACCAATTCGGAGCAGCCGAACCACCATTTTCCCCGGCAATCATGGCCGCGCCTTATCCGGACCGGTTCAAAATGCCGACCATGGCATCCTACGACGGTTCATCGGATGCAGACGAACACCTTGAGAACTACCGAGCATACATGCAAATCCAAAGCGCAAATGAGGCTGCTCTTTGCAAGTCGTTTTGCCTGACCTTAACCGGTGCTGCTCGGCAATGGTATAGAAGGCTTGCTCCAAGATCGATCAGCGGTTTTCAGCAGTTAGCAGATTCCTTTTCTGCCGCCTTTATGGGGTCGAAAGCTAGAAAACTAGGAGCCTCGCACCTTTTTGGCATAAAGCAAGGTGAAACCGAAACGCTGAAGGAATATTTAGAGCGTTTCGACAAAGCAATGGTACAGGCGGAACCTTGCACGGATGAGACCCTCATCCAAGCTTTCCGCGAGGGAATTCAGGATCCTCGTCTGGTTTGGACACTCGCCTACGACAGGCCGCCTACATTTGCCCAACTAAGGGGAATCGCTTGGAGGCATGCCGAGGCAGACGAGTACGTCAGAGGACGAGGGCTAGAAACCCAAGTACAAACCCGCCTTCCCGGAAGGAAGACGGACAGGAATCAATCTGATAGGGGGAAAGCTCCAGCTTCAAGTAGCCGAGAAGAAGCTAAGCCTAGTACAAAAACACCCGCAGGGAAGTTCCAACAGTATACCCCGTTGGTCACTACAATCGAGAACGTCCTATACCACGTGTCTGGGAAGGGGTTACTCCGGGACCCGCGGCCTATTCGAACAGACCGGACGCGAAGAAATCCGAACAAATATTGCCACTTCCACAAAGACGTGGGCCATGAGACGAAGGATTGTATCCAGCTCCGAGATCAAATCGAGGCGTTGATTCGCGACGGTCACCTGCGGGAGTTTGTGGAAAGAATAATCACGCCAGCTGAGCCGAGTAACCGGCCAGCCCCGAGTACCCGGCGCACCCAAGGACCAGATGATGGACCCGATGGGACTAGTCAGGAGCACATAGTCCACACCATTTTTGGTGGATCTGCGACAGGAGACACCGCGAGCAGCCGGAGGAGTTATGCCCGGGAAGCTAGGCGATTTGCCCGTGGAGAGTTCATCAACATGGCTGAGCATGTTTCCAAAATATGCCGCCAAAGTACCGTCCCAATCACTTTCACGGACGAGGAAGCTGACCGGTTGCTCCACCCACATAATGATGCTCTAGTCGGTGAAATCCGAGTAGCCGACAATGTAATCTGGCGTGTCCTCATCGACAACGGGAGCTCGGCTGATGTTATGTTCTGGGACGCTTTCTCGAGGTTGAAGATCGAGGGCGCTGTACTGACTCCTGTCCAGACGCCCCTATACGGATTCGCTGGGGAGTGTGTACATGCAGCCGGGACGGTTAGTCTCCCCGTTACAATTGGGGACGGCGCGGAGAGAATAACCAGGATGGTGGAATTCATTGTCGTAGATCGCCCGTCCGCTTACAACATCATCCTAGGAAGACCGACCCTCAATGCCATAAAGGCGGTGGTCTCCACCTACCACTTGGCTATGAAATTCCCCGTCAATGGCGGAGTTGGAGTCTTCAGGGGAAACCAGGAGGGAGCACGGAAATGTTATGTCGAGGCGGTGAACAGAGTTGGTCGGAAGATTGCTGCCCCAGTAACAGTCGCCACCATCCTTCTGGTCGACCAGGTGGCTGCTCCGGGTGGAGAGATTAAGGGACTCGGCGACATGGATCCCCGTATACCAGAAGAGGAAGTCCGAGCATACCCTGCAGAAGAGCTGGTTCCCTACCAGCTAGACCCCGAGAACCCGGAGAGAAACGTGCTACTTGGCGCAAGGCTTAACCCGACCATCCGAGAAGAAATTCAGAAGTGTTTCCGAGAGCATAAGGACGTCTTCGCCTGGTCCCACGAGGACATGCCTGGAATTGACCCGGTAATCATCAGTCACCAGCTTAACGTCAACCCGAGGCATAAGCCGGTGATCCAGAAAAGAAGGGCTTTCAACCCGGAAAGGTATGAAGCTATTAACCAAGAGGTGAAGAAGCTCCTTGCAGCCGGATTTATCCGTGAAATTTCCTACCCGGAGTGGTTGGCGAACGTAGTATTGGTTAAGAAATCTAACGGGAAGTGGAGGGTTTGCATCGACTACACGGACCTTAACAAGGCGTGTCCGAAGGATTGCTTCCCCCTTCCTCGAATAGACCAGCTGGTTGATGCCACTGCGGGACATGAGTTGTTAAGTTTCATGGATGCCTACTCGGGGTACAATCAGATACCCCTCAGCCAACCCGACCAGGCCAAAACGGCGTTCACAACTGACCAGGGCCTGTACTGCTACCAAGTCATGCCATTTGGTCTCAAAAACGCTGGAGCAACCTACCAGCGCCTGATGAACAAGATGTTTGCTCCTCTTATTGGGAAAACTATGGAAGTATACGTGGATGATATGCTTGTAAAGAGCAGACGATCAGCCGACCACGTTCAGGATCTTCGTGATAGTTTTACCATTTTGCGACAGTATAGAATGAAGCTTAACCCGGCTAAGTGCGCGTTTGGTGTGGAGTCAGGAAAATTTTTGGGGTTCATGGTCAACCACCGCGGGATTGAACTCAATCCCGTCAAAGCCCAAGCGGTGATGGACCTCCAACCCCCACAGACAACCAAGGAAGTTCAAAGACTGACTGGGATGATCGCAGCCCTTTCCCGGTTTGTCTCTCGGTCTACTGACAAGTGCTCTCCTTTTTTCCAAGCACTCAAGGGCAAAGGAAAACTCAGTTGGGACGACGAGTGCAATGAGGCCTTCGAGGGTTTGAAAAAGTACCTGGCCAGTCCTCCATTGCTATCGAAGCCACTACCTGGTGAAGTGCTGTACGTCTACCTGGCTGTCTCTGATAAAGCTGTCAGCTCAGTGTTGGTCCGAGAAGACGAGAAGATCCAACGACCCGTCTACTACAGTTGCAAGGCGTTTCAGGGGGCGGAGGAAAGATATTCCCCCTTGGAAAAGCTCGCTTTAGCGTTAGTCTCCTCGGCTCGCAAATTGCGACCTTATTTCCAAGGCCATCCGATTCGTGTTCCGACTCGCCATCCGCTAAGACAGGTTCTTCAGAACCCAGAATTATCCGGGCGGATTGCGAAATGGGCCATAGAACTCGGAGAATTCGACATCGAATACGTTCCCCGCACTGCGATTAAAGCACAAGCCTTGGCTGACTTTGTAGCCGAGTTCACTGCCGAATCATCCCCGGAATGTTCGGAGAAGGGGGCAGTGATCCCACCAACTGGCTCGGATATTCTCGGCCCCAAGTGGAAACTCTTTGTTGACGGATCCTCCAATTCTGGGGGCTCGGGTGCAGGGTTGGTTCTCGTTAGCCCGGACCAGTTCAAGACCAGCCAGGCCCTCCGTTTCAACTTCAAAGCTTCCAACAACGAAGCGGAGTACGAGGCTGTTCTTGCAGGTCTCGGATTGGCCCGGGAGCTTGGGGTCCAAGACATCGAAGTTTACAGCGACTCGATGGTTATTGTCAACCAAGTAACTGGGGAGTATCAGGCAAGAGAAGATAGAATGGCCAAGTATTTGGAAAAGGTCCAGGTTCTGCTCGGTCAATTCAGAAGCTACGTTGTGTCCCGAGTACCTCGATCCGAAAACGTTGAGGCTGATGCCCTTGCCCGGTTAGCCTCGGCCAGCGATATTGAGGGTCTTGTCTCATTTCCCATCGAGCGGCTGGAGCAGCCGAGTATTGACCGAGCAGAGGAAATCCTCTACGTCGAGAACACGGAGACTTGGATGAATCCGATCCTTCGCTACCTCGCCCGTGGGGAGTTGCCTGAAGACCGAGTAGAAGCTCGGAGGATCAAGAACACTTCGGCGCGATATACTGTTATCAGTGACAAGTTATATCGACGAGGATTCTCTGCCCCATATCAGCGATGCGTCGGACCCCGAGAAGCCGAGTACCTGCTAAAGGAGGTACACAGTGGTGTGTGCGGAAACCACTCGGGGGGAAGAGCATTGGCTTTCAAGTGTCTCAGACAAGGATATTATTGGCCGACGATGGGCAAGGATGCCTTAGATTTCGCTCGGAAATGCCTAAAATGTCAACAGTTCGCCAAGATCATCAGAACTCACCCCGAGAGGTTGACATCGGTTGTAAGCGCTTGGCCGTTCGCTAAATGGGCCCTAGATTTGATTGGACCACTACCCATGGCTCGATCCCAACTACGGTACTGCCTCGTAGCAATAGATTACCTCACAAAGTGGGTTGAAGTGGAACCCTTGGCACGTCAGACCGAGGAGAAATGCACAAGCTTCCTATGGAAAAGCATCATATGTAGATTCGGGATTCCCCACACGGTGGTTACCGACAACGGGAGGCAATTTGATAACCCGAAGTTCCTTGCGCTTTGCGAACAATTTGGTATAAGCAAAGTCTATTCCTCCCCGGGTCACCCTCAAAGCAACGGACAAGTCGAAGCCGCTAACAAGACTATCAAGGAGAACCTGAAGAAGAACTTAGAACGGCACAAAGGGGCTTGGATTGACGAGCTACCTCGGGTGCTTTGGGCTTACCGGACTACAAAGCGGACCGCGACAGGTGAAACTCCATTTGCAATGGCCTTCGGTGTCGAGGCTGTAATCCCAGCTGAGGTCGGTTTGCCGAGCCACCGAGTAGAATATTACAATGAGGAGGACAATACGGAACAGATGCTACCGGAGCTCGATCTGATCGAGGAGAAGCGAGAACAGGCCCTCATCCGAACAGCATCAAGAAATCAGATTGTTGCTCGATACTACAACAAAAGATTCCGACCACGTGTCTTCCGGGTAGGAGATTTTGTGCTCAAGAAAGTGCTGGTGCAAGAGCCTGGACTAGGCTCGTTTGGACCCAAGTGGGAAGGGCCCTACAGAATCACGGAAGTCGTAAGGCCAGGAACTTACCGGCTAGCCGACCAAGAAGACAGAGCCCTAACTCACCCTTGGAATGCCGAACACTTGAAGCGTTTCTTTCAGTAATGTTCATTTTATTTTGTGTCAAGGTAATGGCTTTGTAAAACGAACAGGAAAAAATGGAAACGTGAAGCATTTTAGTTGTCATTTTCTTGAGTCCCAAGCTCGGGTGCCGACCACAAATGGACGAACCCGACCAGGACGTTAATTAGCCTCTATGGCCAACTCAAGGGGTCCCCGGACCCCTGTGTCTGGTCCCCAGCTCGGGTGCCGACCACAAATGGACGAACCCGACCAGGACGTTAATTAGCCTCTAGTGCCGACCACAAATGGACGAACCCGACCAGGACGTTAATTAGCCTCTATGGCCAACTCAAGGGGTCCCCGGACCCCTGTGTCTGGTCCAAAGCTCGGGTGCCGACCACAAATGGACGAACCCGACCAGGACGTTAATTAGCCTCTATGGCCAACTCAAGGGGTCCCCGGACCCCTGTGTCTGGTCCCCAGCTCGGGTGCCGACCACAAATGGACGAACCCGACCAGGACGTTAATTAGCCTCTATGGCCAACTCAAGGGGTCCCCGGACCCCTGTGTCTGGTCCCCAGCTCGGGTGCCGACCACAAATGGCCGAACCCGACCAGGACGTTAATTGGACACCTGAGTCTCGTCTCTAACTCGGGCGTCCCGGGACACCCGAGTATAGTACACCACAAATTATCCGCCGACCTCAATTTGACTTGGCTGATTCTAACAAGCATCACCAAAGTCAACTGGGGGGGGAAAAAGGAAAGTAAAAATAAAAATAAAAATAAAACACGGGAATGAGTAGGAAGACGATGCGATGCGAAGAAAAACAAAATATACTTTCATTTCATCAAAAAGGTGAGGGGGTACAAATTGGACACCCCCCGAGCCCAAAAAAAAAAAAATAAATAAAAAATAAAAAAAAATAAAAAAAATAAAAAATAAAAAAATAAAAAATAAAAAAAATAAAAAAAAAAACTGCAGACGACGAGGAGCGGCAAGAAGTACTGGCTCAGTCTTGCTGGTCCGGGAAGAGATCACCAATCGTGATGTCTAGTGTGGGCGTGGCCGGCTGGTCTAAAGTGACAGGCTGGTCAGGAGCTGTTTGCTGCTCGTCACAGTCGAGTACAACAACGGCTTCGACCGGCCTCGCTGCACCAGAAACCTCACCCTCCTCAGGAGCTTCCTCGATCAGAGTCTCACCAGACTCCTCCGGTAAGAAAGACCAGTCTGCACCGACCAGGTTAGGGTTTGCGTCAGTGAAGCCTAGCTTCATGTCACGCATCCCCTCCTTGTACTCGGCCGCTATACGAGCCTGGAAGTCCTCGGACGATAAGTACTCGTCCACTGCCTGCCTTTGAGCCAAGGCGCGATCCGCTTCTGCCTTCCGAGCAGCCTCAACCATCTGCCGCCGGACTTCCGCAGCATCCTTCTCGGCCGACTGTGCCCACTCCTCTGCTGTTTTGATCCTCTCCTCGGCCAGCCGCGCTCTCTCTTCGGCCGCTTGTGCCCGAGCCTCTGCTGCCTTGGCATCATCGACGGCCTTTTTCTCGGCGTCCCGAGCGCTGTTTCTGGCATCCTTAGCCGCCCTCTCGGCAGCTCGAGCATCTCTTGCCGCAGCCTCAGCAACCCTCAAGTCCTCGGCTGCTCGGTTAGCCGCCTCCCTTGCGACCGCACTCCCCGAGAGGCTGACGCACAGTGCCTAAAAATAGAAACAAGAAATCAATCAAAAATCATCATCAAGTGATACGCAGAGACGAAAAGTTCCGGGAAGAGAGATACTCACCTCAAGCTGTATGTCGGCACCGTCCTCCAACGCCGTTACCCGCGTCTGGTCTGCGACATGACTCTGCCATGTGCACGCTGAGCCTCTCACTGATTTTGTTGAGGAGCGCTCGATGGGCAGGGGAGTCTCGAGCAGAAGTCTCGGGCCGGGAGGCCGAGGCGATTTCTCTTGGTCTCGACTCGTCGCGTGAGCGGCTTGACCGAACCTCAGGCCGGGTAGACGGTCGGTCATCCTTGGACCTGCTCGACCGCTGCTCGGGACGGTCGGGTGGCCGGGCCACAGACGGTACCTGGAGTGACGCTGGGGCTTGGGGGGCTGCGCCCTTCGCTACGGGCACTGCAGACGGCACGGCTGCACGGCTGGCCTGCTGGCCATGTGGCATGACAGCTTTACCCTTCGCGTGGGTACTCGTCTTCGCCATCTTGAAGAGCTTGGCCCTCCTTTCGTCCTCTGAGGGACGCTTCCTCCCTTGCTGGCGATCAGCCATTGGCTCTGCGAAACAAAAAAAAAAAAGAAAAAAGAAAAAAAAAGGGGTTAATATTCGGCTGCACGAGCCGCCAAAAACTTCGTCAAAAGTAACGACCTTCGATACGAAGGCCTCTTGTCGGGTAAAATTGCTGGATCACTGCGTCAAGGTCCTCGTCGGCTACGCGCGGGCCGAACGATGCTATTGGTGTGCTATCTGAACTTGACGACGTTGACGACGTCTCGCTCGGCAGGAACACAGGTTGGCTTGGTGGCTGTGCAGTGCTCGGACCGGCTGTCCGTGAAAGGTAATGCACAGTTGGCTCCGGTATCCGAGCAATTGTGACACCAGCGTGGGGGGCCCTCGGCTGGTCGTCTACTCGCGCAGATGAGGAGGAAGAGCCCAGCCATCGATTCTCCTCCAGGCTCTTCAAAGACAGCAGTCTGTGCTGACTCTTCTCCTGATCCGACTGTTCTCGGAGAGCATCGATCATGTCGAGAGTTAAATCCTCGATGCGCGGCGCCCGACCCCACACATACCCGTTCCGAAATGTCACGGGAACCCTCTCGGCGCGAGGAACTCGGTCGTACGGTAGCTCCCCGTGCAGCCACCGACCACCCGCGTAGAACCACAGGTGCTTGAATTGTTTGTCCGAGTCCGGACACCCTGTGATGAAAGTTCCCTTGAAGCCTTGGAAGTAATATGACCCCGTCGATGAAGGGGCAGACTTCATCCTGTAGAGGTTCTGGAAAACCTCGAATGGGAGCTCGGCCGCAAAGTTCCTCATCCACAGAATGTAGCAGCCGACCAGGATGCGATAGGCATTTGCATTCAATTGGGCCGGAGCTACATTCAAGCTAGTCAGGGCACGCCTCAGGTACGGATGAAAGGGGAGTCGGAGTCCGGATCGGAAGTACTCCGCCGAGAGGGTTATATACCCTGCTGGTGGGCGAGACGGCAAGTCGTTTGGTCCTGGCGCCAGCAACTCCACGCTGAGTGGAATGCCGAACTCCTCTCGCAAGGCAGCAAGATACCTTGGTGTGATGGCCGACGTGAAGTAATCCACCGTGTACACCGGACGACCATCCGCGAGCTGCGCCAACTCCCAATCGCCTCGGCGATACACCCGTTGGTCGTTTATACGCATTGGTCGGCTGGACGGACGCTCCCGGGCGTCAATGGGTTTACCCTTCGGGGGAGGGCTCTCGGAACCTTCCCGGCCAGATGTGCTAGCTTGACTAGCCGTCCTCTCGCCTGCTCCTCCAGCCGCGACATTCTCCACCTCGCGGTGTACCGTTCCCCTTCCTCGTCTGTTCGGCATCTCGACCACCTCCACAGACTCCTCGGTAAAACCAGAGAGGTGGTCTGGTGTTCGACCACCCGAGTCGGCTTCCATGCCCGACATGCTCAAGCTCAGAGCTGATCCCACGGTATCGGCGCTCCCAGATAGGCCGTAGTTCTCGGAATCAGAAACACTACTCATATTGAAGAAAAAGAGATTTAATTACCTTTTCGGACGTTGTCGGCTGCAAGTTTTGAAGAAGTGGTCTGGTCGTTCTCGGTAGTCGTCGGCAGCTGTCGGCAAACTTGGACTCTTCAAATTGCAATGTGCGAAATGAGAAGTGCCTTGCCCTATTTATAGGCAAAAACCTCCGCATTTAATGCGGGCACGAATTCCCAGGCGACGCTTCGTTTCCCGCGTTGCCGCCAGTTTCAAGAATTTGAAATTCGAATCGCCGCCTTGGGTCCTTCCTATCACTTTTTGACACGTGGCCAGCCAACGCGTTCCTAGTAGCCGAGACGCCGAATGATACCGACCAGGTCATGACACCTTGCCGATTAGCCGACCATATGGCGAGTAGCATGGCCACTTTCACATCGCGAGTACCAAGAGCATCCCTTGGACAAAAAATTATCCAGAGACGCTGGGGGGCTTATGTTGATGATAATTTCTGCTCCGACCACAATGCACATGATGCTGTCGCCGGACTTCGTATCCGGCTCCGGAATCCTGATCGGAGGACAGTTGTCCGACTATACCCGACCAGGATCTGTTCACCTGTTCGGTGCAGTGTACTCGGACGCCATCAGCTTATCGGTGTATTAAGTCTACCCATGTGGGACGACCAGCCGACTAAAATACCAGACGAGCCCGATACCTCTGTTCCATGTGCCGAAGGCCATGCTCCACCGGTCACATCACTCCTGACACAAGTCCCATCGGCAGAGAATGCTGCCTGATCACACCTGCATCATGTCACATCGCCGCCACCTGCCCTTGCAGGGATTGTCCCCTCAGGCACCGACAGCGGTCGACCTACCACCCAGTAGGCTGGATGCGTGGCAACGCCCCTGGCTGACACGACTGCAAGTCTAGAGCCACGTCACCTACCCGAGGCACCAAGTAGCCGATCCGAACGGGTTGCCCCGTATACCCGAGTCCGAAGAGGGCACCTATAAATAGAGGAAATAACCACAAATTCCGGTAAGCTCACTTCTGCCCTGCCAAGAACTCTGCCTTTCCTGCTGCTCATCTACCCCGTACTGACTTAAGCATCGGAGTGCCCTCGGCAGACACCACACCGGTGTCCCCCTGAGCCCGAGGTGCTTTCATCTTGCAGGTGACAGCGACGGAGTGACTGGCCGGAGGTCATCAGACTACCCGTTCATATTGGGTGTTGCTGTCGAGAGAGATTTCGACACCAACAATCATTAACTTCAAACAAATTATTAGAGACTTTATTCACCAAGACCTCTGTGCAGCGTAAAGAGCGAAACCATATGCTATGAAACTTCGAAGGAACTTTATCTGATTTAATCTTAAAAAATATTAACCATATAACTTGAGTCACATTCAACGCATAAATAATGCAATTGAAACTCCCAAGAGTTTCAATTGTGAAAATAAAAGTAGCTGGTTTTGCTTCAAAAGCAAATGACATGTTATGAGGAGCAGCGAAACAACCTTTAACAGACCCCGACTAGTCCTGAGAACAGCACCACAACCTACAATTCTATAGGCACCTCGCGCAGCACCATCTGTATTCACCCGATCCAACCATTAGGAGGAGGCAACCATCTTACCATTGTGATATTCGGAGCAATGAGTGTTTACCGATAACATAAAATTTATGAAGATTCAAGAGATCACTTTGTGAGTTATTAATGCAAACGATATCAAGAGAGTTGGTGCTTTTAACTGTTGTCCAAATCATGACCGTTGCCAACTTTTTTGGAATGATTATGGGTCTGGTTAGTGAATGAATTTGAGTTGAAAAAGTACAGTCTGAGTTAAAAATTTTTGTTGACTTTTCAGAAAAGATAAAAACTTTTTCAAAAAAAGACAAAAACTGATATGAACAAGTATAGTTTGAGTTCGAACGTCAAACGAGGTCTATGTCTTCGCAAACCAGCTTATTTTTAGCATGTCAGATCGACCAACAAGCATAAATAATCGCAGATTTACATAAAAGCTTGAGCCTATGGAGTAAACTGAGAGGAAAAAGTCAACCTTAAAAAATTCTTAAAGCCCGCAGAGAAGTCAAAAGAATGATTAAAAGCATCCGAAATGGTGGTCCAGAGAAACCATGTACAATCACGGTGCAGAAAGAGATTGATCTACAGTTTTAGAATCTCTGCCACATAGGCGACAATAGCTAGGGAGAGCCAAACCTCGACGTTTTAAAGCATCCACAGTAGGGAGACAATGCAATATCTTCCAAACAGTCAGCAATCTGCAAGGAGGGACAAATTTAGACCAAATATATTTATCCCATCTAGTAGAAGAATATTAGCCCCATAAACATTATTATAAAAGGCATTTGTTGAGACTTCCCATCAGAAAACCGACACCAGACAAGTTTATCATCACCTTGGAGCAACCACTGTTTTAAGAGTATCATTCATAATATCAGAAAAAGCTTCTTTTGTAGAAGTTTCCAATTTTAATTTTCAGGGAATTTTGGTAGACACTTGGAAACTCATAAACATCTGTATCAATGTAATCTCTTTAAAATTTTGAACCATCAACTAAAAAAAGGTGATAATCTTTTCATTTGCAATTGCAATATCGCATCCTTATTACTTTCTTTTTTCAACCTTTCTATTTAAGCCATCTTCATTATTTGTTGATCAAACAAGAAATACCCGCTATTAGAGGAAGTGAAGAACTATGTAAATGTTTTGTTTTTGTTTTTTGTTTTTTCCAAGGAAATTGGTTTTGCCTTTTCTGAACTAGACAATAGACGCTCTGGTGTCTCATCAATCCATGAATAATATTACATAGAATTCCCGTATCACTTCAAGTTATACAAAATGTCATGTTCATGTTATAAAACAAATGCAAAATGACATAAAAATAAACTACAATATTGCATACGTAAAAAAATGACATAAAAAAATAGAGAAAAAAAATCAATATTCTTCATCTACTTTTTTTAATTGTGTGTACATTACATTCTCACAAGAGCTCTTTATATAGATTCAAGGTCATAAATTGGATAAAGCTAAAATTCATAAGTTACATCTATAAATTTACACTTATGGACGTTTAATTAGGAGATTATTAAAGGTTTTGGAATACCAAACACAAAGTGGAGATAATGTAATTCATGAGGGAATTTGGAAGATGAATTCACACTTAATAAATTATTAAAATTATTCATAATACTCCTTAAATGTTCATCGCTTAAAAAATACCTCATTAAAACCTTATTAGGTAAAAATCCTATGGGAAAAAAAAATCCTATAGTGAAGGGTAAACAATATATAATTTTGATGATACGCTTCTAAAACTATCTCATTAAAAACCTTGTCAAGAAAACCCAGTGGGACAAAACCTTGACTAAGAGTACAATGCATAGTACTCTCCTCCTCGTTTTAGTTTCTATGGTTGACTTAATAATCATTAATTTGATGTGAATTACTTGAATTAACGCATTATATACCATCAAAATATAATTGTTCATTTATTATATATGAGTACCTCTACTCATATACTTCGTAAGTTCTTTTTACAAGGAACTTATGATCATTATCACATAATTTATATTCATAAACTTGTATCTTCTCATGTGGTATTTATTTATACTCTACAGACTATATATTGAAACCATTTTGACTTTTAGTTCATGTAATTTCGCGTCCATGAGTAATTATCACCTGAATTTACGTGTTTTATTCATTGGTCAGTCTCATCAACATCCATGTCTTTCAACGAAGTTAATATATATTCAATATTTTTCATTTCCTTCTTCAAATATTAAGAATTTTTTGCATTAATAAATTGTTGACAATAACTATAATTTTATTACAATCCCCATATATGGACATAATTTATTGATTTCTCTTTCTATTCAATCTTTCTAAATTTCAGGTCTACCTGTTGAACTGCTTCTGGAGTTCAATAATTCTAATAATATTGTGAAAATAGCTTACCTCTAACAAGAGCGTCAATTTCTAATGTCAATATAACCTTTTATGAATATATATTTTCTTCATAAACACAAGCTCTTTAGGAGTATAAATGTATTTATATTTCTCTTCCAATAAGTATAATATTTCGTACCAAACAAGTTTTCAACACATTTAGGCGTGTCTTAGACTGAAATTAGCGATGGGAGAAGTGAGCACTCTTTGAGAATTCTGTAAGAGGTTCTGGTCATGGAAGAAAACAGTCAACTGTAAATCAAGCTATGTTATTTTTGCTTACTTTTTCATTTTGATATTCTATATATCTCAGAAAGCTTCAAAATATCTAAAAAAGGATAAAACAAAGCCTGATGTTATATCTCATCACAAGGTAAGAGCTTGCATGGATCAAATTTGAATTCAAAAAAAAAAAAAACTCAAAATCATTTTGAATCCATATATGTTGTGCTATGTTTGCATTAAGTTTTCTCTTCTCACTATTACATAATGTGGATACCACGACTGTTTTTAACCGTCGTGGTAACATTTACACGACGGTTTTCTAACCATCGGCTTTCACGATGGTTTTTGGAAACCGTGTTCTGCCTCGTGTTTTTTCCTAACTTTTCACGACCGTTTTTTAAAAAATGGTCGTGGAAGTTCAGTCGTGAAATCCACATTCTGTAGTAGTGTCTACATTTCCTTGGCAAAAAAAAAAAAAAAAAAGGCATCTAACCTTAAAACTAAATGTTTTCCGTTGGCATCTATATTGTTTAATTTCAGCGCACAGGAGCTGAAAAGAAAATGACAACAAAATACACTATGAATCCAGCTAGAAGAATCCCTCCATAGATGTAAGCTTGTGAAGACAGCACCGGGTATTTGTACTCGATTTGACAACACCTCATGTTTTCCCCTTCGCTCGCCAATACATGCTCTACAAACCTGCGTTTTTCACCATATTTCCGCAACTATTAGTACAGAAAAGGCAAACCACAGGAGAAATTTTACCATGGGAAGGTTCACTGAAATGTTACAAGGAAATATGACGATCTGTGGCTTACTGCTGCATAAATAAGGAGCTTTGGAAGATTCTGAGCTGCTCAAATGCGCGTCTTGTAAGCGATGATCATAAAACAATGAAGATAAATCTACTAGTTGTTGCTCAAGATCCTGTTGTTTATCGTGTTGTTAGAAACTAAAAAAAAAAGTATTGATAAGTAACACATAACATATGCGATTAGGAATATCTTACGTCCACGAATTTCTCCAATCGTTCAACTAACTTTGCGGAAATGGTTCTGGCAAGTTGGGTGGCCTTTTTATATAACTTCTCAAACCACAGTTCGGTAGTTGATTTGTTCTTCTTGCACTTCATTAGTTCACCAAGTGGGGTTTTCAGACACTCGGCTGTGAAAGTTTGTGCAGCCTGCAAGGGTATGCAGTACAACATGAGCATCGAAACATAAAACTATTGAATCAGTTGGCAAAAAAATAAACACCTCTGATGTCTCATGTATTCTGCCAAGCGCGGAATCTACACGTGCATATATTGTGTTCCTCTATCAACCAAAATAGAAGTGCTGGCAACAACTGTTAGACTGCAATAATATTGAAATCATGTCTGTAAGTTCAAAACATTAATGGCCATGCAGAGATTTCGAGTGGAGAGATGCCTTACCAAGGCAACATCTTGAAGCATTTGACTGACTTGAGTTGCATTGAAGAATGGTCCAAATGGATGACAACCAGCTGCCCGAAACCAATTCACAACTGGCCTTTCCTGCAAATGAGAAGCCTTCTGATATGGTGCACTCAATCCTCCCACAGCTGAAGCTAGTCCTGCCAATATTTGACGCTGCACCTGCGATCAATGGAAAGGCGTACCTTCTCTCCGTTTCTGAAACATAACTGTGAAAAAAAGAAAAAAGAAAAAAGAAAAAAAAGACAGCATAGAAAGACAATTAAGAAAGGATTAATAATCGTGATGCAGACAGATGCCGCCCCTTCCTCCTCCACAAAAAAAAAAAAAAAAAAAAAAAGGTGCATTTGGGACCAAAGATCACTGACAAAATGTAATGTTCCATTTTCGGACAGTTTCTCAAAAGAATGCTATTATAATATGTACATAATTAATGTATAAGAGTCTCTCATAAAAATAGAAAAAAAAAATTTTGAGTAAGTTAATTGTTTAACTAATAAATAACATTAATTCTCCTGCCCATTCCTCTCGGACCACATCAAAATCTTGAATTCTGTAGCTCCTTATTTCCGAAAGCTACAAGTAAACAAATTTGTAAAGTTAGATTATAAAACTAATCAAATACACTAACTTAATTTCACATATTAGTATAAAATTGTAACCCGGTTAAATAATTATAATTTCAAACTCTAATAAAATCTCAATATCAAAAACTAGACAAATGACATAATATCCTGAAAATATTTTACACAATCATGTTTCCATGAAATCACCACAAATGAAATGGGTTTTGAATTACCTTATTAAATAGCTGAGTAATAGTACGTGTTTCGACTATGTCTTTTATGACCCAAATACATAGGAATCCACATTCCCAATTTGAAGGCTGTGGAGTAACCTTAATACACAACACAAATCATATAAGTTGATATTGAAGTCTGTGTGCTTTCCTATTAAAAAAAAAACGGTTGATATTGGAGTAATCTATTTTTTTTTTTTTTTAAAGGTGGTAATATTACCTTAATCCTTTTCCAAATTACACTTTGACAAAGGAGACCTCCAACTAGCATATGTACCTACCGAACCTCATAGTTGATGCAGAGGATGATTGAGAAATAATATATAAACTAGATTGGCATCACAAAGTTATACATTTTTAATGACAAAAGTCATTAAAATTCTCTCTTTCTGGAAGGTTTTCGTTTAAGACACTTGGTAAGCCATGTGCTATATTTTGGTTTGGGTACACGAGCCCAGTTGCAACAAACCAGTACTGGTTCAATTCTAAATGCATATGAAGTTTTGAAAAGCATCATATTACGATGGAAATATTACGAGAAGCATCATATTATATAAAGAGAGAGAACACAATTGCATAAAACTGTGAAGTTAACTCAATTAAGAAAGCAAATAGCTAGGAATGACTTAGAATAAAAACTCAAGGACGGTACAAGTTATGGCCTAACGCAGTAGATTGAAACAAAATCTTTAGTCTCCCGAAGTTATTGTTTTCTTATTGTTCATTCCTTTCTTTTAGTTTCCATGGACAGGCGGTGCACACCCAGCCCTAAAGAGAAGAATGACAGCCCTAAAGCTTTTGGCTTTGACGCAAAATTTGATTGTTAATAAAACCATTCAATTCACTCCAATCAAGACAAGGAACACATGATCTGCAAATGTATCTTAGAAAGAGTGACGCTGTAACTTACAAGTTCTTGTTCTAATTTTGCAGTTTCAACTTTTAATTCTAAGACTAAATTGGACTTGCACCCAAATCTCTCTCTTTTTTTTTTTTTTTTTTTTTTCATGTGAGAGTGGAATTCAGTGCCACATGTGCCATTCAACAGAGCGAGCGGGACAACTACAACCTTGGTGCAGTATAGGACTTATTAGACGTTCCAAGATAATGCACGTAGACAGAAGTGTCTCCGAAAACCGTCAGATGCGATTTGTCTACTGGTATGAATAGAAAGAGAATGGTCAAACAGTCCTTTTATATTGTATGGATCCCACCAAAATCACATTATTGGCGCATATATATATATATATATATATATATGCCAACTAGGATGCTGAGGGTCCCTTGGCTTTATTCATAGCTTTATTCCGTTTTTTCATGTGAGAATGGAATTCAGCACCAAGTCTGTCGTTGAGCAAAGCCAGCGAGCGAGACGACTATAGCCTCAGCGTATCAGGGGTCTTCTTAGATGTTCTACAATGATGACATATATACAAGTGTCTCATAAACCATTATATATAAATAAAAATAGAATGGTGAAACAAAACTTTAATATTATATGGGTCCCACCAAAATCATGTTTTTGGCATGTATATATGCCAAGTAGGATGCTGAGTGACCGTTGGCTTTATTCTTAGCTTTATTCCGCTATTTAACATAAGAGTGGAATTTAGCGCCATGTGTGCCGTTGACCAGAGCAAGCGAGATAACTATAGCCTCGACGTATTAAGGGTCTTATTAGATATTCTAGTAAGATGATATGTATACAAGTGTCTCCAAAAACCATCAGATGCAATTTGTCTGCTGGTATGGATAGAAAGAGAATGGTCAAACAAACCTTTTTCTATTATATGGGTCCCACCAAATTCATGCTATTGGCACATATTTATGCCAATTGGGATGCTAAGAGTCCCTTGGCTTTATTCTTAGCTTTATTTCGTTGTTTCAGGTGAGAGTGGATTTCAGCACCACGTGTCATTGACCAGAGTAAGCGAGACGACAACAGCCTCGGTGTATCAGGGGTCTTATTGGATGTACTAACTAAGTACCACAATTAAAATGACTCAATTTTATCTAAGCTATCAAAATTAAAGGGAATTGAAATAAGCAAATAAATCAAGCAATTAATTAAACTAAGATTAAGCAAAATAAAAGCAATCGAATATATGGATTGAAGGGAACTCGATGGTGTACCTTTGCGGCAGTTCGAGTAGCTCCGAAGTGTCCTCCAGAGAGAGAAAAGTGGCAATGGTGGAGAATGTCATCAACTTCTTCTTCAGGAATGCATCTCCGAATAACTTGATCGGAGCATCTCTTGAACAAGATTGGATCATCCCAAAGATAGCTTCTCACATCATGGAGAAATTTCTTCTTTTGATGGTATAACAAGTCCGGCGGTAAAACTTTACAATCAAGATAATTGACAAAATCAGCATACCAAGGAAGCTTCGCCTCAACCTCAAGAAGTTGTTCATCAGGAAATACCTCTTGAATGCAAGTACTTTCACCCACTTCTATTTGCTCAAGTCTTGAGAGATGATCCGCCACAACATTTTCACTTCCTTTCTTGTCCAAAATCTCCAAATCAACCTCTTGAAGCAAAAGAATCCATCGGATTAGACAAGGTTTGGCATCCTTCTTGGTAAACAAGTAGCGAATTGCCGCATGGTCGATGTAGACAATCACTTTGGACCCAATGATATATGAACGAAACTTGTCACATTCAAATACTAGCGCCAACATCTCTTTCTCTGTGGTGGTGTAGTTTAATTGCGCATCATTGAAAGTTCGGCTCGCATAATAAAATAGCCCGGAAAACCTTGTCTCGCCATTGACCTAGAACCGCTCCAACGGCATAATCACTAGCATCACACATGATCTCAAACGGTTCATTCCAATAGGGCACAATCATGATAGGCGCCGAAGTCAACTTATTCTTAATCAAATTGAAAGCCTTTAAGCATAACTCATCAAAGTTGAATGGGGAGTCTTTCTCAAGAAGATTGCATAGCGGTTTGACAACTTTTGAGAAATCCTTAACAAATCTCCGGTAGAACCCGGCATGGCCCAGAAAACTTCGAATCCCTTTTACATTCGTCGGTGGTGGAAGTTTCTCGATTGCCGAGATTTTAGCTCGATCGACCTCAATTCCTTTAGAAGATACTCAATGGCCTAAAACAATTCCTTCCTTAACCATAAAATGATATTTCTCCCAAATAAGAACGAGATTCTTCTTCTCGCAACATTGCAACACAAGAGATAGATTATGAAGGCAAAGATCAAAAGATGAGCCAAATACCGAAAAATAATCCATAAAGACTTCCATTATCTCCTCCACTATGTTGGAGAAAATAGCCATCATACATCTTTGGAAGGTTGCGGGGCATTGCACAAACCGAACACATGCGACGAAAAGCAAAAGTACCATAGGGGAATGTGAAGGTCGTCTTCTCTTGGTCTTTGGGGGCTATAGCAATTTGATTGTAGCCCGAATACCCATCAAGAAAGCAATAGTAATTATACCCCACCAACCGGTCTAGCATTTGATCGATAAAAGGAAGAGGAAAATGATCCTTCCTTGTGGCTTTGTTGAGCTTCCTATAATCAATGCACACACGCCACCCCGTCACCGTTCTAGTAGGGATAAGCTCGTTGTTCTCATTTTTTACCACCGTCATTCCACCCTTTTTAGGGACAACTTGCACCAGGCTCACCCATGAACTATCAGAGATGGCATAAATGATTCCGGCATTGAGTAGCTTCAAAACTTCGGCTCGCACTACTTCTTTCATAGCCGGATTCAATCTTCTTTGATGCTCAATTGATGGGTTGTAAGAGTCTTCCATAAGGATCTTGTGCATGCAAATTGTGGGCATATGCCTTTGATGTCAGAAATCGACCAACTAAAGGCGGACTTGTGATTCTTCAAGATAAGTAGCAACTTCTCTTCTTATTCCGGGCTCAATGATGCCGAAATAATCACAGGATTAGTGGAATTCTCCCCCAAGAAGGCATATCGGAGATGCTCGGGCAATTGCTTCAAGACCAACCCATCGTGAGATGAACTAGAAACATCCAAATAATCTTTAGAAGCTTTAAGAATAGTCACCGGATCAAGATTATCCACTTGGGCCGTAGGATCCTCAATAGGTAAAGCTTCAAGAGCTAGAACATAGTCTACAACACCTTCATCTTTGGCATAGTACTCCTCACCGAAATCCATCGTTGATGAAGAATTCAATAGGCAATACTCCAAAGGGTCGTTATGCATAATATCACGAATGAACTCCTTAACACAAGAATATATCACTTCTATCTGGTTGCAAGTAGACCTTTCTTCCGGAAACTTCAATGTATGGTAGATGTTGAACTTAACCTCTTCATCATTAACCTAGAGCATCAAATTCCCATTGTGCACATCAATCAAAGCTCTCCCGGTAGCAAGAAATAGTCGACCAAGAATTATTGGGATTTCCCGGTCTTCCTCCATGTCGAGAACAACAAAATCCATAGGAAAGATGAACTTATTAACTTTGACCAACACATCTTCAATGACTCTCCTAGGATAGGTGGGAGAACGATCCGCCATTTGCAAGGAAATGGTAGTTGGCTTGACTTCACCAAGTCCCAATTTCTGGAAAACGGAGAGTGGCATAAAATTGATGACTGCACCAAGATCACACAAGGCCTTCTTGAACGTAGAGCTACTAATAGTGCATGGAATAGTAAAGCTTTTAGCTTCACCGTCTCATAGTCTTCCTACTTCCGCTTCCTCGACATAATATCCTTCATGAACTTTGCATAGCTCGGAATTTGCTCCAATTCATCCGTAAAAGGGATATTGATGTGAATTTTCTTGAAAATCTCAAGAAATTTGGAGAATTAGGTATCCAACTTCTTCTTTTGGAACCGTTGAGGGAATGGTAATGGGGGAGCAATGATTGGGGGATTCTCTAGAAAAGTAATAGAATTGGGCTTCTTAGTCTCTTTTGTTGCTCTTCTACGACTTCATCTTGTTTAGTTTGAGCTTCCCGAGGTTTGGGAGCTTCGACTTCATCTTCCCAATAGAACAAGGCATCCAAATAAGCTCATATGAACGCCCATTTGCAATAATAACGTGATCATTATCTTTTGAAATGCCAGGAAAAGTATTACGGAATGATTGAGGAAGATTCCAATGGCCCTGTGATCTGAATCCCTTGATTCCAGAGCGAAATTTGCCAAACTCACTAACATATTTATTTTGAAGGAAATTAGTTGCCAAAGTATTATGTGTCATTATTCTCCAAGCCAGATTTTCCATGAAGCCCTCATTGACTGCTCCAAGTGATCTCATCCCTAATCCACCTTCAATCTTAGGAACACAAGTTTTAGCCCAAGCAACAGAGATCAATTTGTTTTCTTAGGAACACAAGTTTTAGCCCAAGCAACAGAGATCAATTAGTTCTTAAAAATGCTTCCCGTCCAAAAATATCTTCTCATGGCAAATTCCATTTCTTTAAGAAGACTCACCGGCCATTTGTAAATCATAAAATTGTCGTTTAAAGCCCCTGAAACCACTGAATTGATCAAAATTAAACAATTAGCCATAGAAATAGAATATCCCTTCCATTTTGAAAACTTAGCAAGAATGTTATCCTCAATAGGCTTGAGGAATTTCATTTTAGGGGATCATTTAAATTAGGGGTGTTGGAAAAATCGAATCCGATATCAGAGTTACGGCTCAGCAGAAGTTTTAAAATTTTTTATGCCAATTCGAAAAGAAGCTCATGATGCATATAACAATAAATTAAATTCATGATCAAGCGTACCTTATTTCTTGGATTCCGGAATTGCTAGAGCATTTGACCAATGTGTTTTCTCTACTATTCTCGAGTTCCACGTCTCAGAGTGTGTGTGGGCACACGTTCTATGAATCCAAGCGACCGGTAATGCTTTCTAAAGTCTAGATCTTTCCTTCTCAATTCCGATGTTCCTCGTTGAGAATATGATCCAACTTCTTTCTTCAAAACTGCAAAACAGGAACCGGTCAACCTCCTATGAATATTATCACTCGGTTTAACCTTCCTCACAATTTTGATTAAATGGAATTTTCTCTCTTTTTCTCTCTCACAAGATTGCCGAATTTTGGTGTTCCAGAAAACCTAAATGTTTTCCTTTTCTCTATCCAAAAAACGTTTTTTGCCTTTTGTGAATGACCAAAAATTGGTTTTTCAAGAATCCCTAGCCTTTATATAAAAGTCCAATCCTTTTTCAAAATTTATCTCCTTTAAAAATAATTAATAATTATTTTTCCGGATAAATTTTGAACCAAAAGATCATTCAACTTTAGAGCTAGATTCATTGAACCTAAAAACGTTTTTCCAACGGAAGAGTATGCTTCAAAAATTTCGGCCACAACTTGAAATTTAAGCTAGATTGATGGTTTAAATTTTAAATCAAGAATCTAGACTAGTCAAAAGATCCTAGTCCTATCTAGATTCAAATTCCTTTTAAACCTTTTTGAATTTAAATAAGATTCACTTATTTGAATTAAATATTTTCCTCAAACATCAATCATATTTATTAATTTAAATAAATGGAATATTTGAAATTTTTCTCCTCTCAAAACCGTCTACAACATTTTAAAGGAAAGAAAAAATCCATCAAATAATCTCCATTATTTAAATAAATTAATAATTTAATGTTAGGAATATATTTGAATAATTTTGAAACAAAATTTTCTTTCCTCCACCTATCTAAAAACCGTGTACCACATTTAGATTAGGAGAGAAAAATTTGTGTTCCAAAATTAAATAATTCAAAACATAATCTTATTTCTAAAATTCAAATTAACCAATCACATGTTGACAAATCATTTGTCTACAAATTTCACATGTCCAATCCTTTCTGGATTGCATGTTAGAGAGTACCATGTCTTAATAGACATTACTAAATTCCTTTTAAATTTACCGATCTCATTAGGAACAAATCCCGAGACGCTATATGGAACTATATGAGCTAATAGAGGGACCCGATGGAAATATGTAGAGAGGTTCTTATAATTGTGAAAAATTAATCTCAGATTAATTATTTATCAATTATCAACTTCAAAACTATTCCACTAAAAGTTTGAAGCTGAACTCCTATTTACATACCGTATTACGAAAGCCCTCTTACGTAGTGCTTCTTTCATGATTTATTCATCACTTGCTTAATCCCCATATGTTATCCATGATTGAATTAATGACTTTTTCCGTTTTACCTTTTCAATCATTTTAACTTAAAGTTCCATTATTCTCTATTGAAAGAATCACCAATTATAAAACCATACAATTGGTAAACTACCAGAGAACACAAAGTAAACCGATGGCCAAGATCTTGTTATACTATCTTTCAATCCCCGAATAATGTCTTTAAGTAGATAACATTTACTATCGTTAAGATAGCTATGGATTCTGTATCTATGAATCTTGATTTCTCCATCCATAAGTCATGCACCCAAAACACAAGTATATTGACCATGAATTAACAGTGTCTCACCTGTAGTGCATTAAAGTACATAAGTCATGGATGCGAACTCAAGTAATCATTTCAGGATTAAGATTAATGCAGGATGATAATCAAAGTGTCATTGATTCTTATAAACGGAATTATTAAACCGAATCAATTAACACTTTAGGTCCAGTCCAATGTCATACCTCAATACTGGTATACATTAAAGTTTCTACTCGGAACCTATCCGATGGTCAAGACAAACCATCCCTCCAAGGAAGTAGACAACCTTTACAATCTTATCATGAATAAGATCCCCAAATCTTATTCCATCGATTGCGGACTATTTATTTAGACTGTTATCAAATTATCATGTCTTCTATGTATACCCCGTATACATATGGTAATCCGATATATTATCAACAGTCAATGAGTATTTTATGTTTGCTCAAAATAACCATACAATCAACAAATGAAAGTAAATATGACACAACTTATTAAACATGAATAACCTCCTCTTATTAATATCAAAATGTCATATTTACAGAAAATTCCTAATATTGATTTTCTATCCTTAGGGCACATTTAGATCCCAACAAGGGGACCCCTAGGTACCGAAAAGACACAATGCCCTTGTGCATGTTGAGGTGGTTGATCAATTCATCAGATCTTCTTGATGAAACAAATTTACCGAAAAGACACATTCCGGCTTATTCACATTAATCACCTGGCCTGATTATTTTTCATAAGTATCAAAGATCTTCTTGATGCAATGAATGTTCTTTTTAGTGGCCCTAGAAAAAATACTAATGTCACATGCAAAAAAGAGATGAGACAGGATAACCATACCTCTTGTGGTTGAAATTGGAATAAGACTACCCTCTTTAACTTTTCTCTAGATAAATCTGCTAAAAAAATCTTCAGCGATGCAGAATAAAAGAGGAGAAAGAGAGTTTCCGTGTCTAACTCCGCGACTGCAATTGAAAAAGCCATCTGAAGTCCCATTAAAAAGAATTGAAAGATTTGCTGATCGAAAAATCTCTCTAATCCAGTTTAAAAATTTCACTTTAATTTGAGAACCCGAATGACGAATTCTCAGTTCATTGTATCAAAAGTTTTTCTGATATCAATTTTCAAAGCCACGTTATCATCGAAAGCTTTTTTATCCAAAGCATTAATACCCTCTGAAACTAAAGCAATGCAATTCTAAATCTGATGCTCTAGAATGAACCCGAATTGATTATCGGAGACAATACGTATAGCAATCTTTCCCAGTCTATCTGCAATGATCTTGGTAATAGTTTTGAAGAGAAAATTGCCAAGCACAATTGGACGAAAAGTATCAATGGAATTAACTAGTTTCCGATCTTGACCATTAAAAGTTGATCTAATGGTTGAAGATTTTTACCCTATCAATCATTATAGAATTCCCAAAAAATAAAAAATAATAATAAAAAAATAAAAACACTAAGGGTCCGTTTGGTGAAACGATTTGAGTTAAAAATTTTAAGTTTGAGTTAGTTGATTTTTTAAAAATTAGTTATAATTTTTTTTGATTTTTCAGAAAAAAATAAAAATTAAGATGAAAAAGTACAATTTAATTTGAAATGAGATAGTGAATCAAAGGAAGCCTAATCCAAACAAAAGAAAAACTTTCTAAGAGGAGGTGAAAGTGTTCAGTGATGTTCCTAGGTGACTCTTTTGTCTCTTCTCCTTCTCCTTTGCTCTGATTTTATCCTCTCCCTCTTCCAGTATATATCAAGTCAACACGGCCGGCAACGAACCAAACCCCACCTCTTTCTCTCTCCTCCCTCTCTCTCTCTCTCTCCTTCTCCGAAAAACCCTAGAGCTTCGAATTGGTCAAATTCCCGCAATTTCACAAATCCACGGATTGACCAGATTCCGTTTCCAACTTTTATGCATCCAAATCTCCACGATTTCCACTGATTTGCCCTCCCCTCAATGTCGTCGGAGATCGAGGTAGTCGATGACGAGGCTCTGCCCCGCGGCGGAGATATGGTGGCGAGTTCCGCCGCCGGAGAGATGGCCAACGGAGTCGCCGATGAGAGCCTCAAGAACGACGTCTACACTGCCGCTGCCTACGGCGATTTGGAGAAGCTTCAGAGGTTGGTGGAGTCCGAGGGCTGCTCGGTTTCCGAGCCCGACGGCCTCGGTTACTACGCCCTCCAGTGGGCCGCCCTCAACAACCGGACCGCCGCCGCTCAGTACATCATCGAGGTTTTCGCGCTTTCTTCGCTGTCTTTGTATTCTTCATAGGATTTTGATTTTCGACTTGTGTCGTGTTTCGAGCTTTTTGATTGTGAAATTTGTTGTAGGACAAATTTGAAATTTGAAGTAGATTTGATAGAGTTGAGTGTTGAATAGTATTTGAAATTCGAATTGAGGGCCATTTTGAGTGTTGGATCTGTATTGGTGTTGATACAGAGTATGGAAACTTAGCAGTGAATTGTTGTTGGTTTTTTGTTCATTTGCCTTGCCAGCACGGTGGAGATGTGAATGCGGCGGATCACACGGGGCAGACGGCGTTGCATTGGAGTGCGGTCCGAGGCGCGATTCAGGTTGCGGAGCTTTTGCTCCAGGAGGGTTCACGGGTCAATGTGGCGGACATGTATGGCTATCAGGTTGGTAATCTTGTTCTATTTGGTTTGTCGGAAACATTTACATATGTTTAGGAAGTGAACGGAAAGGCCATCTTGAGCATGTCGCTTGGGGGGGAAATTTATATATGTTTATCAGGTTGGTATTCTTGTTCTATTTTGATTGTCAGAAACATTTATATATGTTTAGGAACTGAACGGAAAGGCGATCCTCGAGTATGTTGCTTGGGAGGGAAATTTTACATGTAATTTTTGCACAAGCATAGACCTTATCAATGTTGGACACGAAGTCTGCATTATTAGAGGAAAGTTTGGATCACAGAAACTTTAGTTGTATTTATTTGCTTTGTAATGGGCAGATGAAGCCGGTTGTATAATTGATTAGCATGAAGGAACAAACTAGAGCAATCCGATTGAGTCATCATGTTTTTTTTTTTTTCATAAATTAAGTAATAATGCAGCTTAACAGTATGATAACTGGTGAGTATGTGGTATTGATGAGTTTTTGGTTGATCACAGACGGCACATGTTGCAGCTCAATATGGTCAGACTGCTTTTCTCTATCATATTGTTTCGAAATGGAATGCGGAGCCTGATGTTCCTGATAATGATGGAAGAAGCCCTTTACACTGGTACGTGAATAGCATAAGAGTTGATTGTTGGATGCTCAATAACATTTGAGTGTGGAATACTTAAGCCAGTTTCATCTGCTCTTGTTTTTGTTGCTTGAACATATTATTAGTTTTGAGACAAAATATTCTTTATTCTGTTGCTGTTATGCAGTGGACTGATTTTTTATTTTTTGATTCTTCTTTATGGGTGGATTTAGGGCTGCGTACAAAGGTTTTGCTGATTCTGTGCGTCTTCTTTTGTTTCTTGATGCACATAGAGGTTGCCAAGATAAAGAGGGTAAGTTTTTCTATATTTTAAGTTGTCTGTTGCTTGAAGTATATGAGAAAAGTTGGCCTCTGGCTATGGGAACTTAGCGTTAAAACATGATTCTCTTTTTCTTTTTTCTTTAACTTCAGGTTGTACTCCTCTGCATTGGGCTGCTATTAGGGGTAACTTAGAGGCCTGCACGGTATTAGTTCAAGCTGGCAAGAAGGAGGACTTGATGATTACGGATAACACTGGCCTTACTCCAGCACAGCTTGCCTCTGATAAGAACCACAGACACGTTGCTTTTTTCCTTGTACGTGTTCCATAACCAAATCACTTTTAAATTGGTTAGTAATGTTTCTTTGTATGTATGTGATTTCACTTCTAATACTCTTTTCATTCGTGTGAAAGTTTATGTTATGTTGGCATACGTTTTTGTTATGACTTGATATCTTCTATATCTATAAAATTTGAATTTTCTTTCTTGCTTTTCATGTAATGCATAAGAATGTCCATTAGTTTCTAAACTATGGGGAGTGATTCTTTGTGTAAGTTTTTGTTGGTCAATTCTGTCTCAAAAATTCTCATTACCTACAGTATGATATTTTGAAGTATGCATGATTATGGAATACCATTGCAACAAGAGAGTTAAAAGTCTCTAGCTCGTTTATCTTTGCAAAGATTTATAGTCCTAGATTTTGCAGATGTTTATTGATATTTAGGAGTTTATTTACTAACAATGTACTTGGTTTAACTCTTAAGGAAAAAGTTATTCTAAATTTATACCATCTGCTATTTCATATATGATTACGGGCCGAACCAAAACAAAATATTTTTTCTTGGTAGGTGTGATCCATTGGATCAGTGAAAGGAAAGAAATGGGCGTCTGTATTTTTTTCTTATATAAATCGTTGGTCTTATTCCTTTGTTCTAGCTAATAGAAATGAAAAAGCTCGGAGTACAAGACACAGGGTTTATCAAAATTGAAATGCATTTAAGCCTTTTTCACTGCATTTTATCATCTCCTTCCTTCTGCAGGGAACAGTGGCTTCTCCATGCTCCTGTAACAGAACCTCATATCTCTATAATTGTAGAAATAAAGTTGTTTTCATACTGCTGTGGTTGTGCAGGGGAATGCTAGAAGGCTACTCGACAAACGTTGTGATGGAAACAGTCGTCTTGGAAAAATTTCAAAATTAGGACTTGCACCTGTGCTTTGGTGCCTGATCTTTGTGTTACTCGTTACCTACACTCATTCCGTCATTATTGGTAGCCGCCTTGTGCTTTGAGCAAAAATTTATTCTTCTCCTTTTCTGTAGGATCGTAACTAACCATGTCATATATATATATATATATATTTCATGTTTAATGGCAGCATCAAATTTGCCGAAATTAACAGCTGGATCAGGTTTTATTGCTTGGTTGGGTGTTTTCCTGGCAACTTCTGGGTTAGTCATGCTTTATAGGTGTAGCAGGTAAGAACTATGTGTATGTTACTTTTTATCCTACTTAACAACAAAATAGTCTCATAGTTGAGCACATCTTTATTGTTTAAGATGCTTGAATGTACATTTCTATTTATGCTGAATGGTGATGCTCTCTGTCCGATATGCTCACAAGCAGTCAAATATTATTGATTTCTTTTCTGATGGACCATTGGATAGGAGCAAGCAATTATTTCATTTTTCACTTATTTTTTTTTTTCTTGCAGCAAGGATCCTGGTTATGTCCAAATGAATGTCCATGATCCCCAAAATATGAAAGATGATGTACGAACTGTTCTCTTTTATTTTATTTATTTTTTTCTTCTGTTCTCATCTATGGATTCTTTTAGATAGTGGTTTTGCTTATGTATTCTTAATGAGTTCTTGGCGATGAGTAGGCATTTACTTCTATCCATCTCTTACCTTTGTTATGTAGTTGTTAAGCTGCTTTAGTTTAAGCCGTTATATTGACCGAGTTTGTTGATATTGTTGATATTTGTTGCCTTCTATTAGGAACCTCTTTTGAAGATTGAAATAAACAATCCTGCTCTGCTAGCCGGGAATTGGTCCCAGCTTTGTGCAACATGCAAGGTGTCGTATACTTTTCAACTTTTTTTAGCCTTTTTTCTGTTGAGACTATCTTATGCTTGTCCTTTCAGACTTTAATCTAATGTGGTTTCCTTTTCCTTTTTTCATTAGATCGTCAGGCCACTTCGTGCAAAGCATTGTTCAACATGTGATCGTTGTGTAGAACAGTTTGACCATCATTGCCCCTGGGTGTCCAATTGCGTCGGCAAGGTAGGTGGATTAACATTGATAACTTATTGAATTCCATGTTTCTATATTCATGCATCACCTGGATTTGTATCCATTGAAAAAAGTATAAGATTGTCCATGTAGGAATCATTTATAATTCTTTAGAATGACATGCATCGGTATGGTCACTAGCAACTCTTTTGTAGTTGTGTTAATTCTTCAGTATCATTTTCTCACTTCTTTGGGTGTTGGAAGGCAATTAGTTGTTGAGGTGATATCGTGATTGTGGATAGACAGAAAAGTCCGTTAACGAGTTCTAGAACCACTTTTTGTTCGACTGCTCCCTCATTTCTAGGTGGTTTTTGACGCTCATGGTAGTACAAGAATGATATTTCCCCATGCTTTCAATGCTGACTGATTTTTTTGCTTTTCTCTATTGAGTTGTGCTTCTGTGATAATCTCTTTGATTCATCTATTATATGTATACTTATATAAACATCTGATGCAGAAAAACAAATGGGATTTCTTTCTATTTCTTGTTCTGGAAGTCCTGGCAATGTTGATTACTGGCGCGGTTGCCCTGTCAAGTAAGTTCTGATTGCTGAGCTCCAGCAACTTTTTGTATTTTATGTGCATGTGTTTCAATCTGATAAAAGAAATTTCTTCTTGTAGGAATTTTGAACGATCCACTTGCTCCGTCTTCTTTTGGAGCATGGCTTAATTATGCCGGTACTAACCATATTGGTGCCGTATCATTTTTGGTTGTGGAATTTTTCCTTTTCTTTGGCGTGGCTGTTTTAACTGTTGTACAAGCTTCTCAGGTAAATCTGCTCGATCCATTATAGAAAATCTAATGAATTTTAAATTGCTGATATTTGTTCTTCATTGAAAAGGTTTTCCAAGTACCTCATAATTTTGCAAAGTGTTCTCAAGAGAAGCAACTCCTTTTCCAAATCTTTTGCATCGATTCATGGGCCAAAAAGTCAATTAGATTGAATTAAATCAAGTTTGATCCCTTCCGTCGTTCGCCATCTTGTAATTCACAAATTTTTGCTTTATTTCGGCTCTACGACGGTTTTGGTTTTCTTCTCCAAAGGAATTTCTCTAACAATTCTTGAATGAATCATAACAATATTCTGATTTCCACTCATTCTTCTCACAGATATCACGAAATATTACAACAAATGAAATGGCAAATGCCATGCGCTATACCTACCTGAGAGGCCCAGGTGGGCGATTCAGAAACCCATATGATCATGGCATCAAGAAGAACTGTTCGGACTTCTTGATCAATGGCTACAATGTAGACGTGGAGTACATCGAACAATCAACCAACACCGAGGGTATTGGAATGATGCATATGCCGACCCCTAATTTGCAAAATGGGGGTGCCCATTCTCATCACATGAATGGCAGCGGGCACGTTGCTATAAATGTGAACTCAGATAATAGCAGAAAAGCTCATCATGGTCATGTTCATTCTGCACATTGCAGCCACAATAATCATGAGAAATCGAAAACTGATAGTGTTCCATTAGGCCTTGGTCTCGGTCTCGGTCTCGGTCGTGGACGGACCAATGCTAGATCTGTTGCAGCTTCATGATGCATGTTCAAGTCTATGCCCAACTATTATTTGAGATTGAGTCTTGTAATATAACTTAAATTTAATTTATTTTTACTCTTTTTTCTTTATCTTCTTTCGTTATATAAAATAAAATTGCAGCTAGATACTCTTGATTTTCCCCCAATTTTTCGTAGATAGTACAATAAATTGTTGTTGAAAATATAGTGAGGATTAATGAATTATAGTTTTTTCTTTTCTTTTCTTTTTGTCCTTTCTATATGTATTTTTTCGTGTCACTCAAAACTGTAGGTTTTTCTGCTGCAAATTTTTGTTCATTTGCACTAGTCTCGACCTTTACAGCTCATTTATCTTTTACACTCCATTTTGTAGGATGGAGAAAAACTTTATAAAAGATGGAAAATTGGAATGATAGAAAAGAAAGTTTTCCTTTATGTTTGATAGATAGGAAGAAAAGAAAATAGAATATTTATATGATAACTATTTCATCCACATGTTATATATTGTTTCACTTAGAAAATAGAGATCGAAGTAAAGTTGGATTTTGATTTTCCTCCCATTTTTTGAACAATTAAAATGAGTCGATCCCATTGTAACTCTTTTTCCAACCCCATTTTAATTTTTTCATCTTATTTTCTTTTCCTTCCCCTTTTCCTTCTTACCAAGCATCCACTAATTTTCATTCAATTTTCCTTCCTTCCTCTCTCTTTTCCATCCGACATAACCTAAAATTAGGATGATGTTTGGTTCTCATACTCCAGAAAGAACAGTCAATAATATTAATTACATATTACAAAATCTGTTATTCTATTGTTTTTTATTATCAGAGGTTTTATAGTAAAATGACTTTTTTTTTTAAACATATTTTTTAATATTGGCGAAAGTTTTTTCAATTTAGGAAAATTAACCTCTTTTTTTTTGTTTTTTTAAATGATCAATTAGTGATGGACTATTTGATGGTTTTATCATTATTTGATGTTATTAATAAATATACTAGTCGGTCAATCATATACCATTGCGCTATTGTTTCCATCAGTGGTAAAACAAGTTTATTTGTGATAGAAAATTATGAGAAATCTGTACAAATAGTCATTCAAATATACATGTTTATAGTTTGGAAAAATGTCATAAATTCCTCATGAATTATGAAATGTACCTATTATACCTTAATAAACTTTAATATGTGCATTAAGTTGCCTTCTCAATTAGTTGCCACTAGTTTTTCTATTTGTTTTTGTGTCAAAATGCTTCCTGATCTTTGTATTTATATCAAAATGCCCATAATATTTGTATTTATGTCAAAATATCCCCTGATCTTTAATAATTTTTTTTTCAAACTGTCCCCTGATCTTTAATATTTGTGTCAAATTGCTCTATTTATCTTATTTTGTTTATCTAACTTTATATAATTACCTAATAATTGTTAACTTTTTAGGATGGTTAAAAAATAATTTTTTATTCTTATAGAATAATATGTATCTTTTTTTAATACTATTTTTTTTTTGTTTTACTTATTTTACTTCAAGTTTATTTGGGTTATGAGTTTATTTATGCGTAATCATAGTTGGTAGGACTCATAGGGAGGATTGGGATTTTGAATAAGCTGTTTACTTAGCTTACATAATTCGAAATCATAATCATTATGAATCTCATTCATGCGTTTACTTAAACCCATAATGAGAATAAGCTATTGTAAATTTACTTCTATACTCATTCCTAATTATATTTTTAAATTTAAAAAATCATTGATTTGCATATTTTGTTACAATGTTATCAATCATAATTAAACTAAAAATTATAACATTAGGACAATAAAATAATAAACATAAACTGTGTAGTTATTTTTATTTAAGAAATTCAAAATTAATGTAAATTTGAATTAAAATAAGTAAAATGAAAATAGTGTGTTAAAAAAGATACACATTATTTTATTAGAATAAAAAATATTTTTTTACCCATTCTAAAAAGTTAATAATTATTAGGTAATTATATAATATTAGATAAATAAAGTAAGATAGATATGGTAGTTTGGCACATATATTAATATAAAAATATAATTTTGTTGACTTTTTAGAAAAATATAAAAATTAAGATGAAAAATTTGAGTTGAGTTTGAGTTAAACTCATTTACCAAACATAAGCTTAAACTTAAAACCCATCCATCTTTCGAAACATATTTGGGAGGACAGATTCTCTCCTTAACAATATTCCGGTTGCTACAGTGAAAATAAAGGTGCTATTACAAATAAAATAAAATAAAATAAAATAAAATACAAAATTCATCAACTAATTAAAAAAAATGATAAATAAAATTAAAAAAGATTAAAAAAAAAAACATATAACCAGTATATATTATCGCATATTCTTCGTCATTATTGAACGGAATGACCGGGACTATTGAATTTGATGTCACTCGTCATTTTAACAAGTTCTTATACAACTTACAAGCTCTTGTTTTTAGCAATCACCTTAATCATTACCCACTATTGTATTGTAATCATTATTATGATTTCTGATTATCAAACTCGATTATTTTTTTTATTTTTTATGCGTTATTGGCCCCACCATGGAAGAAATAAAATATAGAAGAACATAACTTGTAAGTTAATTCTTCTTTGTTCTTGTCACCTCTTTCTTTCTTTCAAAATTTTTTTTCCTTTTTTTTTTTTGAAAAAATTTCTAGACGCCTTTTCGTCCAATACCTCCCCCCTATTTGATAAGAAAATGGATTTGAACTCAAATTGGTATTGATCTGGCTACATACAATGTGTTTGGAACTATCCTTGTTCTTTCTATTGTTGAAGGGAAAGAAAATAATTGACCCAAAAAGCTAATATTTCTAATTTGAGAAAATTTATGATAAAAATTATACTTTTAACTTATCAGTAGGTACTGTTATTTTAGTTGTTAAATAACCTTTTAACTGTCCAAAATATGAGTGTCAATTTTAAAAATTTACGACGGAACATGCAAAACTGCTTCGAGCCTTTTATCATCCCGTTTAAAAAAGTTGATCCACTAACTAAAACTACACCCTCTAATGAACAAAAATACAGTTCCTAGCATACATTTTTCCTTCAAATAATTATGCATTAGAAAATGCACTAATGAAAGTTTCAAGAGGAAGACATGGAAGTGCTTATTATTGCCTAATTATTTTCCTTACCGCTCTAAGCAAGCTAAGTTATATTCTGCAATCAACCCCCAGAAGAATTATACCTAATCAGAAATTCCAATCTTTGTAATCAAGTAAAATCTTTTCTTCTTATTAAAAAAAAAAAAAAAAAACAAAAACAAAAAACAGAAAACAAAAAACAGAAAAGTTTGTTGGCCTTAGATGTTCCTCCGAGCCCAAGTCAAAACGAAGAATAGGCCCATTTTCTTTCTAAACGACACCGTTTAATTCCGTCGAAAACCAACTATATTATTTATTCTGTTATAATAGAATTTTCCCGCCGGAAATCGGCCGCCACAGTGGGGCCCACAGAGGTAGGAAAGTCAGTACGAGTCAATTCGTTATCTAATCACAACTTATTTTCCATCAACCTCTTGATTGCCACGTGTCATCATCATGTTAATTCAGTCACTCGTAAGCCCCACTCCCCCCCCCCCCCTCTCTCTCTCTCTCTAGCTCTCTCTTTCTCTCTGTAGTCTCTCTCTCTCTCTTCTTCCTCCTACTTAGCCCTCTCTTCGCCCGAAAGGTCCGTGGCTCTTTCATTTTCAGTCTCTCGCTCTCTCTGTCTCGCTTTTGAGATACCAGAAATAAACGGTGAGAGTTGTTCTATATTGTTGTTTTTTTTTAATTATTATTTCGTTTATTTTTGTTTGATTGTTTTGAATTACTGTGGAAAAAATCACTTATAATCCGTCAGTTTCTGGAGAAAAAAACCTGATTGAGCGAAAAAAGGAGTGGAAGAACGGAATTATTATTTCGTTAATTTTTGTTTGATTGTTTGATTCTTTTTTTTTTTTTTTTTTTTTATGGGGAAAAAGCTGTGTTTCATCTGTATTCATTCCTTGGACAACTCTCCATTTTCTTCTTTTCAATATTTTTTTTGGCTCTGAAATTTATTTATTTATTTATTATTTTTGTGAATTTGATGTTTTCTTTTGCTATCTGAGGCCGAGATGAACTCTGTTTATCAGAAGAGATTTTATTGTGCAAAGTTGTGGTGATCACTTTCATCTGTTTGGGTTGATGCTACGATAGCTTTTGTAGATATTTATTTTAGGTAGAATTAATTAAATTAGTGTATTACCTTTTTTTTTTTTTTTTTTTTGGTATACATCTTTTCATTAATTTATTTGAATTATTGGGTTGCTCGTATATTTTGAATAGGTAAATAGGTTGTTATGATAATGTTCTATCTTTATGGGATTATGGGATTATCTTAGGAAATTAGGAGAGTGGAATTATGGGAAATGAAGTGTTCGTCCATACCTTAAGGGGTTAGTGGGGGTAGTGTGATTAAGTTTTAATCTCTTTGTATTTAAACTTTATGAATTAATGAGTGTATCAAACATGATTTCGTGTGGGAGGTCTTGATTCTCTCGTGGCTCGAACGAACCAAATTATCTTGGGAACCCCGGTTCCTTAAATTATCGGAATTTCTCTTTTTAACTTATTTGTTTCTTTCAGGTTCATGATGTCAAGTGTATTTCCTTTTATTTATATATATAAGTAATGACCTTGTAGATTTTGGGATGTATTATGAAGCATTGATGAGGAGTCTTAATTGTGGATGGTGGTGCCTTGTTTCTGTTTGCTTGGCTAATTCAATTGGAATTATCGGCTTTCATGCAACAACTATCGATATAAATATAAGTAAATGGCGCCAGTTTGTTCTTCCATTGTGAAATGAGTTGGGTTTGTTATAGAATAATGCGATAACGTGCTGTTTCATTTGTTTGTTGTCTTCCTATTATGATTTGCGAGTATTTTCTGTACTTGACAGTTAGTTATTCTTCAGATTTTCTTGAAAATTATTATAGAAGCTTTTCTATACTTTTTATTATTATGAAGATCTCTTCTTTTTTATATGGATTTTTAATATTTGCTTGCCTTTTGGAAGTTATAGAGCTTGCAGCAATTTCAAAAATCTTTAGTCTCTTGTCTTTTGTTTTCAGGGTGAAAAGAGTTTACTTGGGCTGCTTTTTGTTCCGGCTCGGGCCGTGATATTATTGATTTGCACATTTCATGAGGTAGACAAATAATCTACTGTATCAGTAATCGATGGGGGGAATTTGTTCGAGGAAGAGAGACCAAGAGGTCATAGAAGATGCTGTGCCTCGGGGGACCTCGGCAAGATATTGCAAAAGTGGCAGTTCGAAATGGCTTGCAGCCCCATGTCGACCTGCTGGGAATGGTCAGCGAGGAGGAGGCAATTGCCCTTCTCTTCTGGATTTATGCATTCAGAGAATTCGTGAGGTAACTGCTTTCAGTGTTGCATCTAACTGTGCATGTTTGTATGTCTGTTTTTCTTGGTATTACATGTGAACCACTGTGACAGGATATTGGGAGATATAGTTCATTTTCCTTGCTGCCAAGGGATGTAAGCCAACAGATATTCAATGAATTGGTGTATTCCCATTGTCTTACTGATGTTTCTCTTGAAGCTTTCAGAGGACTGTGCTCTCCAGGTGATCTTTTGTGAGAAAGTGTTGGATTTGACAAGTTGATCGATTTTCGTTAACCATTACTAATATTATCAGGAAGGGATATTATTAATGTGATTTTCATCTCTATTGGCAGGATGTTTGCTTGGGTGAATATCCTGGTGTGAAGGATAGTTGGATGGATGTTATCTCCTCACAAGGATCATCGTTACTTTCTGTTGATCTCTCTAGTTCTAATGTTACAGATACTGGCTTGGCTCGCCTGGAGGGTTGTACAAACCTCCAAGAGTTAATTTTGAATTGTTGTGATCAATTTTCAGAACATGGGCTTAAACACATTAGTGGTAATACTGTCGTTCTGTTGTTTGTTATGTTCTTGTCCAAGACACTTTTATATTGCATTGTACATTATATAACCTGCGTGCCTTGCCTACCTTCTGAAGGATTCCTAATGGGTGCATCGAATAACCATATTTCTTTAGGTCTCTCAAATTTGACCTCTTTGAGTTTGAAACGAAGCAATGCAGTAACTGCTGAAGGAATGCATGCCTTCTCGGGCTTGGTTAACTTGGAAAAATTAGATTTGGAGAGGTGTACAGGGATTCACGGTGGATTTATTCATCTTAATGGTTAGTCCTCTCTATGCTTTTTAAACTGACATAACTGAACTTTGGATCTTGGCCTCAAAT
Organism: Ficus erecta; assembly: GCA_008635985.1. Taxonomy (NCBI): domain Eukaryota; kingdom Viridiplantae; phylum Streptophyta; class Magnoliopsida; order Rosales; family Moraceae; genus Ficus; species Ficus erecta. Next base: position 147,628 of record BKCH01000276.1, read on the forward strand.
TATATGATTTTCTGATCTTGGATATTACAGCTACTGATTAGGACTTGATCTTTTGGTTGTTTAAGAATGCAAGTTGAAGCTTGGTCCATATCTTATCCGTGTCACTTTTTCTTTTTGTTGCTCATACAATGGTTCAAGTTTGACATGGTTGAACCAGTATGTGATGAAACTAGGGCGGATAGATTTTATTTCTTCAATCATTGGCGGTAGTATAGATTGCTTCTACGGAAATTGGCCGCCATGAAACGTTATATTCATTTTAGCATTTATTAGTGTAAGCTAATAAAAGCTAATCATAGAACTTACTCTCCTATAGACTAACACGCTTTCATCTTTTTCAGTTCATTTGAATTTGTATAAAATCGTTACACTTGTCTTTTAATATTCTACAGGGTTAATGAAGCTCAGTTGTCTAAACATCAGATGTTGTAAATGTGTTGTGGATTCAGACATGAAATCTCTCTCAGGTAATTGGTGAAATGATAAATAAATGTAAATTTTATCAATGATTTGGTCAAACTATATGAAAAACTCGACTGCATGTTCACTGCATTTCTCGTTTATTATTCTTCTCATGTTTCAGGGCTTACAAATCTGAGGGAGCTACAAATTTCCAACAGTAGCATTACTGATGTTGGAGTTTCTTTCTTAAAAGGTAATTTAGTTTTTTCTTTGCCATATTAACGTTGCTGAAAAAAGGAGTCTTAACAGTCATGTACAGAAGAAGTATGAGAAGTAGCAAGGAAACAAGCCTTTAAAAGTCTACTAGATTTCTAGATTTTCTTCACTGGATTGCTGAAAGAATAATGATTCCAAGAGATCATATTTTATAACCTTTGGAGAGATTTTCAATTTCATAATATTATGCTTTCATAGTTTCACTAGCGCACATGCCCACTGTGCATTCTGTAGGGACACAAGCTATAAATACCAACCTATCATTGCCTTTTTATGCTCTCAACTAACGGAAACAACCAATACAAACTAAATTGAAGTCACCAAGAAAAGTGACGCTCAGTGCAATAAAGATTATTGTTACTAGCAAGGGGTTGTCCACTTTACTTTTTGTCATTTATTTGATTAACGCTGTCCATTTGTCTTATCTTGGCAGGTTTGCACAAGCTAAATATGTTAAACTTGGAGGGGTGCAATGTCACTGCTGCATGTCTGGACTCTATTTCAGGTTTGTTTTCTCTCTTGTTTCTTGATATTTAAAAGGATTCTTTGTCCTCCTATAGCTTATGAAACCAAACGTGCTTGAACTCTGATGGTCTATGATGTGTTTCCCTAGCTGACGTGCATGAAATCTAATTTCATTTTTGATCCTTGAACTACACGTCCAATCCCATTTTGTCTTTGAACTTTAAAATGTTCCAGAACAAATACTCGAACTATTAATTTGTCCCACATTCGTTCTTCGGTCCAAAATAATATTATAAAATGGACTGTAGTTACCTTATAAAGATCAAAAGTGCTACTATCCACTGGATGTGGTAATTACTGTTCATTTTTTAACAGTGTTTTTGATGGAAGGAGAAGGACTTTTGTGGGCAGATTGATAGTTTGAGGGCCGGTTTTGGGACGTTTTAAAATTCAGGGACTAAAATGAGATTGGACCTATGGTTCAATGATATAAAATGTATTAACCCTAAGAAAAATGATTATATCTTCTTTAGTTAAAAATAAAAGATTTTGCCTTGGGTGGCGTGCTAATAGTTTATTTACATGGTGTTTACAGTAACTTTTGGGGGTTACAGTAACTTACAGTAAAATTACAGTAACTTTTGGGGGTTTATTTTCAACATAATCCCTAATATGTTACCGTGCTAATTTTGAAAGTTATTGGTTTCTGGTGTAGCTCTTGTTGCCCTTGCATACTTAAATCTTAACAGATGCGGTATCTCTGATGATGGCTGTGATAAGTTTTCTGGTAAGTAACACTAGAATTATAGCCGATCTGGTTTTATGTATCAGGTTATGCATGGTATCAGGCTGTGCTCACTCTTTTCTCTTTGGTTGGTACTTGAGTTTGCTAAATAATTCTCCTGTTGGCAGGGCTAGAAAATTTAAAGGTACTGAGCTTGGGGTTCAATGCTATCACGGATGCATGCTTGGTTCATCTTAAAGGTATTCTGTCCTCTTTTATTTTTTTTATTTTTTTATTTTTATTTTTGTTAAAACCTTTTTGCCATATTATTTCCTCCATACGAGTAAATTCTGTTGCATACTTACATATCTACTTGTATGTAACTGCATATTATTCTCATTTATAACAGAAATTTCCCTTTATAATATATTCGGAAATGTTTTGTTATACCGAGATGGATATACATCTTAAAGTTCATTCATATCGACGAAGCTTTGAGACCACTAAGTCTTTTTACAAAGGATATCTAATTCATGCCCAACCAACGTACTCATTGTAGCTTCATCTTGCAGGTTTAACAAAATTGGAGAGTTTGAACCTGGATTCTTGTAAGATAACTGATGAGGGACTTGCTAATCTGACAGGTCTGCTACACAGTTCTTTCCTTTTCAGTCTACCACATTCTACAATGGTCTCACTTCTGTTGTTCTCCTAAAATGTGAAACCTCCTATTTGATTATCAGAATATGTAGTTTATTGTTTTGCTTGTCCACTATATTATTAATGGCCTGTTTTACATGATATTGCAATTTTTGCGTCAAGCTACTTATACATGCAATGAATACTTGATTCTATTGCTATAAATTTCAGGTGAAAACATTATTCTATGTATCGTTTTGTTTTTTGTTTTTTTTCTTGGCTTCTTTCTTCAGGTCTAAAACTTTTGAGAAGTTTGGAATTGTCCGATACTGAGGTTGGGAGCAATGGACTTCGTTATCTCTCAGGTTAGGATTTTATTTGGCATTAGCTTCTATTTGTATGATTAAATTATCATAGTCAACGTTTTATAATAATAGGTTTAGAGGCTGTTTGGTTGGTCCACTTGAGTTGGAGTTTTGGAGTTATTTTGATTGGAGTTAAGTTGAGATTTGGAATTGTGCGTTTGGTTGAAAATGAACTGTTTGGATTAGAAAGTGTAAACACTTGAAATGTCTTTAGTTGTTGGGGGGGGGGGAGCAATATGGATCTTGTTTGATTCATCTAAAATTATATGCAATTTAAAAAATAAAAAATAAAAAAAAAATCTCATTTTGACTTGAAATAACAAAGTCATGTACTTTTAAAGTTTGAGTTTTTAACTTAGAGTCACTCCAACCAAACAAATGCTTAAGATATTGTTTTGAGCAACAAAAATATAATCTAAATGATAAATTACAAAGAGAAAAAAGATCGTTTCGCATGGCAACATACACAAAGAAATGAAGCAAGATTTTTTTTTTTTTTTTTTTTTTTTAAGAAGCTTCAAAAAGTGATGTCGCACTTTGCAGTCTGAAGATGATTGATTTTTGTTGCTGGAAAGGCAGTTGCTTTTTCAATTGTTTTTGTTTCCTACTGTAGAACCAACTCATTGATTGCTCATCTGATTTCGCGACCTTTTTTTTTTGTGGTGGCAAAACTATTGCTTCTTTTCTTTGCCCAATTTTCACTCCCATTTATCGTATACATCTCAAATGTCTCACCATTTAAAACAAAACAACACCAACAAACAGAAAATGGGGGGACAATAATGGAGGCTGACTGACAGTAAACCATATGAGATATTGTTATGCCTCTTTCTTACTGGATGTTCTTACCGGTTCATCTTTACTTGTGATCTTTAGACCATGTCTTTATGCTAATAAATAGGTTCATCTGATTTATATATTTCACGGTTTCTCTTCCAGGTTTGACTAATTTGGAGAATTTGAATCTGTCATTCACATTAGTAACCGACAGTGGTTTGAAAAAGTTGTCTGGATTGGCATCTCTTAAATCACTTAATTTGGATACTCGCCAAATTACTGACTCAGGACTTGCCGCTCTTACTAGTAAGTATTTTCATGCAAGTTTAGAGGTATCAGTTTTCTATCTGAATTGTGTATTACTCAAAATTTACGCTAAACATTTTACCATATCCTGCTTTTACTCTTTCCTCCCCTTCTGATCCGGTAATTCTTAAGCATTGACTTCATTGTTCACATTACATGTGTATCTATGGCCTAGCAGAAGGTTTTTTTTTCATCTTCCAATGAATTATCTCATTGAATGTCAAATATGCTTAGTTATGTCAAAGTCATTGATGGGATGCTTTTTGAATGCAGGTCTCACTGATTTGACGCATCTGGATCTTTTTGGGGCTCGTATTACAGATTCTGGAATGAATAATTTACGCTGTATGTTAGAAGATTGCAGTATTTACCGCTTTTATTCCGTCAATGCTTTCAGTTTTGCATCAATTTATGTGCTTTTTATGCCAACGATTTACGCCTAAATGTTCATGCATCTAAGTAAAATGTTCATGTTATTCTTTCGATTGTCTGCTAGAATCCGATTTTCTTTCCAGTAATGACGGTCAACCGGTTTTATTTCCTATAAGGAGCAAGTAGGGAAGAGTAACGAAGAATTTTTTTTTTACAAAGTTGTCAGATTTGTATTATCCTTTGTCGAGTACATCCTTATTTAGCTCAGATGTCTTCACATGGTCTTATACGTAAATGGAAAATAAACTCATTTAATTTCTCTGCATTTTATTCCAGTAATGAGTGATTTTTCTTGGAATGATTTTTGTTTCTAGGCTATACGGTTAAAACTCAATGTACTGGTTCCTTTTAATTGGGTATTCTTCAACCCAAATGATTTGACTGGCTAAACTAGGAGAAACTTGGTCCTACATTTGTTATTGGAGTTTGGTTTGTGTGCATAAGCACTTTTATTTTTTTTTTTTCATTCTTTTCTTTTTTTTTTTTGCTAATTGTTGTTACGCATTATATATTTTCCACACCAAACAGGCTTCATGAAGCTGCAATCTCTTGAAATATGTGGCGGAGGAGTAACTGATGCAGGTGTCAAGCACATTCAAGGTCTCGCTTCCCTGCGACGGCTAAATCTGTCGCAAAACAGCAACTTGACAGATAAGACCTTGGAATTGATTTCTGGTACTTCTAATATATCTCCACATATATGACCATATCTACTAAATATTTCATACATGTGGTGTGACTGGTGTCATTGATTTTAGAACATAACAGCAATAAAAATAAAAGTTAAAATTAAAAAAGAAAAAAAGAAATCACATCCCATTTTTCTCACTTTGTATAAACCGAGTGTTCCACATTTCCCAGGTTTAGCAAATATCTTCTCTCTTTACTTAATATATTATCGTATCCTATCGAAAATGCAGGATTGACCACTTTAGTATCGCTGAATGTATCAAATTCGCGCATTACCAATGAGGGGCTAAAGTACTTGAAGCCTCTGAAGAATTTACGGTCATTGACGTTGGAGTCGAGCAAGGTAACCGCATCCGGAATCAAGAAGCTTCAGTCTGTTGCCCTCCCTAATCTTGTTAGCTTCCGCCCGGAATAGGTCATCTTAAAACTCTACGATTCTCTGTAAATAGTATGACTCTGTAAATAGTATGACGCTACCGAATAGCTATGGTAGCTTTTTGTACAGGCTCATGAAAAAGGGACCTAGAAGAATGTGGGCAAAAAAACCATTGCCAGGAAATGTACATATGGCCTACATGTGAATTCGAAGTCAAGTTTATTTATGTTTGCTGTTCTCTTTAAACCTCAACTTTGTAACAACTCTAAATTTAAGCTGTTTCTGGATTTTTTTCTAAAATATTATATAGCTAAGTTTTGATACGTGTATGCATTTGTTTGCCAAATTCAGTCCCTCTTAAAGATATTTTATTGTGCAACATTTATCATAAAATATGTATATATATATATATATATATATATATGAAAGATAATATTATTCTATATTGTGTACTATTGTGTAATGTTATTTCAAATGTTATTATTATTTTTTAAAATTCATAAAAATAAAACTTTAATACTTGAATAATTTAAAAAATGAAAAAAAGAAAAATTAGTAGATGAAAAATTCAAGACACCAACTATAACAATCAAATGTTAATTTTGACATTTACTACATTTGGTGGTAAATGTGCCATCAAGTTTGTCATGTCATAAATTTAACATCAAAGGTAGTATTTTATTAGAGAGTTAGTGCTGGAAATTGGATGATTCTGGTTGAGATATTGCCGAAATCATTGAGATTTGATAGCTGTAGTATTTATGTAATTATAGGATTAGTCAACTATTGTAATTAGGAAAGTTGTCTCTGTAAAATAGCTGTAATTTCCTGATTTCCTGATTTGTATTTCTTATAAGTAGTCTACATGTAATACATTATTCATTGAGTCAATAGACAGAAAACAATTCCCAAAATCATTCTCTGTTTTTATGGTATAAGAGCCGACTCTGATCTCTGGCCTCTTTCTTTGAAACCCTAAGACTCAATCGGCAGTCCTAGTCTTTCATCACAATGTCTGAAGTTTCATCCGATTCCACTCCTCCACCCACTATTCCACAAAAAGCCAATGAAACTTAAGCCTCCAATACCAAGTCTCACTCAGTCCAGATCACCACAATATGTTTGAATGGTGATAACTTTCTACGTTGGTCTCAATTTGTTCGGATGTATATTCGAGGGCGTGGGAAGATCGGATACTTGGCAGGAGAGAAGCCGGCGCCTGCAAAGGAGGTTCTGACTTATGCTGAGAACTCTATGGTAATGACTTGGCTTGTGAATTCCATGGATGAAGATATTAGTTCCAACTACATGTGCTACCCGACTGCAAAGGAACTTTGGGACAACATTAACCAGATTTATTCTGATCTGGACAATCAGTCTCAGGTTTAGGAGTTGAATTTGAAGCTTGGTGAAATCCGTCATGGAGAGGACAGTGTCACAAAATACTTCAACTCCCTGAAGCGGTTGTGGCAAGATTTGCACCTGTTCAATAGCTACGAGTGGAAATCTGATGAGGACTACAACCACAATAAGAAGACAGTGGAGGACAATTTTGTCCCAAAGTTCCTTGCAATATTGAGTTTGATGAAGTGAAGGGGAGAATAATTGGTATGCAGCCTCTTCCCTCAATTAGCGAAGTATTCTCTGAAGTTAGAAGAGATGAGAGCCATAGAAGCATCATGTTTGGAAAAAAGGTGACTGGAACCTCTATGGAGACCTCGGCCTTGACTGTCTCTGAGGAAAATGCTAGCAAGGCCATCACAAACTAGAGGAAAGTAGATGAGAAGCCTCGGGTTTGGTGTGATTACTGCAACAAACCACGCCATACTCGGGACACTTGCTGGAAGATTCATGGCAAGCCAACAAATTAGAAAAGCAACAAACCTGATGAGAAAGCTAATCGTGTTTTTCCTTCTGCAAATGAAGCTGAAACAAGTCCCATCACCAAAGAGCAGATAGATCATCTTCTAAAATTGCTAAGGTCTAATTCATCATCAGGTACTCCTACTATTTCCTTGGCCCAAACAGGTAGTGAATCTTGTACTTTTTCCTGTTTTCCACTCCTTAGATCATCGATTTAGGAGTATCTGATCAAATGACTACTGCCTCTCATCTATTTAAATCTTATTCCCCAAGTTCTGGAAATGAAAAGGTTAGAATTGCAAATGGAAGTTTCTCGTCTATTGCCGGAAAAGGTTTAGAAAAAATCTCAGAGAAAATAGATCTTAAATCTGTTCTCTATGTCCCTAAACTTGCCTGCAATCTTTTGTATGTGAGCAAATCGTCCAAAGATTCTAACTATTGTATCGTTTTCTTTGATTCCTATTGTGAATTTTAGGACTAGAACTCGGGGGAGGACGTTTGGCAGTGTTAAGATGATCAATGGTCTCTACTACTTTGATGACAACCTATCTAGTAATAAAAAAGCTCATGGCTTAAGTAGTAATAGTTCAATTCCTGTTCGTGAACAAATAATGCTTTGACATCTTAAACTAGGACATCCTAGTTTTCCTTATCTTAAACATTTATTTCATCGTTATTCAAGAATGTGGATTGTTCATCGTTTCAATGTGAAAGTTGTCATTTATCTAAATGCCATCGTGCTACTTATTTTAAAAAACCATATCGTGCTACAAAACCATTTTATTTAATTTATAGTGATGTTTGGGGTCCCTCAAAAGTTACTACTATTTCTGGAAAAAAATGGTTTGTGACATTTATTGATGATCATACTCGATTATGTTAGAACTATTTGATGAATGCTAAATATGATGTTGAAAAATTGTTCAAAGCTTTCTATAATATGGTTGAAAACCTATTTCGAACAAAAATTAGCGTACTTCATTTTGACAATGGAACGGAGTATTTTAATGAATTTTTGGGAAATTTTTTGAAAGAAAAGGGTATTCAACATCAGTCTACATGTCGTGATACTCCTCAACAAAATGGTATTACTAAGAGAAAAAACAAGCATTTGCTTGAAGTGGTTCGAGCTATAATGTTCTCTATGCATGTCCCTAATATTTTGGGGAGATATAGTTTTGACAGTATCATATTTAATTAATAGGATGCCTACTCGAGTTTTAAACTATACCACTCCTTTAGCATGTCTCAAAAAGTTTTTTTTTTTTGGTTCTTCAAACTTGAATTAATTCTTATTTACTTTAAAGGTATTTGGATGCACAGTTTTTGTTCACATCCCCAGCAAATTTTGATCAAAACTTGATCCTAGAGCTGAAAATGTATTTTCATAGGCCGTGCTCCAAATAAAAAAGTGGTATAAGTGTTACAACCCGGGAACAAAAAAAATTTATGTGAGTATGGATGTCTCCTTTCTTGAAAAACAACCTTACTTTAACAAAAATTTTCTTCATGGGGAGAAAATAGATGAAGATAATTTTTGGGATGTATTTTTACCTTTACCCAACACAATTCTTGAAAATTCTGTAGAGGAAAAGTTTGTTCAAGATAATGGACATGTGGAAGATCGTAGTAGCACTTTGCCAAACATAAATAATTTACCAATAGCTGGAGAAATACTACAAAAGGATCAAAATAATCCAAACTTTGAGCTTCAAGTTTTTACTAGAATAAGGTTTCGTAAAAGGAGTAGAGATTTGTCAATTATCTCAATTCAAGATCAATCAGAATCTCTGAGAGATGGTCCTAATCCTCCGGATACATCAGGTAATCCTTCTTCAATTCCTGTTTCTGTCTCAACTTTTATTCCTCTTCCTCCTCCAATTCCTATCTCCGTCTCTTCCCCTTTACTTGCTATTCCTTCAAATAATGAATCCTCTCTACCAATTACATCTCAAAATAACGAACCTACAAATCTTCATATTTCTATAGCCTTAAGGTTCGTACATGTACCAAACACCCCATTACCAAATATCTATCTTACCAAAAACTTTCCCATAACCATAGAGCATTTACATCTAAGATTTCTCCCTTGTTTATTCCAAGAAACATCCAGGAAGCCCTAGATGATCCGAATTTGAAATTAGCCGTTATGAAAGAGATGAATACCCTTAGGAGAAGTGGTACTTGGGAAGTAGTTAATTTGCCAGAGTGAAAAAGGATAGTCGGGTGTAAATGGGTGTTTACTAATGTAAGGCTGATGGAAGTATAGAGAGGTACAATGCAAGACTTGTGGCAAAGGGCTTTACACAGACTTCTGGAATTGACTACCAAGAAACGTTTGCTCCAGTTGCCAAAATCAACCCAATCCGTGTGTTGTTGTCCTTTGCTGTGAACTCCAACTGGCCGTTACACCAGTTAGATATAAAAATGCCTTTCTAAATGGGGATTTAGAAGAGGAAGTTTATATGAACCCACGACCTGGATTTGAAGATAAGCTTGGAGTGAATAAAGTTTGCAGGTTGAAGAAGTCTCTAAATGAACTCAAACAGTCTCCTAGAGCCTGGTTTGAACGCTTGGGAAAGCTGTAAAGAGTCATGGCTACTGTCAAAGTCAAGATGATCATACTATGTTTTACAAACATTCGAAAGATGGAAAAAGTGCAATCTTGATTGTTTGTTGATGATATAATCTTGACAGGTGACGATGACGTAGAGCTGGAGAGACTAAAGAAGAAACTTGCTGATGACTTCAAGATTAAGGACTTGGGTACTTTGAAGTACTTCCTAGGGATGGAGTTCGCCAGGTCTAAGGAAGGAATATTTGTCAGCTAGCGAAAATATGTACTTGACTTGCTCGGAGAAACAGGGATGATGGGTTGCAAAGCTACTGAAACACCAATTGAACCCAACTTGAGACTACAATCAGTAAAACCCGAGAGTGTGATGAATAGGGAGCAATACCAGAGACTTGTTGGCAGGCTTATTTATTTATCTCATACACGTCTTAATATAGATTTTGCAGTGAGCATGGTAAGTCAATTCTTGGACTCACCAGGATAGGAACACTTTGATGCAGTTTACAGGATTTTGAGATGTCTAAAAGGAACACCAGGAAGAGGATTGTTGTTCAGAAAATGTGGACATCTACAAATAAAAGCCTACACTGATACTGACTGGGCTGGAAGTATTGAAGATAGAAGATCAACTACTGGCTACTGCACATTTGTTGGTGGAAACCTTGTTACTTAGCGGAGTAAAAAACAAAGTGTAGTTGCCTGAAGTAATGCCGAGGCTGAATACAAATAACTTACCCATGGAATTTGTGAAACTTTATGGAATAAACGACTTCTAGAGGAGGTGAAGATATTTAATTCCTCACCAAAAAAGGTGTATTACGACAACAAGGCAGCAATCTCCATTGCTCATAATCCAGTTCTTCATGACAGGACAAAACATGTTGAAGTGGATAAGCATTTTATTAAAGAGAAACTTGATAATGGATTAATTATCACGAAGGGACTACACAAGAAGCAATTTGATGTTTTTATTGACAAGCTAGATATGGAAGATATTTTCAAACCAGCTTGAGGGGAAGTGTTAGAAATTGGATGACTCTGGTTGAGATATTGCCGAAATCATTGAGATTTGATAGTTGTACTATTTATGTAAATACAGGATTAGTCAACTACTGTAATTAGGAAAGTTCTCTCTGTAGAATAGCTGTAATTTCTTGATTTCCTGGTTTGTATTTCCTGTAAGTAGTCTTACATGTTATACCTTATTCATTGAGTCAATATACAGAAAACAATTCCCAAAATCATTCTCTGTTTTTAGTTAGTTATAGATCAACTTTTTAATCTAATCACTACAACATCGTCATTTTTGAGTTATTAATAATAAAACTTTACTTTCGCAAGTAAATATAGCATTTGAAAGCGTGTCAAATATGTCATGTTTTCATTTTTTTTGGGTTAAAATATAACATTCTAGAGTGACGTAGTATTGAACGAGAGTGTTACATCTTTTACTACATATTAAAAAAACGAATAACACTTTTATTGTGTCTTTGTCCACACTTATCAAGCCACCACTAGACACTTTCAGCACCACCACGTGGCTTGCTTTTTCTTTTTTCCACTTGCCTACTCTGCTCTGGCACCCTCGTGGGTTTCCTTTTGGTTCTTCCAAAGCTATTAAAGAAATTATCAAAGCAATTCAAGTCTAAACTAACTTCTCTACCAGAAGGAGGGAAAAAGGACAGAATTTGTAAACACGCATTTTTTTTTTGGAGATTTTATTTTATGACTCAAGAAGGGCAATTACTTCAATACAATATTTGTCTAAAAGACGCTACAAACCAAAATAATTTAAGTTACACGAGGAAAAAAAAAAAAGACAACAAATTGCTGAAGCTACTGAATATTGCAACAAATACATGTATAAAATCAGCTGTCAGAAACTTTTACACAAAAAAAAAAAAAAAAAAAAAAAAAAAAAAAAAGCACGGGGATGCAACGCGAGTGAAGGCAGAAAGAAATAACCTGCAAATTCATCTCCTCCCCGGCATATAGAATGAAAACAGTATACTTTCGTCTTCTCCAATCAACCATGCAGAATATGAACTTCTGTTTCGCAAATGTTTCTGTGTTTAAGGAAGTATGAGGTCGACGCTCGCATGGAAAACCTGTAAAGCAGTATATCAAGATTGTAAGTTGAAATAATGACATTTAAAACCATGCTGTGCCGAAAGGCAGTTAAGAGATGAGTAAAAACATTCAATGTTCTATGTGATGTCAAGTTGCAATGTGTACTTAAATTCAATCTAGAACAAAAACCATCATGAGCTTAATGATGTCGGTATCCAAAGACTGTTCCAGGTTAGAGTATGAAAGTCATTTTCTTTTTCTAAGAAAACTAGGAATCATCTCTTGCATCATGCTGTTAGATACCAAATGTCCCACGTAGAATAATTGATAAGTAGGTTTATAAGCCCTTGGGTTCCCTCCCCTTGCAAGCTGGTTTTGTAAGGGTGAGTTCTACCTATTAGGTTCCAAACAATTAGTATCAGAGCCAATCCACCATGTCGTAGATTCGTGTCCAAGCGGTTGCGTTATAGGCTGAATTAAGATGCATTAGAGGATTCGTCAACGCGTCGAATTGATATCCGAGTGAAGCCGCTGAAGGAGAAAAGGGCTACTGCTGGGTCACTGTTGATATTGTGGACTGGTGATTTAGGCCCAACCGTGGTGGATTTTTACAAACCACCGTGTCAAGTATGGGATCATGCCTAGTATGGGCTATGGTTCTATGGTCGTCGTTGCGGATGGGGCAACCTGGGGAGGGTTGCTATCTGATAAAAGGCAGAATCCAGGAAGTCAACTAGTTTGCAAAGCGAAGATGGCCCGCTGCGAACGGCAATTGCAGAGCATGGTGGAATGTTAGATACCAAATGTTCCACATGACACAATTATAAGCCTTTGGGTCCCCTTGCAAGCTGGTTTTGTAAGGGTGAGTTCTACCTAATGGATCCACAAAGTGCACGAATCAATATTACCCCTCGGTTCTCGCCCTCATAGAATTCATGTTTTTTCTCTGTCATGTTTTTTCTCTAATTAAGTCTTGCGTAAAATCATTATCAGTTGTTAGGGGCAACGCAGCCTCGTACATAGATACATAGAAACTGGAATTACCAGAGTTAACATAGTGATTCAGGGTTCTCATTCTATAAAGCGTAAATGGCAGGGAAGAAAATATACGAATATAGTTTTTTGCGCAATACATTCAGTAGAAATGTTCACGGGTTTCGAATTTTCTAGTTAAATTAGTAACATAACCAGTGCAAGTGTTACCTACCTCAGTATGTAAAAGACTACATTCCAGGCGGTTGAGTAGGAAACACGACTTTTTCCAGAAACCTCGGAAGCACCAACTCATGCATGCTCGAACGCATGATAAAGTTTCGAGACTCTTCTTCTTAATAATGGCTCCAGCCTGAATGATGGTACCCCACTCTGCCATTTTTTAGCTTCATACATCTCATTCCATGCCTGAACTATCTCATCAACTTTGAACCCTAAACCTGTTAACACACAAAACGAATCATTTGAGCATCTGATAGATGCCTGGTTTCTAAAACAAAGGCCACGCCGTAGGTACACATATATATTACCTTCAACGGTGTTATCATTCGAGCAGTGATTTTTCACCATGACAGCTATATCTGTCGGAGAAGCCCCAGAAAGTTCGAACTTCTCGATTGCAACTTCCAAACATTCATGCCATACGGGTAAACCAAGCTTGAATTCCACTAGGGATCTCTCATAAAGCATTGTGCCCCACAGGAGGTTGATCTGAGACCTCATGTTTGCAGCCTGTTCAGCAGCTTCTTCTGCGGATACGTCTTTGAAAAGTTCGTCCAACCCCATATTCTGCAGTTGGGCTTTGACACTATTTTTCTTGGAGAGTTTGCTTAGGCATTGCTCTTCCCATTCCTCCCACATTTGCATGCCCTTTTCCATGTTGTCTTCAGCATTGTTATAAAGTTGCAGTACGTCTGTAGACGGCCATGTTTCCAAATCAACGTCGCCACTTATTGCATAATACCAAGAGAGCTTCGCCTGTTCAAATTGCTGTTGTCCTAGAGCCAGGTAGCCTTCGTAGAAATCTGGTTTCATTTTCAGGGCTTCTTCATATCTCTTCCCTCCTTTCGCATATTCTTGTTGCGCCCATTCATATGCAGTTTTGATTTGTGAAAGTATTGAGTCTTTGGAAGCATCTTCTGTAAAATAAACCTTCTTTCGTGCCCTCGACATGTGAACATTTCCCCAGTTGAACAACGCTAAAGCTGCCATCTCTTGGAACTTGTCCCCTGCTGTCTCAAATAGAGCTTGAGCTTCATCACTTGTAACTGTCTCTTCCATGGCCTCGGAATAGAGCTTCATCCCAAGTTCGTGGAGATTCAAGTATGAGTCGGATTCAAATCCAACATGATTCTTGAACAGCTGAGCAAATTGCATTATCCAGTCCTCAATGCAAGATACCCCCTTTAATTCCTTCCCTTTAACAGAAAAACCGTTCTCAGATACACCATTTTCCCCGATACTAAGCTTGTGCACCTCGTCACCATTCTTCACTTTCTCAAAGAACGGGTCCTGCTCAGGGTCAACTTCCACAATGTAAAACCTGAGAGACCCCTCCGATTCTTCTGAGCCTTCAGCCCACCTCAGTTCTTCATCACTAGTAATTGTAACCAAATCTCCCTCGTGGTCCCTGTGTTTAATCAAGACTGCTCTTGAGCTTGGAAACCGGTCAGCGACAACCTCCCTTAGCTGAAGGAGGGTGCAGTTTACTGGCAATTGAGCCCGTCTTATATCCTCCCCGAAAACCAACTTACAGATTTTTTAGGTACTTTCTTTACAGTATTAATTTTCTCCTCTACAACAACCTTGTCCTCGGCCTTCTTCTCCTCTGCTGTTTCCTCTACCATCTTTTCCTCGGTATTTTCTAGAGCCCTTTTCTCCACAACTTTGTTGCTCTTTTTCCTCTTCACCTTTTCTTTCACAACTTTCTGGGGAGCCATGGAGATCGGTGGTTCGACATAATCTGGAGGCAGCTCAATCACTGTATCATTTACCTTCAACCCCTTCTTTTCAAGCGCATTTTTAAACCCTTTCGGAAATCTCCAAGGCCATGACATTATTCGGCTCCATGTTGAGAACAGTGGTAACGTCTCTTAGAGCCAAATCCAACCTAATCAAAGCCTCATAACACCTTGCTCTCTTTAACAGCGCTTTACTGTACTTGGGAGTGACTTCAAGAGCCAAATTGCACTCATGGATCGCCCTCGGGTACTCGCTCAGCCCCATTTGCATATAACAAGCAGCCATATTACTCCTGAGATACGACACATCTATGTGATTCCTCGGAAGCAGTTTCAGTGCTTTCTCATACTTCAACATGGCTCCTTCATGGTCCCTCTTCTGAAACAACTTGTTCCCCTCATCCTTCAACTCTTGAGACATCGAAATGAAAACCACCGTGTCCTTATCATAGGCTCTTGGGCTACTAACATTATCCCCACTCTTGCCATGCTTTTCACTACCATCACCCGATTTCTCCCCGACCTGCTTGTTCTTCTTTCCACTTTGCTTCCCCATGGCAAAGGTCAACAACTCAAAAGCACAAAAACCTCCCACCAAGCAATAGATCTACTTGCATAAATCCTGCTTTATGGTTTAGACAAGAACCCCTAGAATCTCGAGAGCCAATACAATCCAATTCGAACAAAAAGGAAACAATTGACGACCCAAATATTGAAACCAAGTTTCCAATCCTATGAAACCAATTCCTAAATCAAACCCTTCCAAAAAGGGTGTCAATAAACTAAGGAAAATTCTCAAAAACTTGGGTTTTGGATTAAACTTCCTGTTCTATACATATATTTATATATGTTACAAAACCAAAAGCATTTCAAAACCAAGCTTGTGCAGACTAAAATCCAAATGGGTTTTCCTGCTCAGCTCAGCTAGGTGGGACCCTCTCTTTTCCGGCGCCGGGAGAGAGCTTGGTTGAATTGAAACTAGCAATTCATGAAATCAAAACAAAAAGTTCTCAACTATACGCTTAAAATTCATGAGATTTTCAGAGAAGAAGAAGATTTTGAATACTGAAACTGAAAAACATATGAAGGAAAGAAAAAAGAGAGAAATAGAGAATTCCAGTACCAGATGATTATATGGTTATATGGCGGTGGAAGCCATGGAAGATTCTTCAATAGCGAAATCTGCCTTCACCAAAAAAAGGGAGAAAAAAAAAAAAAGATTAAGATAGAGAGGAGAGAAAATAATAATTTGTTTGGGAAAATGGGAATGTGAGAAACGCCAGGGGATGGAAAAAACCGATTTCTCACCAATCAAATATCCGTTGGCTGGCTCTCTCTCTCTCTCTTTTTAATATTTTTTTCTTTTGTAATGTGTAAGAAAGATTTTCACTGCTTGACGTATACGCCACAAAGACACAGATAATTTGGACAAAAATTGTTTTAACGGATTAATTACATAATTATACTTTTTAGTTTTATTATTTTCGCTAGAAGAGAAAAGAAATGCCCACAAATGAGATAATTTAATGTTTTGTTTGATATTTAAATTTAATTTTAATTAAACTATATTTTTTTATCTCAATTTTTAATTCTTTTATGAGAAGTTAATAAAAATTTATAATTAATTTTTAAAAAATTAACCAACTCCATTTTAAAAATTTTAGGGAGAGTTTGGTGAATGAGTTTGAGTTGAAATTTTTAAGTTTAAATAGTAATTTTTTTGAATTTTAGAAAAGATAAAAAACTTTGTAGAAAATACAAAAAACTTTTTGAAAAAAAGATAAAAACTGAGTTGAAAAATTTGAACTTGAATTAAAATGCCAAACTCCCCCTTATTTCTAACCGACGAATCAAGCGCAAGTTAAAGATTTTATTTTAGGGCTTTTAAGTTTTTATTAAACAAGTAATATAGTTCTAAAAAATCTTAAATGGGTATTTTTTTTTTCTGTCATTTTTTTTTTTTTTGTCTATCAATGCGTCATTGATGAATTTATAACATACTTTTCAAACTTAAAGAATATTATGTACAATGGTTAAAAAAAAAAAAAAAAAGAGATGTCATTTCCAAAAAAAAAAAATAATAATAAAGAGTTGTTTGTTTTATCAGACTTTTTTACCCCTGTTTAGATGAGTATCCATTTTCCGAAATAGAAATTTTTTTATAAAATAGTGTTCTTTTTAATTTTTTCTTTCTTGTCATTTTAAAAAAATTATTTCATTTTCAAATATATATTTTGTACAGCACCATTAAAAAAAATATATATTTTTGAAATCTTTTCATAATGTACTATTTTAATATTATTTTTTCTCATTCCGAACAATTATTTGTTTTCAAGAAAGAAATTTTTTTACACATCTAAACACTATCTTATTTTAAAAATAAAAATATTTTTTATTTAAAACAAGACAATTTTCTTTTTCGGAAATAGACATGTGATCTAAATAGAGTTTTTCAAAATATTTAACGAAATCTTACGTGGGTATTTTTTTCTGTCTTTTTTTTTTTTGGTACATTAATGGATGATGGATGTATTTATAACATACTTTTCAAGTTTAACATACTTTTAATGAATAATTTTGCAGTTTTTAAAATAAAGAGGTAAATAAAAAAAAAATTTGAAACTAAAAACATGTTCATTTTGTACCAGAAAATAAATAAACATACATTTGTATAATTAACCTATTAAGATATTTTTTAAAAAAAATTTAAGTTTTCTTTTTGGTGGGGGAAGACGAAAAAAAGAAAAAGGTGTGATAGTGGGTCGCATGTATATTATTGCCGTGAATTCCAAGTTTCCTGGGACCTTCCTTGGAGGTAGCAAAAAGACAACCCACACACACCCCATTTTGCTACTTCCACTCAGCCATCCACGCCTTTACCTTGAATTCGTCGTTTTTATTTATTTATTTATTTATTATAACCTATTGATTTCATGATCTTAATCAGCTATAGCTTTACCAGATAAGGCCATCTCAACCCTTGCAGTTTCTTTAACACTAAAACAGTACAATTTTAATTTTATTTTATAGTCGTTCTTCAACCAATCAACTTCAAAATTATTTAAAAGAAATGTTCTATGTTTTATTTTATTTTTATTTTTTAATTCCAAGCAATTGATATATTTCACCAATTTTTCCAAACAATTAATTCCATAAATCATATTAAAATTGAAGATTTATTCTAAATCAATTAAATCATCTTAAAATTAAAAAAAAAATACAAAAAATAAAGAAAACTTGTTAAATAACATACATTTCGTGTTAAAATAAGATTTATGACATGTTTGGTAAAGCTTCCTAGAAGCTGTTTTTTGGCTTCCCATAATCAAAAGCAGCCTCCGGGAGTATTTGGATAATCTGTCAGAAGAGTTTCCAGTCTCCAGAATTACTTCCTGTCAAAGCCAAAAAATGTGACTTCCGGCAAAAGCTCTTCTTAACAGACTTTAAAACTTGTAATAAAATTTCAATTAGACATTATAAACTTTATTTAACATTTTTAGTACTTATTAGAATACTTAAAGACCATTTTAACCTTAAAAGCTCTTTGATTCTAAACATACTGAGAAAACACAGCTTTTGCTTCTCTTATTTTGTAGCCAGAAGTAAAAGTAAAAACTCTGTCAATGGGCCTTTATAAAACGTTTTATCATACATTTTCTTAATTTTAAAACCAAAAAAAAAAATGCAGTAAAAAAAACCAAAAAAAAAAAAAGTAATAATTTAACATTGGCCAACTCTAAACGCTACAGTGCAGCACTACATGAAGCACTGCACTGTTCCCCACTCTAAAACATAGTGGGGGAATGAATGCTTTGTTGGAGCCCAACCTTTGCACCAAGTTGGCGTTTTGTGCCAATTTTCCATCCAGTTGGAGATGGCCTAAGTACCACCAACAATAATGACTTAGTAATCAAGAGATGTTCATCAAAAAGCTTTTCATTATCCTGATTCAGGTTTAATTATTGTCTGTCTAATCGAATGTTTATCATCCATGATTTATTTGAGAGTAGATTATGAACTCTGAGTTGTCACATATATTATCCCTTATTAGGGGAGTAGGGAGAGGAGGCCTAGGCATAGTAGCCCCCCCCCCCCAAGACATAAAAACTTGTCCCTTATGAAACTAACCCTAAACACGTGAAGACACTATTAATTCTATGTTTTAGGAGGAAAAAAAACTTACGAACAATGTTTTTATGTTGCTATAGAAAAGTAGATGAACCATATTTAAAATTGTGGTATTTCACCTTATTTCAAGTATGATTAAATCCATATTTTAAATCAGTGCCGGCTCAACCATAGGGCAACTTAGGCAATTGCCTAAGGCCCCAGACTAAGCCAAGACCCAATATTAAAGTTTCATTTATATATCATTATATTAATAATTTAATTGATCTTTTCAATCAATGTTTAATAGTTAAAGATTTTTTTTTTTTTTTTGAAATATAAATTGTTAAAGTTTTATGAAAAAGAAAAGACCAAACAATTGGAATTTGGGGAACACAATGGACTCTTGGAAGTTGGAGTAACGATAGTGTAATTTCTATGTGTTATCATATTTAAATTTAAAAAAAATTTCTTTTAAAACTTATTAACTACTCTAATAAATCTTGGAAGTTTTTTCGTTTCGTTTTGTTTTTTTGTTTTTTGTTTTTTTGTTTTGGATAAATATAACTCTTGGAAGTTGGAAAAGTATTTTTGAATCTTGCAGATAGTTTTTTAAATTTGATGGTATATTTAACTTAAATTAGAAGTGTTTGAAGAGAATTTTCAAAAGAAAAAACATCGACCTAACTGAAATATTTTAGAATTAAAAGAAAATTCTTTCTAAACCTATACATTGTTTACATAATATTTTTAATAATTCTAAAATAATTATTTATGCAAAAAAGTTAATTAAATTTTTTAATTTTTAAAATATGAGTTTTTTTGATTTTAAAAAAGACCCGTCTAGAAATTTTCATTTAAGACCCCGAAAATACTGGAGCCGGCCCTGTTTTAAATGTCTCTTTCCTTCTTTTATTTTCCCTGCGGGTACTACTCATATATCTTATACTAGTTCTCTCCCTCACAAAGTTTTTTAGCAATAATTTCTCTGATGGAATAAAAAACGTACCCAAGTCATATTTATCAAAATTCTTTAAATATAAATACGTTTTCAGTTCTTATATGGTTTCTTATATACTTTGATGTTCTAACTTTACATCTGGTCACAAAATCGTCACTATTAACACTGAGCAACGTTTTGCCGAGTAAAGTTTTATGACCCCACGACTCGAAATTTTAGTGATTTTTAACTTTTTTTCGATCCTCAATTGTGCCATGACTTAACTCTATAAAAAATGTACATATATTATGACATTCAATAGCAAATTGAAGTGCCATTATTGCGTTTTTTTTAATTATTTTTTTAATTTTAACACCGTTACTTATTTTCAATACTTTTAACTCTAAAGGCATGTCTGAGAAGTTATATTGGCATTTGATTTGAAAAATTTTATTTTATCTTTTACTTATCTCAAATTAATTTTTACTATTCATGTGTCCAAATGTCTACAATAAATTTAAACTTTAAACAATCCCTAACTTTGTAATTTCAAATCTAAGATGCGATGATTTTTTAATTAAATAGAATTTTGAGATAAATTAAACAATATGTATAGTGATGTTTTTTTTTTCAAACATATTTTAAGATTTTACACTTTTTCACTCAAACAGTTTTTTTTCCCACAAACGCACATTTACAAAATTACATCTGATTTTCAAATCAAAACACTTCTCTAAAACCTCCCCAAATAGGTCCTAAGACTTTTTTGTAGTTTGTTAATTGATAGTTACAACTTTTTCAGGCCATTTATTTCTTTCATCCTCCTTTAACAGCAATAAAAGATGTAATAACATATTATACTAATAACCTAGCGAAAAAAGAAAACAATAATCACAAAAACTGAAAAGAATTAACATGTGATTAGAAAAATAAACAATTAAGAAACGGACAGCAAATTGTATTGGAAGTTGCAGTCTTGCAGAAAAGAAGAATCATTCTGGACATAGTGATTCCGAAGAAGAGGAAGAGGAAAACGCTACAACAATTTAATTAAAAAAAAAAAAAAGACAATACAAATAGACAACTACTAGTGGTCGCTCTTTCTCCTTTTTTCCTATTCTGGACACCTTCTCAGTTAAAAAAAAAAAAAGGAGAAAGACCAAAATAGCATATTAAGTTTCATAATTTTAACAATATAGCAGGTGGTAAAATTTGAGGTACTAAATAGTATATTGTCATTAAATTCAAATAGGAATTCTCCAAAATACCCCTCACAAACAAAACCTCCACAATCTCTCACAAACACCCAAACCTGACGCACCCAGCTCCCAGAAATCAGAAACCCTAGCGTCACCATCGACGTCGGTTCAGTCAAGACTACCTGCGTCGGTCGCCGTGGAGTCACGAACTGGAGGAGGGCGTAATGTTCCCCGTGGAGTCGTGAACTGGAGGAGGATGCGATGGTCACAGTGGAGTCGAGATATGGAGTAGGGCGCAATAGATCTCGTCATAGAGTCATGATTCGGAGGAGGATCTCATCGTGCAGTTGCGATCAGAGAACGATCTCGTCGTGGAGTCGTGATTAGAGGAGGATCTCGTTGTAGATTTGAAGCTCGAGAGGAAATTCGTGGGAAAATCGCAACCGTTCGTCCTCATTTCTGTCGACATCGGATCTCCATCCTCCTAGTGTGATTTCTCTGACGGCCACCGCCGAGCTCTTGTCTTCTCTGGCTAAACCATTTTGGATTATGGTTTTTGGAGTGGATTTGTAACTTTAATAAAATCTAGGCTTAATAAGTGGTAAATCTATTTATTTCCAAATAACAAATTTACTATTTATCAAGAAAAAAAAATCAGTTAATAAATTTATTTCCAAATAATTTATTTATTATATAATTTACGTATTTATGGGAAATATGATATTCATCATTTTATCAAGTACAGTGAAAATATTTATATATAAGTAAATTTAGTATTTACGTGGTTTCAAAAATTATCAGTTTACCAAATAAATAAAAATATTTACTAAAATATCTTTGTATTTATTATTAATTTACATTGTCTAAAATTTATCAATTTATCAAGTAAATCAAATATTTACTAGTAAATAAGTAAATCTAATATTTATCGATATCTATATTCTTATTTATTTTGAAATTTATCAATTTGTTAAGTAAATCTTTGAATTTACTAATAAATCTTAATATTTACAATCATAATATTTACTAAAAAATATATGATGTTTACTTGGTAAATCTGATATTTACTCAACAAATCTATTAGTTGATTTAGTTTACAAATCTCGACGCTGTCACAATCCAGTTTTTCACGCCGCCGTCTGATTTCGTTCTTGTCACCGTCGAGATCCAGTTCTCCACACTACCGTATGGTTCCGTTCTCACTGCTGGCCCTGATCTTCCCACCGTCGCCAGCGTTGGTCCTCTTCGGTCAACAGAGAGAGAGAGAAAGAGAGAGAGAGAGGGAAAGAGGGGGGAGGACAGAGAAAGAAGTAAGAAAGGGAAAATGTGTATGTGGAAGAAGAAAGGAATAAAATGGGAATAAATTAAAATGTACAATAAAAATATATTATAATTTACACCATTATAAAAATCTGTTTATAATTTTCATTAATATCTTTTAAATATGCTATATAATACAATTACTGGTTAAAAAATATATTAATTTTTTTAAATTCGAGGAAACAAAATTAACAATTGAAAAAAACCTTGCCAATTTGCCACCCAATGAGTGGGCCCCACGTTAGCACCAGAGAAGGCAAGTGCAACAAAAAAGTAACGAACTCTGGTGGGGCCCACTTCAACTGCCAATCACAAAAGCATAAGCGGTTGGCAATAGTTTGCAAAGGCAACCCAAACACCTGAACCTCCTCAAAGTTTCCAAAAAATTCAATAAATAAATGGATAAATCTGTGGTAGAGCTCCTAAAAAGAACTCTACCACAAACTTATGGTAGAGTCATTTTTTGACCGTTAAAATCTAATCGAACGGTTTCAAATATTGATGGTGTATCATATTATTATACCCTTACCTTACATAATCCTTCCCACCCAAAGTCTTCTCCGTCACCGGCGATCTCCCGCCGCCGGCGACCGACGACGGCAACTATCTCCGGCCGACGTCCGGCCACCTGCCGCCGGCGATTTTCCTCCT
>BKCH01000277.1:0-169968 GCA_008635985.1 Ficus erecta
ATCACCTGATATATTTACCTATAATGTTCTAATTGATTATCTATGCAAGGAAGACAAAATTCAGGAGGCACTTTCATTGTTTGGATTGATGACTAGACAACATATAGAGCCTGATGTTGTAACATTCAATGCTTTGATTTCTAGTTTTTGCAAGTGTGGTCAATTGAAAGAAGCAACCCGATTTGTAGAAAACATGATGAGTTACGGAATAGCCCCTGATATTGTTACGTTGAATACTTTGTTAGATGCTCGGTGCAAGGAAGGTAGCACTACAGAGGCGCTTTCTCTTGTAGAATCAATGACGTGGAAAGGTTTATTTTCCGGTCTTAGCACCTACAACTCTTTACTTTGTGTATTATGCCATTCAGGTAAATTGGAAGAAGCTAAGAGACTGTTTAGTAATATGGTGAGCCAGGACATTTTTCCTGATATTTTACTTTGAACATAGTTTTGAATGCTTTGTGCGAGGAAGGGATGATGGAGAAAGCTCAAGAATTATTTGAGGTGATGATTGAACATGGAGAGGAGCTTGATACAATAACTTACAACACATTGATTAAAGGTTACTGCCATCAAGGTGAAATGGATATAGCAGAATACGTGTTTGATCAAATGATAGTAAAGGGTGTTCTTCCAAATACAATTTCCTATAATATCTTGGTTAGTGGTTACTTAAAGGTTAAAAGAATAGATTTTGCTCTCAAGCTACTCAAGGACATGATCCAGAAAGGATTGGTACCTGATAGTGTAACACATAATATTTTGAGAAGCATTCACGCTCTTAAGCTGGAAGCAGCTGTGTAATAACTCTCAATGAGGTAAGTTCAGAAAATGATCTCAATGCTATAAGTTAGTTTTTAACCCTCAAAGGGTGTTTTGTTTTTGTTTTATGTTTTATTAGATGGACTCTTTGTCGCCTTTTTATACATCTATATTCATTCTTGATAAAGTTTTGCTGTTTCCTATCCCCCCCCCCCAAAAAAAAAAAAAAAAAAAACACCACGCTGTAAGTTAGTTTATATTTTGTTTATGACATGTTGGATCTAGTCTTTCTTCAAGGATACTACCATATAATGATGAAGTATGATCTTCTTTATGTGTTAGATTATATGTATGCATATATATGTATATTTTGCTTCTGGCCCTCTGTTTTCCTCTTTTTTCTTTCTTTTTCCCCCTTGTTTAATGTGTTTGGTTTCTGCAAAGTTTTTAAATACTCCCCCCTGATTAAAAAAAAAAATTTAAACGTGCTTGTACTAAATCTATCATTTCAAACGTTAAATAAAATCAAACCCAAGAGAAAGGGCCAATTATACTTCCATTAAAATCTTGATGGAGACTTTACGAATCTTTTTGGTATACAGTGATGTTGTTTTTCATTTTTTTGGCAGTCTTTGGCTTTCTTTTCTAATTTTTGTTTCTCATAAAAATATTGCTTTTAATTATTTAAAAATTGACACACATTAACATGATATTTATGTTTAGAAGAATTAATCAATAATGTAATTTTACATTCAAGTTTTCATAATATATTTGGTTTTTTTCTTTTATCTAGTTTTTCTCCTTAATACTAAGATGTACATGGTTATGTTAAAACCAATCATGTTGAGATACTTTAAACAAAACTCAGAGTCCACATTTCCTCGAGGAAATTAAAATGACAAAACACACAATCCCGACGAGTAGAGAACAATCGTAATGGGGGTTGTAAAGCGTATTGCTTTGTTTGTTTCTTTTCTTGCTTGATTTTTTGCACTAGTGTACAAAACGGAAACGATCATAGAATTTAATAGTTATTTATTTTGGTTAAGTAGGTAGATATGTATGGATGTTAACCTTACATCCTTATCAGCATTAATTGTGGAATGCTTTTTATTGTTTTCCGTCTTTATAGATTTATATTTATATTTATAGTGGTAATTCTAAACGGTCTTTTTGTTTTTTTTAATATATAATTGTTATTGTTATATGTTAGAGGTCACAAAATCTGACTGTGGTTATCCTTCTATGGTGAGTACTTAGGTATCATGCGATTTCCCAAGTCTTTCCTGATGTTTCGTTGGCAGCGGCAAGCGTCCAGTGCTGTTTTTAAATGCTGCAACCCGCTTTTGCTCTCTATGCTGCGGGTGGTTCCAGATCTTGATCTAAGATTTCATCTTTAACGGGGGAAACTGCAATGGGATCTGCTTCCTTGGGGTAAACTGTTGCTGGGTTTCGAACGGGCATGAGCATTGCTAAAGCTACGACTAAATTGGTGGAAAAAGGGTGAATCAGAAATAGCTCCCTGGCTTGTAGCTACCATAGCTCTTTCCATGAGCATTGCTAAAGCTACGACTAACATGGCAGAAAAAGGGCGAGTCAGAAGTAGCTCTCTGGCTTGTAGCTTCCATGCAATGCAGAGCTGGCCACCATCTTCCCATATCAATTTTTGCTTGTGGTTTGATCGGAGTGCACCGAAATTCCTTCAAGTTTCCAGTACAGGCCTAGGTCAATGGATCTTAAATGACCAAACGTGAATTATGCAAGTTTATAAAAGATGGCTCTGTTCCTCGTTGCGTTGGATCCTCTTGGCTTGTAAGGTCTCCTTTTGTTCACCATAGTTCCATATAAATTTTGCTTGCGGCTTGATCTTAGTGCTTCTGAATTCTTGATTTTTAAGTTCAGATAAGCCCTATGCTGTTGGATCTTGCATGACCATGTTGATCGTGTACGGTTGTAAAAGAAGGCTTCGAAAGGCTTCGTCATCCACCACAGATCAGATGACCATGTGTATCTTGATCCATTTTTTTTTATAAATCTACTTGGAACTACTTTTGAATGATAGATAGATGCTATGAATTTGACTTGAGTTGCTGGAGAGGTTATAGAATTTATATATAAGGGTCAGCAGGATTCATATTTTTTCTAGTATGTTTACCCTTTCTTGGCCCTATCAAATTAGGCTGTATATGGGACATTTCATTTGGTTCCAACTTCCAAGGCTCCAAACCGTGGCATCTATCAGCTTTGCACAAATGATGAGGAACAAATGTACAGGCCAAGTTTCCGGAAATGTTGCAATTGGGAAGTGCCAATGGTTTAGTTATGCGCCTTTGTTTTAAGAACCAATGTCATTGCCGAGTTTCTGGGTGTGATCCTTGGACAAGAGCAACAGATATCTGGATGACTTGTAACATAACACTATTGTGTTTGACCATTTACATGCTCTTTCGGACAAAGCAATAACGAAACATGGGCAGAAAGAAGAAAATCCAGTGGATATAATTCCAAGGTACATATCTTCACTTAAAGGGATGGTGCATCTTTTGTTTACGAGGCCTTTAATATTTCTTATTACACTCTCTTAAATGGTCTAGTAATTTTTGCTTCTTGGTCATTGTTTTAGATCATTGAAATGTTTTTGGTAATTCACTTTGTTCTACAAAATTCATCCTTCGTCAGTTTGTTACATTGTAATATGTAGCTCAACAAACTTCATTTCCAACAAAACCCCGTCGGGTCTAGATTAGTGGGTAATTTGGGTAATTAGTGCCATAAACCCATAAAAAAATAAAATAAAATAATCTTTTCCAACTAGTATATGTTTGATCAGTCCTTTGAGGTGCTGATTTTATCTTTTTCAATTTAACTGTTTAACCTTCTTCCATGCAGAGTACGTCAATTAAGGAAAATTTTTCTCAAATCGCATGCATGAGCTACGATCAAACTGTTACCTTACTGCCTGTCCATCAAGAAATAGATATGCTTAGAAGATGTTTATTAGAAGCGAATGTAATGATAACACGTTTATGAAGAACACCGATGGTTCTTAATTTTGCTTCTCTAAACTTAGTTTGTGTCCTCGGAGATAAGAATGATGTAGAAAGAGTTGCAAATGTGTTGTCAGCTACGAGTAATGACCTGCTCATTGAAGAACCGGGTGATGTTCGTACCATTTGTGCTTATATACGTTAATTTGTTGCTCATAACAACAATTTTCCCATCACTAGTTTTATAGCAACAATATTTGATACGAACCACGTCAACTTGTGACGAAACCCGTAATCAAATTAGTCTCCAAGATCGAATTCTAAACGGATTTGAATGGAACCACGACCCGATGCCTAACAAGAAACACGAACCTTGGTATGTGAGGACGCCACAATCAGCTATGGATGGACTGATTGATAAGTCTATGAACGCCACGGATTTCTCCGATAAGTTTCAAAAAGTTCGTTTAAGAACCAGAGAGAATTAATCTCAAATTTTTCTGTGTAAAACTGATCTACCTCCATTGAAATCCGTACAATATTATATATATTGGTTTTTTCCCTTTGTGGATTTTTTAGCCCTTAATTGCCCAAGAAATTTTTGGCAATTCTCTATGCCACCAAAAAGGAAATAACCAATCTGAAGCAATAAAGACAAAGCAAATATGGTATGTTCCCTAAATGGTTGAAAAGCCTAACAATATTCTAAAATAAAAAGGAAACTGAATAACAATTGCGTAAATGATTGGTTCTCGTCGCCAACTTCTGCCTCAAAACGGAAAAGTTCTCAAAACGGAAACAAAGTGACAGCTATTGATCTTGCAAGCGTAATTACTCGGTCTCTTCTATTACTTGAATTACGCATTTGTTGGGCTGGTTGTCACTTGTAATTCCCTCGATGGGCCTCCACGCAACAGCTTGAGACCAACTTGTTCGAATCAGCCTCATAAGTGCGTCTTTGAATTTCTTTGCACGAGTCCTCGTAACCGGACCAATGGGAACTAGAATAGGATCTGAATACGTCTCATCTCACGTGCTCTTGCCTGTGACAACGTTCTCATCAATATTGCTACTACGATTACTGAAAGGAGCCTAGCTATTAAAATTTTTCTGGGAGTTTTGTATTAGAAAACGCATTTAAATCAAAAGGGGAAAAAAAAAAAAAAGCTAAAAAAAACAAAGGCTAAGAAACATGAATATTGGCAAAGCTAAAAAAAAAGCTAAAAAAAAGCTAAAAAAGCTAAGAAAACGACATCAATACTGCTGGTGTGAGGTCAATATTGGCAAATCTAAACATGAAAACATTGATAACTTCAATGACGCAGTGGCGTAGAGGCAAACCAGCAAGACCAGGTGTTAAAAGCACCATTTAAGCACAATATCAATTTTGGTTCGTTTTGGTACACGAGCAATTCGAGCAACACTTGGATGAGTGATTTGTTTCGAGTCGATCAATCATGACAAGGGTGCACTTTACTCGGTAAATTTTAGGTTTACCTGGTGTAAAATAGTAGATTTATCAATTGATTTACTTCACTCTAAAGAAAAAAGTCACCAAGGACAAAAAATTTCTCAGCAAATCACAAAATAACAGTAAGGGCCACATTTGCGTACATTTAAAAAGCCATCTTCCTGAAAAACAGAAATGGGAAGGGTGGATAATTGCCTCTCATGTAGAAATAGAAAAAACAATTAGGCAAATCCATAAAGGCACTTCAGTCTGATTGAGTTGGAGAATACCTCAATGTGGTTTTAGATCTCATTCATGTAGAAACTAATAGACCATTAACCTGTATTCCGCAGTATCTAAATTGTGGGGGGGGGGGGGGGGGGGGGGGGGTGGGGGGGGGGGGGGGGGGGGGGGGGGGGGGGGGTGTGTGTTCCATTTATGTATTTTTAATCTGTTCTTGCATCATCAGAAAAAGCAAAAATAAAGAACAACTGCGTGCCAAATCGGATGAAATGCAAGTACATTCAGCTAGTGAAATAAAAAGTAGCAATGTGAAGACAAAAAGGTACAAAATAGTTTTGAGTAAAAACAAATCTGTGGAGCAAATAAACAGCATATTGTCAAAGGCAAAATAGCTTATACATATAAATTGAGGAGAACAGACAATAACATCAATAACTTAACAAAAAAAAAAGACTGATGCACCATTTAGCTGTCTCTTGAAACACTCAAACACTCGAGCCCTTGAGCAGTTAAGTGTTTCTTCAGTTTAATCTTCTCCATTTTTCCGGGTTGTGTTCACTCTTCCTCCGACAGAAACCAAGCTCTTGATGTAGTACGTTACAACGAATTGGTGAATAATACTTCAATTCTGCTATCCCATTATCCCTAAGATTTTGCGTATGAAGGTTGTAAGAGAGCAGTCCTTTCCTCATCCTCAAATAGGAGCTCATCACTCTTCCAGAATTGCACGGGAATTGGAAAGCCATCTAGCGGTCCGATGACAAGCTGTTTAGTCCATGGAGAAGCACCTTTAACAATGTCATCATAGTCTGTCATTACCCACATTTCGTAGGATGCTAAATCCGGATTATCTATTTCTCCAATGCATAAAAACAAAGCAAATGAGTCGTTCCACACCGTAAATGATGCAAAGTCCAGCTCGTCATGTGGGAATGTATGACATAAAATATCTCATCAGACATGTTTAAAACAAAGGATCTCCCACTCAAGTGACTCGGCCATATAATTCTCCGCTTGCCAATAACAAACTCCCTTCCAGTATAGATAATTCCATTGATCTAGAATCCAAACGCGTTGAGAAACGTTAAGCCGTCTCCAAGAATTAGTACCCAAGATGTGCACCTCAGCCGTAACTTCTGAACAAGAATCACGAAGAATTCTGACGAGCTTATAAGTGTTAGTTCTGCAGTCGTATCCAAATCCCATTCCTCCACTTCTAAAATCATTCTCAGTCTTCGATCCTGGAACAAGCTTGAACTCTTGTAATGCTGGATTGCATAACAACACTTCGCTCGCTAACCCCTGGTCACGTTTAAGTAGGCAAATGATCCCATCACCATGAATACCAGCCCACCAATCAGACCACCTATACTGTCCACAAAGTGGAAAACAGAGATCCTCAATAAGAGAACTGACACTATTGTTATCACCATCATCAACAAAAGGAGTGAGCAATGAGAAATCTTCTTCCACAGCAGTTATTCTGTTGTTGGCCGTTGCATGAGCAACGGCGACGGAGCACCAAGGACGAAGAAGACTTGTTCCTGAAATTCTGGAGGTTCTTGGCAACAAATCGTGGGTCTTTGATTAGGGAACCGATAAGGGCATACCAAGACTTGCTAACGCACTTGAATCATACCAAAGAGTCGGCAGGGACCCGCGAAAAGATGTCCTGAACCACATCTTCAGGCAGATGGCAGAAGCTTGCCATTTCTACCTCACAATTAAAAAATATATTTATATATAAAATAATTTCATCAACATGTAATATATATGCGACATAATTGGGAACGAATTTATTTCTGTTTCTAAAGGAAACTTTCATATTAGAGTCTATCAAGACGAAATTCGTTATCCAAAACATTCCCCAGCCAAGAATTCCTCTATAAGAAAACCAAGCTTCACATTCAAAATTACTGTTACAATTCTATTCATTTCTAAGAATTTTTGTATTTTTTCTTATTTTGGCTTGTATTAACTAAACTCATATAACAAAATTACATCATACACGACAGATACACAACTCCAAGCAAATAATAAATTTTGAATTTGGAACAACACATCCCTTCAAAATATTCATATATACATACATATATAGATACATATAATAATAGTAAATAAGACTTTAAAAAAGAAACAGAGAGAAATACATATAATATATACAATCTAGGGCTGAAATTTCTCTTTCTTTTTTCCCCCCCCTTCAAAAAAACATAATATCGCAAAAAGCAACCATTTGATCGAAATTTGACAGAGATGTCAATTGCAAAAGAGAAACATTAAACAGAATCCCATCGAGTTGCTCCAAATCAAAACCAAACATCGGATTCATGTCTATAGTTGCAGTTCTTTTCTCTTTTTTTTTTTCTTTTTTTTTTTTTCAGGGAAAAAAATGTTGTAAAAGAATAGGAATAGTAACGGGGGAGAGAAAGAGGGAAAAGCTTTACCTAGACCACTCAGTATCAGTAGAAAGGGAGGGAGGGCTCAAGAAGAGTAGTGTGAAATCTCCATTACTCTTTTTGCAAGTGGGACGCACGGTGGCTGTTGCTCCATAACACGTTACCCGGCAGTTCCCAAATAAAACAAGTGTAAATCGTTAGTTTAGTCTTGAACTTTTAATTTCTAAAACTTTATTTGCTGAATTTTTTTTCGTAATTGAAATATTTTTAAATTATTAAAATTTTATTATAATGATCATTTATGTTAATTTTTTAATAAAATTCGTTAGTTAATATCACTTTTTGATTAAATTATTAACGGATTCTGTTTAAAAAAAATTAATATAAATAACTATTATATCCATATTTTAGTAGTTTAGATGCATTCATTGTTCTTTTTTCATAGTTTAGAATGAACATAAATTATTAAAAACTTTATTATAATAGTCATTTTATAAATTTTTTGGACAGAATCCGTATTCAGCATCACTTTTTGATCAAACTATTAATAGATTCCGTCCAAAAATTAATGGAAAGAACTATTGTAATAACATTTTAAAAAGTTTAAGGGCATTCCAACTATGAAATAAAATTCAGGGACCAAAGTTACACAATATTAAAAATTTAAGGACTAAATAAGTGATTTACCCATATAAAAATGAAGAAAACAGTTTACCCTTTTTTTTATACGGAAAAATTTATGAATTTCCGCTGAATTATAATTTGTGTAACATGTTTACTAAACTTTGAAAACTCATACCTTTAAATTATTTTATATCTCTAAAGTCAATCCCCTAAATTTGGTAACATGTTATTATTGTTATTATTTTTAATAAAATAGCATATGTAACACCCGTAAGAAGCGTAAATTGGTTACTTTTTTCTTTTCTTTTTTTCTTTTTTAAATCTTTGACTAGTCAAATTGAATTAATGTTTGTTTTTTATTTTTTATCATTTTTTCTTGTTTCTAAGTAACTGCTCCAATGAGAGAATATATTTAAGAGCCAGTTTGGGATGCCATCTACAGATGATAAAGACCATCTGGATTTCAAAATTCCAACTTTATGTTAAACTTTCTCTCACTTCCATATTCAAAGAACTCAAATTTTAAAAGTCCATAACTTTAATCGTTTTAAAATCGAAATAAGATGATTTTTATGTTAAAATGCTCATAACGATAAGACAAACAAGACAAGATCCATTTTACATAGTTTTTTTTTTTTTTTTTCCCGAACACATCTCAAAATTTTGCATTATTTTCTATATCACAGAATTTTTCCAAAACTTTTCTCTCTAAACACACATTTCCAACCCAATCTCCAAAACACCATCTCCATATGTTCCCCCAAATGGACCCTAAGATTTGGTGGCCAACTAATTTGTTTTTGAGTGAGAGTATTTATGAACTCCTAACTATTATAGCTAACTTTAAATCAAGTGATAACTCAACAATTCCGTTTAAAAGATAGCACATTTCAATGTTTGAGGGTAAATTTAGATATAGTTCCGGGGGCACAAACAGGTACGTTTTAAAGTTCATGGATATGTTGACACTAATAAAATAATTATGGGGAATTTGTAATATTTTGTAGTGGAAGCATTTACTTTTAGTGAGTGTGAATTTCTAAAAGGCTATTTTATACTGACACCTCTGAGTTTTTTAAATTTGGTAATTTAGTTTCTGATTTTTTTTGGCAATCCCTCAACTTATTATTTTTTACACTTTCATTCATTCTTGCTTAAATCAATTAAAATTTGGATAGTATTTTGCACTTTATTTGCACATTGTAGTCCGAGAAGGACATTGTTAATCATTTTACTTTACGTTAGTTTGGAATCGCTGTGCTTATGCCATAATTTCTACTTTTACTTCTAGCAAAAGGAGAAGTAGAAACTAAAAGCAAATGTTTGAATTCTAACTTCTCCAAATAACTATTAGAATGCATTGGTGTTTGTGCAAATGACTTTTAAGTACTTTTATCAAACACAATATTTACATCGTAGTTTGTGTAAAGGACTTTTGGAGAAGCCAAAAGCATTACCAAACTAATCATTTATTTCAAAACAAATTCCTTTTAAAGTTTAGTTTCAAGTTTGAGTTTTAAATGAATTAGGTTCAAGTTTATATTGACATATCATTTGCATATACGGCTGAATTAGAACCCTGGCTTTAAAAAATGCCTACATACAAACTTATTTGCAAAATTGAACAAAAACCAAATCTATCTATATTGTGTTGACAAAAATACCCATACATTTAAAAAAAAAAAAAAAAATCAGATCACCTCCTTATATAGGCACAATTATTTCACGTTCAAATATCCATCCTCATGTCATTTGCACGCTTTTGAAATCATAAGAAAAAAAAAATTGAAATCAAAACGATTTCCCCCTACTTTCCTTCTCTGAGACGCTATTTTCACCCTTTTTTTTTCTCCTCTCCGGCACGATTGCAACCACAAGCCTGTCAACCCATCATCCTCGTCTTCAACAACGAAAAAAAAACCTGCAATAATACGATCACCAGGACAATCAGCTACACACTACTAGAAAATAAGGATTAAACGACGACGATTACACGACGGTTTTCACAAAACTGTCGTGTAAACCTCCGTTTACACGACGGTTTTGTGAAACCGTCGTGTAAAACGGAGGTTTATTACGACGGTTCCTCGGAACCGTCGTGTAAACCGTGGTTTACATGATGGTTCCGGAGAACAGTCACTACTACAAATATGGGATTTCACGACGGTACTTTCGACGACCGTTTTTAAAAAACCGTCGTGTAAAATTCGCAAAAACACGGAGCGAAATTTTTTTACGAAAACCGTCGTGGAAAGGCTTGCTTCCACGACGGTCTTTTAAAAACCGTCGTGGAAAAGCACGATTCCACGACGGTTTCTGTAAACCGTCGTGGTAGCCTAGCCGCTTCCACGACGGTTTTGAATAACTGTCGTGGAAGATTGCAAAAAAAAAAAAAAAAAAAAAAAAAAAAAAAATTTTTTTTTTTTTTTTTTTTTGCAATCTTCCACGACGGTTATTAGAAACCGTCGTGGAAGCTTCGACTTCCACGACGGTTTTCGGAAACTCTGTTCCGCTCCGTGTTTTTGTCACATTTTCCACGACAGTTTTTTGAAAAACGGTCGTGGAAGGGTCTTTTTCACAAATTTTTTTTTAAAATTTTTGGACTCTACCATGACGGTTTTCCCAAAAAACCGTCGTGGTAGGTACTAAGGCGGGAATTTTGAAAAATTTTGAATTAAATTCAATTTTTTAGAGCATGTATTAAAACCCAAAAAAATACCCTCTTTCGCACCTCATTACATTCTGAGCCTTTTTTACTCTCTAATACACACTCTAACTCCATACCCAAAGCCACCCAATTTCGTCCCTCGATCTATTTCTTTCTCTCCGCTCCCTCCCTACTTAAAATCTCAAAAAACTCGCTCTATCTCACCACGCCTCCTCTCTCTATCTCACCTCTCAAATTTTTCTCTTGGCTCCATTCTATGATGGCCTCCTCTACCACTCACGTGGCCTCCTCCATTCTCCTACGGGTCCACCAATGAACTCACGCTGCTTTCCCTCTCTCTCTCTCGCCGCCGCACTCCGCCCGTACCCACGCTTGACAAGCCGGTAAGTTGTAATGTATATTACTTGGGTAATGCACGGATTTGGGAATTTTTCGTCCAAAATGTTGATTTTGTTGATTGTGGTTGTTGATAAAAGTTTCCATCCAAAATGTTGATTTTGTAGATTGTTGAGTTGGGAATATTCCGTCCAAAATGGCCAAAATCCGTCCCCTACATTTTCGGTGATTGTTTATTGTGGTTGTGTTTAGATTGAATTAAATTGGTTGGGTAAGGCACGGATTTGAGAATTTTTCGGAAAAAAAAGTGTTGATTTTGTGATTTAAATATTTTTGGGAAAATGAAACGAATTCGTAAATTTTTTTTTTTTTTTTACCCACCACGACGGTTTTCTAAAAACCGTCGTGGTAGGTTCGTAATTTTTTTTTTTCGTTTTTACCTACCACGACGGTTTTTTCAAAAAACCGTCGTGGTAGGGGGACCTACCACGACGGTTTCCTTGAGAAACCGTCGTGGTATGCCAACTAACCACGACGGTTTCTCAAGGAAACCGTCGTGGAAGATTACCTTACCACGACGGTTTTTTACGTAGAACCGTCGTGATATGTTCTTAAATGTTCGTATTTAGGCCCTATTTTTGTCTATTCCACGACGGTTAAAAAACCGTCGTGGAATCTGAAAAGATTCCACGACCCTGGATTCCACGACGGTTAGAAAACCGTCGTGAAAATATTACCACGACGGTTTTTAACCGTCGTGGTATCCACATTTTGTAGTAGTGAGTCGTGTAAAACTTTTGATTGCACGACGGTTTTTTAAATACCCGTCGTGTATTCCTAATTTTTGTATCTCTAGCAGCAGCCCTCATTTTATCTTACAGAACTATTGCGCATCTGCGAAAAACATCACAGAGACCTGCGAAACCACATCTCCTCCACTGCGAAACCAACACTCACGTATAGTAATTATTTGTAAGTATAGTGATTATTACTTACTCTTCTTTTTAATTATTTGATTTTTATTGACGAATTATTGTAGATATCTAAAATGGAATATTCTCATTTTTTTTCTTCTTCTTTGAGTATGATTTGTTGAAATTTTTCAATAGCTTAATAAGTTGTATTTTTAAATGCAAAACATGATTATTGAATGAATTGTACAATATATTAATTAATATCAATTTAGGTCGGGTTCTTGGAAATGGATCGAAAATGGATGTGGGCTAATAGATTGACTAGAAAATACCGAGATGGTGTTGAAGAATTTTGTCATTTGCCAAAACTCACATGAAGAATGATAAGATTCGATGTCCTTGTGTGGATTGTGGAAATCATAGATCTCATTCAGTTGATGAAGTTAGAAGACATGTGCTTGCCCGTGGGATTATTTGTTCGTACCAAACATGGTATTTACACGGTGAAATGTGTTTTTAAATCCATCATCGAAGAACAAAGCGAAAGAACCTATTGTTGAGGAAGATGTAGGAGATAATTTGTTTGATATGGTTAATGATTTGGAAGAACAGTTTGTGCATCGTCTGGAGTTATTTGAAGCAATGATGAATGATGTCGAGATGCCCTTGTATGACGGGTGTAGTAAATATACGAAATTGTCCGCATTGGTCAAATTATGGAACATGAAGGTATCAGTAGGGTGGACAAATTCTAGTTTCACGGCTCTTTTAAAATTTCTAAGAGAGGTTCTACTGGTTGATAATAAAATACTCGCTAGTATGTACGAAGCTAAGAAGACGTT
Organism: Ficus erecta; assembly: GCA_008635985.1. Lineage (NCBI taxonomy): Eukaryota > Viridiplantae > Streptophyta > Magnoliopsida > Rosales > Moraceae > Ficus > Ficus erecta. The sequence continues at coordinate 13,226 of BKCH01000277.1, forward strand.
GAGCACTTTGGGAATGGAATATGAAAAAATTCATGCATGTCCAAATGATTGCGCCCTTTAACCGAAATGCGTATGAGGATTTGGATGCATGTCCGGTTTGTAAGGAGTCAAGATGGAAGAAGGGCAAGAAGCCAACGAATGGCAGCAAAGGTGTGCCGGCAAAGGTATTATGGTACATTCCTCCGGCACCGCGCCTGCGGCGTTTATTCCATAATGTCGATCACGCCAAGAATATGACTTGGCACCATGATAAATGTGTTGAAGATGGCATGCTTAGACATCTAGCCGATGTATCACAATGGAAGACCTTTGATGCCGATCATCCTGAATTTAGTGCGGACCACGGAATCTACGTCTTGGTTTGTCGGCGGACGGAATGAACCCACATGGTAATATGAGTAGTAGGCATAGTACTTGGCCCGTCATACTTGTCAACTACAATCTCCCTCTGAAGTTGAGCATGAAGCGGAAGTTCTTGATGATGACTTTATTGATATCTGGTCCTCAACAACCAGGGAATGACATTGATGTGTACTTAGTACCACTAATCGATGATCTAAAGAGCTCATGGGAAAAAGGGGATCGAAGTTAGAGATGCTTACCGTCAAGAGACATTCACACTCCGTGCAATGTTGATGTGGACAATTAATGACTTTCCTTCTTATGGAAATCTATCTGGTTATTCAGTCAAGAGTTCTATCGGTTGTCCCGTTTGTATGAAAGAAACATCCTCCATCCGATTGAAGAATGGTAAGAAAACCGTTTACCTTGGTCATAGGAGATTCTTACCACAAAATCATCGATACCACAAACAGAAAAAGGCTTTTGATGGTAATACGGAAGAAAGAATCCCTCCCCGGGTTTTGACGGGCGAAGACGTTTATGAGATGGTTAAGGATTTGAAAGTGGTGCTTGGGAAAAGAAAACGGCGTAACAATGATCCCGTGGTAGATAGACCTTGGAAAAAACGGTCAATCTTCTATGAACTTCCATATTAGAAGACACTTTTTGTTCGTCATTGCTTGGATGTGATGCATATTGAGAAAAACGTTTGTGAATCAATGGTGGGCACGTTGCTAGACATTCCTAATAAGAGCAAAAATGGTGAAAAGGCACGGTTGGATCTTAAGGAATTGAAGATTAGACTTAACTTGATCCCTACGAAGAAAGGGAATGCAACTTACTTACCTCCGGCGAAGTACACACTATCAAGACAGGAGAAAAGAAAGCTTTATGAGTGGCTCGCTTCTGTAAAAGTGCCTAACGGGTATTCTTCCAACTTCAAAAGGTTGGTGTCTATGAAGGATCTGAGGCTGATTGGAATGAAATCACATGATTGTCATATCTTTATGCAACAGTTATTACCGCTGGCCTTGCGAGGAGTTTTAACGAAGGATGTGATATTCGCAATTACCAAGTTATGCTCATTTTTCAACTCGATATGCTCTAAGGTAATTGATCCATTGACACTAGATTCGCTACAATTAGAGTTGGTTAAGACTTTGTGCTTACTTGAGAAGTACTTTCCACCCTCATTTTTTGACATAATGATTCATCTAACGGTGCACTTAGTCCGGGAAGTGAAGCTATGTGGACCGGTGTACTTGAGATGGATGTATCCTTTTGAAAGGTAAATGAAGGTTTTGAAGGGTTATGTCAAGAACCGAAATAGGGCAGAAGGATGTATAGTAGAAAGCTACATTACGGAGGAATCAGTCGAATTTTGCTCCGAGTATTTGTCCACCACGGAAGCGATTGGGTTGCCAAAGACTACAAACATTGACTTGAAAAGACTATCCGTCGGCGTTCCATCGCAGGTAAATCGATGTGAATGGGAGAAAGCTTGTCTCTATACTTTACATAATCGGTTGAAGTTGAGCCTTTTATTGAGGTTCACCTACAGGAATTAAGAGATAGAAATCCAAGAAGATGACGAAATGAAAAGTTGCCACAAGATTACCACAATCGGACGTTCCGTCAGTGGCTACAAAGTCATGTCTTTCAGAAGGACGGCTTTTCGCAAGAGTTAATTAACCTCGCTAGAGGTCCGTCGATGATTGTTACACGGTATACATCATACTTCGTCAACGGTTATACATTCTAACCCTCGCAAAAGAAATGAGAAGCATCCTGTTCAAAATAGTGGTGTTAGTATCCGTGCTAAGGCCATGCATATTTCATCTGCAAAGGACAAGAATCCAATTTATGGAACTATGAACTACTTCGGTTTCATTGAAGATATTTGGGAACTCGATTACTGTGGTTTACATGTAGCACTCTTTAAGTGCAAATGGGCCGACAATAATTATGTAAAGATTGACAGTGATGACATCACAGTTGTGGACTTTAGACGATTGAGATACAAAAATGATCCATTCATTATGGCATCACAAGCAATCCAAGTATTTTACACAACGGATCCCAGCAATGTAGAGTTGTCCTTAGTAGTGCCGATGAAGCCAAAATTGATCCGTGATGGTCAAGAAGATGAGGAAGATTGCTCTGACATTCCATCTTTCACACAGGGAATGCCACCGGTTGAGGAGATTGACGAATTCGATGATGATGTTTCCCACTTGGTTCGACCAGATATTGAATGGACACGTGTTGAGGAAGCAAAAAGAAAAAAGAAAAAAACTTGAACATTATGCCATTTATTTGTACAGCACATAAGTTTATTTTTATTATAATTCAAGATGTATTATATATTTATTTTGTTATGTTGATTGGTATATATATATATATAATATTGAACATTAATTTTGAATAAGGATCAATACTACAATATGAGTAATTTTTGTATATAACACAGGGATATTAGGCCATCGGATTATGATGAGAAAACTGGATTAAAATTATACGACGGTCCCAAGAACCATCGTGTAACCACACGAAATAGGGGATTACACGACGGTTTTGGGACAAACCGTCGTGTAAAACCCCCTTGAAAGGGGATTACACGACGGTCCATTGGACCGTCGTTTAATCCCCCTTTGGGGGGTTTAGATTTAGCAAAGGATTGCGAAATCCTTTAGCAATCCCGAATCGGTATGATTACATTTAGCAAAGGATTTTGTTATTGGGGAATGGTAGATTATAAACTTGATAACGTTATACTTTCTTTCGATTTGTCTCGTGAGAAATTCCATATCATACCGATTACCGGTTCCGGATGGTATCACGAACTGGACGTCCTTTGCGGTGTGGAATGATGACTCATTCACCTTTTTTTTTTACTATACTAAAGAAAGTGACATTCCAAATTCAGCATCCTTTGAAATATGGGTTATGGATGACTACGATATTGCTCAAGGGGATGAACATGCTTGGTCATGGAGCAAACACCTAGTCATTGGACCACAAGCTGGTCTTGGATCTCCTTTGCATTCTGGAAGAGCGACGAGCTTCTCATGAGAGATGAAGATAAAAGGCTGATATCCTACAACGTTCACACCAAAAGGCTCCGGAATATTGGCGCAGATTGTAAAATAGATCTCTCATTTTGATGTGAAGAGTCTGGTTTCTGTTATGGGGAGAGGAAGCTCGACTCAGAGAGAAAAGGCACGAGAAAGATGGGCAAAAAGAAGAAGAGCGTGGTGGTGGAAGTCAATTGAAAGTTACACATCTTTACTGGATGGATGCTGCAGGTGTTCAGTATCATTCTCTCTTTGAACTAGTCTTGAGTAATATTAGCATCAGGTTCCACTAGTTTTTTTTTATGAATGATGGTAATAGGAATCAGTAGGTGCACCAAAACATCCCGACTAGGTCGACACCCCTCTAGCGCCCTTATCACTTTCTCATTCCATTGAAATAATATTAAAATAAAAATTAAAAAAAAGCTTACAGGAGAAATTAAAACAAAAAATTACGCACGCAGGCGCCAAAAAAATAAGCTGCACGCAGACAGATCATAATAACATAAGTCAAAGAAACATCTCAATCTTATAATTTTGAACTCAAACTGACAGGAGATGATCCCAAAAGTGAGAGTCAAAGACTCTAACTTTGATTGCATCTCAAAATATGTCTCGTTAAAAACCTTCTAGTCAAAACCCAGTGGGAAAAAGAGTACACATTTATCTAAAAGGTTGAAAGCGGTAGTTTGGCAATCCAGTGAGATTAATCTTAAACTCATTGGAACAAAAGTCCAGAAGGTAGAACCACCATTGTGTATTTCTTAGGTGAGTACCATGTGAAGCAAGCTTGTCAGCAACTGCATTTCCTTCTCGAAAAATATGTGTTGCTTTGTAAGTGATAGTTGCCAGAAAACCTAGAGCATTAATCCATTTGCTCATGTACTTCTAGGGGACAGTGATAGATTTCTTATGCAAAAAAAACCCACAATGTAAATAGAATCACTTTCAAACCAAAGTTTATCCCAACTGTAAAGCTTCGCATATTCTATTGCGGATATGACACCCATCAACTCAGCTTCAAAAGCCAAAGCAATGCCAACTGGGTGAGCGAAGCATCCTTTGCAATAACCACGATAAATCCAAAAAATGCCACCGTAACCCACCATTCCAGGAGATCCATTTGCAGACCCATCGGTGTTTATCTTTATCCATCCTGGATCCGGTGGTTTCCATTGCACTTCTACAATCGAGGGAGCTTTAGCTAGTCTACCTTTGATACCACAACGATGAAGGACCAATAAATCCGAAATAAAATTCTTCATGCAACCGTTGTCAAGATCATTTGCCTCTCGCATACTATTGTGAATGCAGATTAAAGCTTGATGAATTGATGGAGCTTTTTCTTTAAAGACAACATCATTGTGAGTCTTCCAGATCATCCAAAGAGTAGAAATGATTGATGCTATCCATATCGTGAAAATCTACATTGTAGTTTTCAATTTAAAAGCTGCATGTAAAAGCTTCTCGATGTCGTAGGAGAGGTCAATTTTAATGCCAAAAAGATCCTCAATGTGTTTCCATATACATATCGAGAAAGAACAATCGAGAAAAATATGCTCAATTGACTCTTCTTTATTACAATAGAATCGGCATCTCAAAGTTAAGATAAATCCCCGAACCTTAAGGATGTCTTCAGTAGCCAATTTCTTATGAAGAAGCTTCCAAACCAAAATCGATTTTCTCGGTTGAATACCTTTTCTCCAAATTTTTGGATTGGAATTAGAAGCCGCATTTTCTGATTTGATGTAATCATAGAAATCTTTAGTTTGAGGCTTTCCAGTCGAACATGGCATCCAGAGAGTCTCATCAAGCAAGTCTATGTTAGCATTTCTAATAGCTGACAAAACAGAGGAGGTAAAAGGACCCATTCTTGGTCTAGTAAAATCATGGATGTATCTCTTCAGGAGGAAATTGCTTGCCAATGTGCTCTGTGTCACCCGCCAAGCAAGCTTTAAAGTGAAACCCAAGTTAACAGCCCGAAGAGATCGAATACCTAAACCACCTTCTTTTGTAGGAACACAAGATTTTGCCCATGCAACCAAAACAAGTTTGGTTTTAGAAATGCATCCCGTCCAAAGAAAATTTCTCATAGCAACTTCAATCTCCTTTAAAAGACTAATTGGCCATTTATAAACCATGAAGCTATGATTTAATGCACCAGATATAACCAAGTTAATCAGAGTAAGGCGACCGACCATAGAAAGAGAGTCTCCTTTCCATTTTGAAATTTTCGCTAGAATTCAATCCACAAGAGGTCTCAAAAATCTCTTTTTAGGGGCACCTTTAAACAAAGGAACCCCTAAATAATGGAATGGCCTAAATAACGGAATGGCAAAGAACCGTTACGGATATCGAGATTAATTAATTAACTCATCAATTTTTCGAGACGGAACAAATTTACCTAAGAAGACAATTTGCTTCCTTAAATTCTTTGCTCGGATAAGTTCTTATAAGTACTAAAAATCTCCTCAATACACCTAACATTCTTTTTAGCGGCCCTGCAAAAAAGAATAATATCATCTACAAAAAAGAGATGAAAAGGAATTGTTGTACCTCTGGCAGCCGATATAGGAGTGATTATACCCTCGTTCGCGTTCTTTTGGGTATATTTGCTTAAAAAGCCTCCGCTATGCAGAATAAAAGAGGCAAAAGTGGATCTCCTTGTCTAACTCCACGACTACACTTGAAGAAGCCTTCCGGGGTTCCATTGAACAAGATCGATAAATTAGGCGAATGGAAAATTTCCTGAATCCAATTTAAAAACTGATCACAAAATCCAAATGCTCTTAGAACATGAATAATGAGGTCCAGTTCATGGTGTTGAAAGCCTTGCGAATGTCAATTTTCATGGCCATGTTTCCTCCGAAAGATTTCTTATCTAGTGCGTTTACTCCTTCTGAAGCTAAAACAATGCAATCCTGGATCTGCCGGTTTGTGATGAAGCCGAATTGATTATCAGAAACAACACGCGCCGCAGTATTTTCTAGTCTATCTGCAATAATCTTGGTAATAATTTTAAACAAAAAATTACCAAGCACAATGGGACGAAAAGCATCAACTAAGTTTGTTGTTTTTTCTTTAGGGATAAGAACAATGAAATTAGAATTAAAAGGTTTAGGAACATGACCTGTTTGAAAAAATCCTCGAACAACATCTATCACATCTTTTTAATGATCTCCCAGCAATGCTGATAAAAGGCTCCCGTGTAACCATTTGGACCTGAAGCACTAGAACCGTCCATAGAGAAGATAAACCTTTTGATTTCTTCATATGTGGGAGCATTAGTGAGGTTCTTGTTATCTGAGGACGAAACTTTGTGCTGATAACCGAATCAACAATAGAAAAATCAGTTCGACTATTTGTAGGCACGGTAAAGAGATGTCTGTATTATTGGATCACATGATTCTTTATGACATGTATATCCGTAATCACTTCATCATCTATTTTCAACATACTCAATGGCTGCTTGGCTTTTTGTATACGAAGTAAAGAATGATAGTAGGTTGTGTTTCTGTCTTCCTTTTTTGCCCAACGCACTCTACATTTTTCTCGGAGAAAATTTTCCCGATTTTGAAGGCTCATATTCAGAATATTTTTAGCTTCATGCTCTTGGCGAAAAAGAGAATCGCTATAACCCTCAATAGTGATTTTGCTCTGAACCTCTTTTAAATGTTTCTGTGCATTCTCAACTGCATGGAAAATGTTACTGAAGACTTTTGTAATCTATTTCCTTAAAACATTCTTTAACATTCTCAACTTATGTGTGAAAGGAATATTACCAAAAGTTCTCCATGCTTCTTCAACAGTGTTGCAAAAAGATTCATTCGTGCACCAAACCTTTAAGAATCGAAAAGGCTTAGGTCCAGAAAGAGCATTCATGGAGCAGTGGAAGTCGATTGGGTTATGATCCGATCTAACTTTAGGAAGCGTGAAAGTTGCAACATTGTCCCATTTATCTAACCAAACAACATTACAAAGAGTACGATCCAGCTTTTGTTCCACATGACTATTAGAACCACGGCCATTAGTCTAAGTAAAATAAGCTCCTTTAGTGTCAACATTAAGTGGGCTGCATGCATCAATAAATTCTTAAAATTCCATGCAAGCTATACGAAGAGGAGGATGCTTACCCATTTTTTCATGAGCTCCTAACACCGATTGAAGTCACCAATCACCATAAACAACCCGCTCTAGTTATTATACACAGACAAAATGCTCTCCTAAAGTTTCCGGCAAATCTGGTAGTGAACACTAGCATATACCAAAGTAACGCGATGTCTCAAATGAAGCAAAGAAATCTCGACAATAATCTGTTGTGAATCTGCATGAACAATAGAAACATCATCAAAAGAATCTTCGGCAAACGACCATAAATTAGGAGCTTCGTTCATCCTATTATTTGAAACAACATGAATCAAGCCCATGGAGCGCCAATAATTAGCAGAAATTGAAGCAAGGTCAACTCACGGCTCAGCGATACAAAGAAAATTAGGATTATGCATCCGACAGAAGTTTCTCAGGGCATTTTTAGAATTATCATTAGTTATGCCCCTGATATTCTAGTAGAGGACTTTCATTTACGAAGAAAGTTGCCACCCCTGGCCCTTGTGAGATTTGGCTTTTCTTGTTGCTTCTTGACATTTTGTTTATTCCTGGGTTCAACTGGGATAAAAGCTCCTTCTTCCTTTTTCACATTGTCAGCCTAGTAACTTTTGCAGGTTTCCTCTATTTCACTAACAGTTTGTGGCTTCAAAATATCATTCTCCGAGGGTGGTAGATCAGCTAAAATTAAAACCGTCATATTCGGATTCACCTCCTTATCGCCATTATCAACTAGGATGCTTTTCCCTTTTTTAGCTATTTGATCTATGTCCCTCCGTGTCTCATATTCCGATTTTTCATTAAAATTTTCCCCTTGCATTGATTTCTCTTAATCATCATGAAAAAAAAAAAAAAAAAAAAAAAAAGCAACCATTTGTGTTTGGGCTGGATTTCTCTTGCATCATCAGTGTAGAAGGATGTGGTTCCACATTGTAATCTTTTATCTCGCTGTTGTATCATTAATTCCTTCTTTTGCTGCAACAGTATTGCCCATATTCTGCTTACCAAAATTTGCAAATTTCGTATTCATCTAATTAGTGACTTTCGACTCCTTCTGCTTGTAGACTTGAATCACCATCTGAACCGTGTTCTTCCTCATGTCATAAAATTCCTCTGTTTATGATTATTGTATCGACAGTTAGCAACTAAATGCCCAATTGATTTGCACTGAGAGCAAAAGTGTGGAAGATTCTCGTAGACAACTGTAGCAAAAACTGAAGAACCTGATCTCTCCACTAGCACCGAGTCTTGTAGAGTTTCAGCCAAATCAACATCAATTAGAACTCTTGCATAGTGGCCATATATGCCATGAGAAGTATTATTATACAGTCCAATTCACTAGTAAAAATTGTGGATTACACGACGGTTATTTACCGTCGTGTAAACTTTACACGACGGTTCCATAACCGTCGTGATATCTCAATATTACACGACGGTTCACACCGTCGTCGAATCAAGAAATATAGTAGTAAACGCCGCAATTTGAGAACTTTACACGACGGTTTTCCTCCGAAACCGTCGTGTAATGTGTGCCATCACAAAAAAAAAAAAAAACCTATTTTTTTTAATTCAAGCCCAATTACACGACGGTTTTGAGCAAAACCGTCGTGTAATGGTACACATTACACTAGAATCAAATTCCATATGATTATCCAAAACAAAAATCTATTTTGGCATTTCATCGAGCATGTGGTAGGCGGATAAAAACCATGTTAAGAAATGTGTGTAGAGTGCCAAAACCGTGCACAAACATTCATCTCCAAAGAGCAACAAAAAAAAAAAAAAGCATTCAAACAATACTACAAATTACACTCTACGCAAGTTATTAAAGCACTGCGTGTTCGTAGTTTTGTTAGAAAACATGAAATTGAGCAATATGGAAGTCACCTTGTTTTTCTTTAAAGAAAAATAGTCACGGCCTTGATGGGAACACCGGGAGAGAGAGGTGGTGGCGACGGCGGCGGCGGAAAAAAACCGGGGCTATGGCGGCGGTTTGGGAAAAGTTTGAAGTGGCGGCGGCGGCGTGACCAGATTTTAAGTTAGGGGGGGCGGGCGAAGAAGGTGGGAAGGAGAAAACTTTGAGTTGTCTAGAGGGTTGAAGATGAAAATGATGATAAATGAAGAGGAAAGTGTATTTAAGTAATGGGTTTTCGTGCGAATTCTAAAGCATGAAATTTGAAAATTTTAAAAATTTTTGGAGGATTACACGACGGTTTTTATAACCGTCGTAATATCCTTTTTTTTAATTTGAAAATTTTGAAAATTTTCGGAGGATTACACGATGATTTTGCTCAAAACCGTCCTGTAATCTTAGGATTACACGACGGTTTTTATAACCGTCGTGTAATCCCTTTTTTTTTTTTTTTAAATTTGAAATTTTGAAAATTTTGAAAATTTTCGGAGGATTACACGATGGTTTTTAAAACCGTCATGTAATCCGAGGATTATACGACGGTTTTGCTCAAAACCGTCATTACACGACGGTTATAGAAAACCGTCGTGTAATCTTAGGATTAGACGACGGTTTTTGGTTTTAAAAACCGTCGTGTAATCCTTTTTTTTTTTTTTTTTGAAAAGTTGAAATTTTGAAATTTTGAAAATTTTCGGAGGATTTCACAACAGTTTTATATAACCGTCGTGTAATCCTTCTTTATTTTTTTTTTTTTGAAATGCTGTCGGATTACACGACGGTTCCAACAAAACCGTCATGTAATCCGGTGGATTACACGACGGTTTTGTCAAACCGTCGTGTAATCTTGTTTAAGACGACGGTTTCACAAAAACCGTCGTGTATTTTCCGTCGTGTAAGCCAACTTTTGTAGTAGTGATTGTAGTTTCAACACCATAGGCTATTTCAAATAGAATTTGTGGATCCCAGTACTCCCATGCCAAATCATAAAAACGAACCCTTACCTGAGTAGTGGTGATCTTCTGTTTGTACGGGTTGAAATCCGGACTCCACTGCTGCAATCTTAAGATACCAAGATTGAGAGAAAAGGATCCTAAAGCCCAAATTCGATTATTCACATCTAACATTGGGCATTGAATCTGAAAAAAACCCACGACCAAGAGAAATAAGCTTCCAGTCTCCATTAATCTTCCAAATCTGGCTGAGTTTTGACTTCAAATCTGTGAACTTCCATGGCTGTTGGCCCTTAGTCAAATACACCCGAGCAATTAGTGATTGCCTACACAAGGCAACTCGGTGTTGATAAATATTCTCCAAAATCTTGACAATAACGTAATCTCCCTTCCTAACAGGTGGCTCATGGTTTGATAAGTTGACATGCGAAAAATGTTTCTGTGCCAAAATAGAGGCATATGATTTCTTTTGTTGTTCTACAGCAATTTAAGTTAGTAAATAAGGGTCATTATAAGAGTTGCGGTCCCCCCAAATTAAATCATAATACGTAATATTTTATCTCCTCCTCCTTCCCCATTGAGAGAGAGAATCCATAAAGCATCTTAGGAACCTAAGGAGATTTGACTGTAGAAGACTATATCCTTCTCTAATTTGTCTTCATGGATTCAGGTACGCTTCCTATTAATTTCTCTTGATGGTTTAACATAAGATTCTAGATTTGGTGATAGTTTACGTCAATTAAAGTTTTTCCCCAACAAGTGATATCAGAGCCACTCATGTTGAATCATTGAGATATATGTGTTGTGTTTTCAAATTTGGCAATTTCAAGCATTAATTATTGAACTTGAGAATTTTTGTGATTATTTTGGATTCAAGTTTACGACTTTTTTTTTTTTTTTTAAATGCATGCATATATATATATATATATATATATTTGGTTTTCAATTTGTTCGATTCAATTTTGGGTATACATGTATATTATAATGATTGCATATTGTTTGGTTGTTGGATTCGGTAAACGTTTTTATTTTTATTTTTGGATGAAAGTGTGTATATACACCAATATATACGAGTTTTCTTTTCTTTCAAATTATTGGTTTTTTTTTTCCTAATTCAACAATTATCATAATCAAAGGTTTTCATTTTTTTTTTAATTCTGCATTAAAAAAAAAACTAATGATGGTGGATGCATCTACAAGTTCGAGGGAGAAGAAATAATTAGGGTTTTGAAGTTTGCTAGACTGAGGTTTGGGGGATCAAAAGCAGTCAAGTTGGGCCTTAAGCCCATTTTTCTTTAGGCTGGTGGTAAAGGATCTAGGGCTGGATAAAGATCCGGATTGGGTTGACCCGACCCGGTCCAGCTCCGACCTAGTCAACACGAACCTGTTGACCTTGACCATTGACTTTGACTGTTGATGCCGAAAACGTCTCCGGCAGCAACACCCAAAGCAACAATGTCGCCTGGTCAGTTCAGGCCGGTAACTCCGCCGTCAATCACCTACAAGAGAGAAGCACCTCGGAATGATGGGGACACCGGTGTGGTGTCTGCCGCGGGCACTCCGATGCCTAAGTCAGTGATGATACTGATGAGTGTAGGGAGAGGCAGAGATTTGGCAAGGCAGAATGACCGTACTTGAATTTGTGTATTTTTCCTCTATTTATAGGCGTCCTCCCCGGACTCAGGTGCTTGGGGCGACCTGGTCGGGTCGGCTATCTAGGGCGCCCGGCAGGGGGCTAGGGTTTTAGGCCTGCAGGGGCTACTGGCCCAATGGGCGTGCGCCACGTGGGGTCTGACTCCAAGTGGGGGACAGAAGGGTGTCCGCCGTCGGCGCCTGCAGGGGCAGGTTTGGTGTCAGAGTAGATGGCGGCGGGTGGCGAAGTGACGTTCCGCAGGAGTAGGTGGGCGGCGCCTGTAGCAGATGGGTGCTAGGGCAGGATTAGTGTCAGATGAGGTGACCGTGGGCCCGGATGACCCGAGCAAACCCGGAGGCAGCCGATACAATGGTTAATCCGAGAACATCGTGGTTCGCGTACACAGCCAGCTCTTGCGGGGTCACAGGATCTTGTCGGCCAATGTCTCGGTCGGCCGACCATCCGAGACGGTGAAATGCGTCTCCGAGAAGGTGGGAAGATCGAGGAGAGTGGTCGGCGGCGGTACTTCATGGTCGGAGCAGAAACCGACATCAACATAAGCCCCCCAGCATCTCTGGACTGACTTGGCCAGGGATGCTCGAGTAGTCGTCTTCTCGTCTTCTGCTCGACCGTGACCTTGTAGTCGGAGATATCTCGGATACTCGGACAACGCAGGTGTCCTCGGGACGGTTTCAATCGTTGCCACGTGTCAGTAGTGCCACGTGTCGCTCCGTGACTGGCGGGAAGGCAGAATGACACTTCAAATTTTCAATTTCCGAAACTGGCGCCGACGTGGATTAATGGCGGGAAACCGAAGCGTCGCCTCGCAAATCGTGCCCGAATTTTTCGCTAAACCTTCGCCTATAAATAGCGGGGGGGGTGACCCTCATTTTCTTATCGTTCGCGAAAGATCAAGATTGCCGAGAGCTTCCGAAGACTACCGAAGACCATCTAGCTCAGGAACTTGCAGACCAGCGTCGACCAGATCCGAGAAGGTAAAAGTTTTTTATTTATCGCAAGGATGAGTGATATTTCTGATTCCGAGAACGCGGCCTTGTCCGAGAGCGTGGACATCTCGGGGAGTGACTCTTCGTCATCGGGCACAAGGTCATCGTCGACTGGGGAGGCGACGGGCCCGAGGGGCAGGACACCCGACCAGCTGTCGGGGATCTCCGATATTCCGTCGCTTAGCGAGGAAGTCTTCCCAATCAGTCGAGAAAAGACCGGCGCTGCGCGACTGGAAGAGATACTCCGCGCGGGTCCGAGCACGGCTCCTGACCGCGAATTCGTCGCGGAGTTGGGTAGTGCTTCCCAGGCCCAACAGCCCCCGGTCGTTGACCTGACGGCCGAAGAGGAAGCTGCCGAGAGAACGGCAAGCCAGGCCAGCACCTCTGGCCGAGATGACGGGGAGTTGTCGGCTAGCACCGACCCGTCCGGGGAGGACACCGAAGCGCGCGACCGTGCCGGCGGGAAGTCGATGCGTATCAACGATGTTAAGGTGTACCGCCGAGCCGACGCCGATATGACCAGGCTCGCAGGAGGCCGACCCGTGTATACGGCAGATTATTTTACAACTGCCGTCACACAGAGGTACCTGGCCCTGCTTCGCCGAGATTTTGGAATCCCGGAGAACGTAGAACTCCTGGCCCCGGGGCCTGATGACATCCCTTCTCGTCCCCCGGTAGGCTACATCGCCCTCTCCGCCGAGTACTTCCGGGCTGGGCTGCGTCTCCCCTTCCACCCGTTTCTGAGGCAGGCGCTGTCCAGACTGAACGTTGCACCGGCCCAGCTGAACGCGAACGCTTATCGCCTCCTGGTCAGCTGCTACGTCCTGTGGTCGGCGCGCTTCGGCGAGAAGATGCCCGTTGCCGCCTTTCAGAACCTCTACCGGATGAAGTCGGCTCTTTCGTCCAAGGGGTTCTACTACTTCCAGGGGTTCAAGGGGACCTTCATAACCGGGTGCCCAGACTCGGACAAGCAGTTCAAGCACCTCTGGTTCTACGCAGATGGTCGGTGGCTGCACGAGCACCTGTTATACTACGAGCTGCCTAGGTCCGAGAGGGTTCCAGTTTGGTTCAGGAGAGGCTACGTGTGGACTCGGGCACCGCACATCTCGGAGCAGACCCGTGGGAGGATAAACGTGCTACGGGGCCTATCTGACCCCGAGAGAAACCAGCACGGGCTGTTGGCCGAATCCAGCCTAAGGCAGCACTGGGTCGGCACCTCCTCTAATTCTGGCCGTGTAGACGACCAGCTGAGAACCTCTCCCCCGACGGTTACAGTTGCGGCTATGCCCCCGCCGGCGGTCCACCACCGTTCTCGGACAAGCCGACCAGCAGGGGCCGCGGACACTCGATCCGGGGTTCAACGGGGGGTCCCCGATGCCACGATCCGCGTGTCCTCGTCTGGCGACCCGGTCCCGGAAATATGGGGTCCTCAGGTCGCTGATGAGGACTTAGACCTGGTCATTCGGGATCTGTCCCCTGCCCGAGGCCTCCGGATCGAAGGTCGTTGTCGCTTTGTTGTTTTGTCGTGTTTTGCTTTTGTTGTTTGCTTATTCCCCGAGCACTGACTAACCTGTTTGTTTTGCAGAACCAATGGCCGACCGTCGCGGGACCAAGCGTCCGAGCCTGGAGGAGAGCAGGGAACGGCTCCTCAAGAACGCCAGGCTGGCGAAGGGAAAGGGGAAGGAGAAAGAGGCCCCGCCGCCGAGCAGAGCCGTGGCTCCCCCAGCAGCCCCCGTAAAGCCAGCTGCGCCCCCAGCAGCTCCGAGCAGCCGGCACTCGGCTCGTCATGACACTCGACCTGAGAAGTCGAGGGAAGACCGGCCTAGGGAGGATCGGTCGAAGGGGAATAGGTCGAGCAAGGATAGGCCGAGGAAGGACGACGGGCCGAGCAAAGACCATCCGAGGGACGACCGTCCCAGGGAAGATCTACTGGCAGTCCCTCCACCGCCGCCTCAACTCGGCCGAGGCGAGCAGCCGCCCACCGAGTCCTCGATCCACCGAGTAATGGTCAACAAGTTTGCTGAGGCGTTGACCGCCGAACTCGCAGCGGCCTCCACTCGATCCGACCACATCGAGGCCTATCATGACTCCATCCTCCAGTCGGTCGGGGTAGGTGCAACTCTCCCCTTTGTTTTATCTAATTTTCGCTTCTCCCATTTTTTTTTTTAACCCTCTTGCTATTAGACTCTCTGCACCCTCTTCTCCGGGAGCGCGGCCGCAAGGGCCCACGCCAATCGGATGGCGGACCAGCTCAAGTCCGCCGAAGCCGACATCAGGGTACTGAGGAACTCGGAGAGTGCCGCAAGGACGACAAGGGGTGTCGCCGACCAGGCTAAGAAGGTAGCCGAGGAGAAGGCTAGGGTAGCCGAAGAGGCGGCCAAGGTAGCCGCGGAGCTGGCGAAGGCTGCCGAGGAGGCGGCTAAGATAGCCAAAGACAGATGGGTTAGGGCCGAGGACTGGGCTGCCACGGCTGCGCAGAGGGTCGAGGCGGCGGAGACTTCACGTCTAGAGGTGGAGAATGCGCTGAAGAAGGCTCAGGAGGAACTCGCTGCTGCCCGAGCCGAGCACCAGCGATACGTTGACGTCGCCCTCCCAGCCGCACGCGAAGATGCCCGCGCAGAGGCGGTGGCCGAGTACCTCGAATTCGAGAAGTTCAAAGCCCGCCTCGCCTCCGAGTACCAGGATGGGATGCGGGACATGAAGGCCTGCTTCATTGATAGGAACCCCTCGTTAGTAGGGGTGGATTGGTCCTTTGTCCCCTCCTGGTCGGATGAGACAGCGGCCGAGGAGCCTCCGGAGGAGGGGGAAGTGGCCGGCCCTGTCCCAGTGCCCGAGGACGTGGTTGTCGTCGATGAGCCGGGCAGCCCGGGGTTCCCGAGTAGGCCGTCGAATCAGAGCAGCCGCCGCCAGTCCAACCGACCTCTCCAGGCCTCGACATTTCAATGGTCGATCTCTTCCCAGACCAGCTAGACTAGAGCCAGCCCCTTGTTTTTGGTAGGTCTACTTGTTTTTGTGTTGTGTTTTTTTTTTTTTTTTTTTTTTTTTGGGTTCGAGGGTGCCTAACTTGTACCCTCCTCCTTAATGAAACCACTATCTGTTTTTTTAATGAACACAATTTCTTCTCTTTTTTCATCTGCTTTTGTACACTTTATTTTTTACGAACTGTGGTTTTGGTCGGGTACTCGGATCCTATTTCCATCCGAGTACCTCTCCTCCCTCCTGGTTCGACTGGGTGGACTTCGAGTGGACTCGAGTCGAACCACACTGGTATTCTCTTTTTTTTTTTTTTTTTTTTTTTTTAACGCAATTGGGGTCCTGGTCGGGCGCGCCCAATTCTGGTCTGTGCCCGGTCATAGGACCTGTCTCCTTGGTCCGAGAACCATAGGAGTTTAATAATATAAACAATATTGGGTCCTGGTCGGGCCCGTCCAATTCTGGTCGGTGCCCGGTCGTAGGACCTGTCTCCTTGGTCCGAGAACCATAGGAGTTGAATAATTTTAACAATATTGGGTCCTGTTCGGGCACGTCCAATTCTGGTCGGTGCCCGGTCGTAGGACCTGTCTCCTTGGTCCGAGAACCGTAGGAGATTAATAATATTAACAATATTGGGTCCTGCTCGGGCACGTCCAATTCTGGTCGGTGCCCGGTCGTAGGACCTGTCTCCTTGGTCCGAGAACCGTAGGAGATTAATAATATTAACAACAAACTACAGAATGGCTAATGACTCAAGACACATATTTTGTTTTGAATAAATTCAATCATATATATCGGCCGAGGCCTTGCAAAATATTTACTGATAAAAACGCTTCAAGTGGTCGGCATTCCAAGGGTGTCCGAGCTCTCTGCCATCCTGGTCGGCCAAACGATATGTTCCCGGGCGGACGATCTCGGTGACCGTATACGGGCCGTCCCATTTTGGGCCAAACGAGCCGAGGCCGGGTTCCTGGACTAAGACCTTTTTTAGAACAAAGTCCCCCACCCGGAATACCCTGGGTCGGAACCTCTTGTCATAATATCTGGCCACCACTTGGTTACGGGCAGCTGTTCGGATTAGGGCCTGCTCACGTCGTTCCTCGACCAAGTCGAGCTCGGGAAGCATCTGCTCGGCGTTGTCCTCCTCATCGTAGTTTTCTACTCGGAGGCTCGGCAGGCCGACTTCGACAGGAATGACAGCCTCTACTCCGAATGCCATTGCGAATGGGATTTCCCCGGTCGCGGTACGCTTAGTCGTTCGGTAAGCCCATAGTACTCGGGGAAGTTCGTCGATCCAAGCCCCCTTGTGCCTCTCAAGGTTCTTTTTCAAGTTCTCCTTGATAGTTTTGTTGGCGGCCTCCACCTGTCCATTGCTCTGGGGGTGCCCGGGAGAAGAGAACACCTTCTTGATCCCGAACTGTTCACAGAGAGCGATGAACTTGGGATTGTCGAATTGCTTCCCGTTGTCTGTTACCACGGTGTGGGGGAGCCCGAAACGACAAATTATGCTCTTCCACAAAAAATTGGTGCATTTCGCCTCCGTCTGCTGGGCCAATGGTTCGACCTCGACCCACTTCGTGAGGTAGTCTATTGCTACGATGCAATAGCGAAGCTGTGATCGGGCCATGGGGAGTGGTCCGATTAGGTCGAGAGCCCATTTGGCGAACGGCCAAGAGCACACCACCGAGGTCAGCTTCTCGGGATGCGACTTGATGGCCCTAGCGAACTGCTGGCACTTTAGGCATTTTTGGGCGAAGTCCATCGCATCCTTGCCCATGGTCGGCCAGTAGTACCCCTGCCGAAGGCACTTGAACGACAGAGCTCTCCCCCCTGAATGGTTCCCGCAGACCCCGCTGTGTATCTCCTTCATAATGTACTCGGCTTCAGCAGGGCCGACGCAGCGCTGGTAGGGGGAAGAGTATCCTCGGCGGTACAACTTTCCGTCGATGAGTGTGTACCTGGCCGAGGTGTTCTTGACGCGCCGAGCTTGCTCTCGGTCCTCGGGAAGCTGAGTCTCGGTGAGGTACCTGATGATCGGATCCATCCAGGTGGTGACGTTCTCGGAACAGAGGACCTGCTCTTCTCGCTCGATACTCGGCTGATCTAGCCGCTCAATGGGGAACGAAACCAGACCATCGAGGTCATTTCCCGAGGCGAGCCGAGCGAGGGCATCTGCCTCAATGTTCTCCGAGCGAGGTATCCGGGTAACCACCTGGGTCTTGAATTGGCCAAGCAGGGCTTTCACCCTGCCCAGGTACTTCGCCATTCTAACCTCTTTCGCCTGGAACTCCCCGGTCACTTGGTTCACGATGAGCATCGAGTCGCTGAACACTTCGATGTCTTGCACACCAAGTTCTCGGGCAAGGCCGAGCCCGGCGATCACAGCCTCGTATTCCGCTTCGTTGTTGGACGCCTTAAAGTTAAAGCGGAGTGCCTGGCTGGTCTTGTACTGGTCGGGGCTTACGAGGATGAGCCTTGCACCGGAGCCCCCCGAGTTTGAGGACCCGTCAACGAACAATTTCCACCTTGAGACGTTCATGTTCGGAGCCGTCGGGCCGTCTTCACTGGGCGCTGCGACCTCCTCCGAGGAATCCGGAGCAGGCTCAGGAGCGCCCGTGAACTCGGCCACAAAATCGGCCAGCGCTTGCGCCTTTACCACAGTGCGTGGAACATATTCGATGTCGAATTCTCCAAGTTCGATGGCCCATTTTGCGATCCGCCCCGACAGCTCGGGGTTCTGGAGCACCTGGCGGAGTGGGTAGCTGGTCGGGACACGGATCGGGTGACCCTGGAAGTACGGCCTCAGCTTGCGGGCTGAAAAGACCAACGCCAAGGCCAATTTTTCCAGAGGGGTGTACCTCTCCTCTGCGCCTTGAAAGGCCTTGCTGCTGTGGTAGACGGGGAGCTGTACCCTGTCTTCTTCTCGGATTAAGACCGAGCTAACTGCCTTCTCGGACACTGCAAGGTAGACGAGTAGCACCTCCCCGGGAACAGGTTTCGACAGCAGCGGTGGGCTAGCCAAGTACTCTTTCAAGCCCTCGAAAGCTTCCCCGCACTTGTCATCCCAGCTGATCTTGCCTTGGCCCTTAAGCGCTTGGAAGAACGGGGAGCACTTGTCGGTGGACCGGGACACGAACCGGGAGAGGGCAGCGATCATCCAGGTAAGCCTCTGAACCTCCTTCGTCGTCCTCGGCGGCTGCAAGTCGACGACGGCCTGGGCCTTGGCGGGGTTGACCTCGATTCCCCGGTGGTTCACCATGAACCCGAGGAATTTCCCTGACTCCACCCCGAAGGCGCACTTGGCCGGATTGAGCTTCATCCGGTACTGCCGCAAAATGTTGAAGCAGGCTCGGAGGTCTTGGATGTGGCCGCCTGCTCGGCGGCTCTTCACCAGCATGTCGTCGACATACACCTCCATCGACTTCCCAATGAGCGGGGCGAACATCTTGTTCATCAGCCGCTGGTATGTCGCCCCGGCGTTCTTGAGACCGAAAGGCATGACCTGGTAGCAATATAGGCCCTGGTCGGTGGTGAACGCCGTCTTCACCTGGTCGGACCTGCTCAGAGGGATCTGATTGTATCCCGAGTACGCGTCCATGAAGCTGAGCAACTCGTGGCCAGCCGTCGCGTCGACCAACTGGTCAATCCGAGGAAGCGGGAAGCTGTCTTTCGGACATGCCTTGTTGAGGCCCGTGTAGTCTATACAGACTCTCCACTTCCCGGTGGTCTTTTTGACCAGGACGACATTGGCCAGCCACTCCGGGTAGGTGACTTCTCGGATGAAGCCTGCGGCGAGCAGCTTCTTCACCTCCACGTTGATGGCCGCGTACCTCTCAGGGTTGAAGGCTCTCCTCTTTTGGATCACGGGCCTATGCCTCGGGTTGACGCTCAGGTGATGGCACATCACTGCCGGGTCGATTCCGGGCATATCCTCGTGCGACCAGGCGAATACATCCCGGTGCTCCTGGAGAAATCCCTCAAGCTCTGCTCGGGTTTCTGGACCAAGCCGAGAGCCGAGCATCACGGTCCTCTCCGGATGCTCAGGGTCCAGCTGGTAAGGAACCAGGTCTTCGACCGGGTGTGCTCGGATCTCCTCCTCGGGAATCCGCGGGTCCAGGTCGCTTAGGCGGGTGATCTCCCCATTGGGGGTCTCGACCTCGTCTACCGTGAAGACGGCTGCCACGATTAACGGGGCGGGTGCCTTTCGGCACACTTTGTTGTCCGCCTCCATGTAGCATTTCCTCGCGCCCTCCTGGTTTTCCTGGAACACGCTGACCCCACCGCTGGTTGGGAATTTCATCGCCAGGTGGTAGGTGGAGACTACCGCCTTTATTGCATTAAGGGTCGGCCTTCCCAGGATGATGTTGTAGACGGACGGCCGGTCCACCACGATGAATTCCACCTTCCGAGTCACCCTCTCCAGGCCATCCCCGATTGTGACCGGGAGGCTGACCGTCCCGGCAGCACGGACACACTCCCCGGAGAACCCATAGAGGGGAGTTTGGGCGGGCGTGAGCACAGCGCCCTCTATCTTGAGTCTCGCGAAAGCGTCCATGAACATTATGTCGGCGGAGCTACCATTATCGATCAGGACGCGGCGGATGACGTTGTCGGCTACTCGGACCTCGCCGACCAGAGCGTCGTTGTGGGGGTGGAGTAGTTGATCGGCTTCCTCATCCGTGAAGGTGATTGGCGTGCTGTCTTGGCGGCATATTTTGGAGATATGCTCTGCCATGTTGATGTACTCCCCCCGGGCGTACCGGCGGGCCTCCCGAGCGTAACTCCTACGGCTACTGGCGGTGTCACCGGTAGCCGCCCCGCCGAAAATGGTGTGGACGATGTGCTCCTGCTCCGGCTCATCAGTCCGACCAGCAGGTCTCGGATTCTGCCGGGGAGCCTGAGGGGCTCTACTCGGCCCAGCCTAGGTGATGACCCTCTCCACGAACTCCCGTAAGTGGCCATCGCGGATCAGCAGCTCGATCTGGTCTCGGACCTGTATGCAATCCTTGGTGTCGTGGCCCACGTCCTTGTGGAAGTTGCAATACTTGCTCTGGTTCCTCCGCGATCGGTCTAGCCGGAGTGGTGGAGGATCCCGAAGCAGTCCCCGACCACTTACCTGGTGGAGGACGTGCTCGATAGTTGTCACCACTCGGGGTATATTGCTGGAACCTCCCCGCCGGCGTTCTCTGACTGGGGTTGGGCGTAGCCCGGTTGTCCACGACCACAGCCTTCCCCCTGTCTTGTCGGCTATGGTCGGATTGGTTCTTATCCGACTTCCTTCCGGGAAGCCGGGGTGGTTCTCTGGACGCGAGTCCTCTTTCTCGGACGTACTCGTCGGCCTCGGCGTGCCTCGAGGCGATCCCCCTTAGCTGCGCGAAGGTGGGTGGCCTATCGTAGGCGAGCGTCCAGACGAGCCGTGCGTCCTTGATGCCCTCTCGGAACGCCCCCATCAAGGTGTCGTCGGTGCAGGTCTCAGCCTGCACGACCGCTTTGTCGAAGCGCTCGAGGTACGTCTTCAGGGGCTCCGTCTCGCCCTGCTTGATGCTGAAAAGGTGGGATGCCCCCAGCTACCTAGTCTTTGAGCTCAGAAAGGCTGCTGCTAGGGCGTCGGCGAGCTGTTTGAAGCAGCCAATCGACCCGGGGACCAGCCTCCGGTACCACTGGCGGGCCGGTCCGGACAGGGTCAAGCAAAACGACTTGCACAGGGCAGCCTCATTGGCATTTTGGATCAGCATGTGAGCTTGGTAGTTCTCGATGTGCTCGTCAGCGTCGGTAGAGCCGTCGTAGGAAACGATGGACGGCATCTTGAATCTAGCCGGGTACGGGGCCGCCATAATTGCTGGGGAAAATGGCTGGTCCACCGCCCCGATCTGGTCCATGTCGTACTGCTGGCCCACGAGCTGGTCGAGCTGCCGTTGGAGCTGGTCTAGCCTGGTCTGATTGTAGTCCTCGGTTTTGGCAGGCTTGTCTACAGAGCGTTCTCGGCCCAAGCACCGGTAGGCCGCCGGCCTGCCGAGGCGGTCGAAGACGGAAGTGGTACTCCCCCGGATGTGCACGGTCTCTCTCCCGTGATTATCCGGGTTACCCTCAGTCGCTGCTGGGCGCTCGGGGGCTCCCGAGTGGGTGGCCTGCGTGTGACGGCTTCTAGACCGCACCCTGCTCGGCTCCACCCCCTCCTGAGGCAGTTGTCCGTGGCCCTCTCGTTGCGACCGGTTGCTCCTCCGGTCGCCCAACGGCGAGGCGTTGCGTCGCCGGCTTCCCGACCCTGGGGGCCTGCTCGGTGTAGACTCGGCCACCTCGGGCGGCTCCTCGGGGAACTGGACAACATTAGTTTCTCTGCGTCCCTCCACCAACGACCTGACAAGCTCTGTCAGGCCTCGGACTTTCTCGGTGAGGATCTCCGTCTGGGTGGGCCTTCGTTGTGCCCGAGCTCTTCTCGAACGCTGGGTCCTCTGGGTGCCCCTCTAGCCGGAAGGCCCCGGGTTGTCTGCGTTCTGGAAATCTTGGTTGTCTTGGTCAGCCATGGCTTTGGTGGACGGGCGCTTGGGGAGCGCGGGTGATGAAAAGATTGCTGGAAAGGCGCGGGGCCCTCCTTCTAGCGCCAAAATGTTGATGCCGAAAACGTCTCCGGCAGCAACACCCAAAGTAACAATGTCGCCTGGTCCGTTCAGGCCGGTAACTCCGCCGTCGATCACCTGCAAGAGAGAAGCACCTCGGAATGATGGGGACACCGGTGTGGTGTCTGCCGCGGGCACTCCGATGCCTAAGTCAGTGATGATATTGATGAGTGTAGGGAGAGGTAGAGATTTGGCAAGGCAGAATGACCGTACCTGAATTTGTGTATTTTTCCTCTATTTATAGGCGTCCTCCCCGGACTCAGGTGCTCGGGGCGACCCGGTCGGGTCGGCTACCTAGGGCGCCCGGCAGGGGGCTAGGGTTGTAAGCCTGCAGGGGCTACTGGCCCAATGGGCGTGCGCCACGTGGGGTCTGACTCCAAGTGGGGGACAGAAGGGTGTCCGCCGTCGGCGCCTGCAGGGGCAGGTTTGGTGTCAGAGTAGGTGGCGGCGGGTGGCGAAATGACGTTCCGCAGGAGTAGGTGGGCGGCGCCTGTAGCAGATGGGTGCTAGGGCAGGATTAGTGTCAGCTGAGGTGACCGTGGGCCCGGATGACCCGAGCAAACTCGGAGGCAGCCGATACAATGGTTAATCCGAGAACATCGTGGTCCGCGTACACAGCCAGCTCTTGCGGGGTCACAGGATCTTGTCGGCCAATGTCTCGGTCGGCCGACCATCGGAGACGGTGAATGCATCTCCGAGAAGGTGGGAAGATCGAGGAGAGTGGTCGGCGGCGGTACTTCATGGTCGGAGCAGAAACCGACATCAACATTGACTATTCGGTTTGATCAAAAAAAAAATTTGTGTGATATTTTGAAATAAATTGATTGAAATTATATATACTAAAGTAACCTCTATAATATAAATTTGTTTAATTTGGAATATTAAGACATGTATGTCTATTGTTTATACGAATAATGATCGGCCCAAAATAAGGTTGTTGTTTGGCCAAATAATAGGCATACTTGTGGTAATAGATATGTGACGATTATTAGGTTTTTTATATGAGCAACGAGTCGGTCCAAAGAAATACTTATTGCTTAACAGGATTAATTGTCATAATTTGATTACTGCACAAACAGTACCACTTATAATTGATATTTCTGTCCAGAGACTAAATGTCAATTTGTGCTAGGTATCTTGTGTTAAGGCCCACAATTATGTGAATTTTTTGATCATGTCATGTATAGATTTATTAATTGAGTATTCTTGCTTTGTGACATGATTTCTGATTGTGAGCTTGTTATTTGTTTTGTTCTCGATTCAGTTACTGGTTCTGCTTCAACAATATCTGCCAATATTAATTTCATTCTCATGCTTAATGGCACAAACTTCAAGGATTGGAAAGAGAATGTTATGATTGTTCTCGGTTGCATGGATCTTGGCCTTGCACTTTGGGAAAAACGGCCCGCACCTCTCAGTGAGAAAAGTTCCACTAATGATAAGGTGAACATGGAGAGGTGGGACCGTTCTAATCACATGAGTCTTATGATCATGAAACATTCCATTCCGGAAACCTTTAGTGGATCTATGTCCGAAGAGAAGAATGCTACAAAGTTCCTAGAGAAAATAAAATAGCGTTTTGCAAAAAACGAAAAGGTTGAAACAAGTACTCTTTTGGCTAACCTTGTTTCAATGAAGTATAAAGGAAAATGGAACATAAGGGAGTACATCATAGAGATGTCTCATATCGCTTCCAAACTAAAGGTACTAAAGTTAGAGCTATCTGAGGACTTGTTGATGCACTTAGTTTTAATTTCTCTTCCTGCACAATACAGTCAGTGTAAAGTGAGTTACAATACTCAAAAGGACAAATGGACTCTTAATGAGCTCATATCCCATTGTGTGCAAGAAGAGGAAAGGCTGAAGTAAGAAAGAACCGAAAGTGCTAACTTAGCATCAGCCTCTAAGGATAAGAAAATGAAAAGAGGAAAAGAAGCTGCAATATGGTGCAGCCAGAAAACTTTGTATCTGGTGACCTAAAGAAAATGGTCTGCAAACTGAAGTTATCCATATATGGTCTTAAACAGGCTTCTCGTCAATGGTATTACAAGTTTCATCAAGTTATTATCTCGTACTGTTTTAAGGTAAATAAGGTTGATGATTATGTATATCATAAGTTCAGTGGGAGTAAGTACATATTTCTGGTGTTATATGTCAATGACATACTGCTTGCTAGCAGTGATATAGGCTTATTGCATGAAACCAAGATATTTCTGACTAAGAATTTTGAGATAAAGGATCTTGGGGATGCCTCTTTTGTATTAGGCATACAAATACATCGAGATCACTCTCGTGGTATCCTTGGGTTATCACAAAAGAGCTATATCGAAAGAGTTTTTGATAATTTCGGCATGAAAGGTTGTGCACCAGGAGACACCCCTGTTGGTAAGGGAGACAAGTTCAGTCTTGATCAGTGCCCCAAGAATGAGTTGGAATAGAAAGAAATACAAAAGATTCCTTATGTGTCAGCTGTAGGAAGTCTTATGTACGGATATTGCATTCACAGTGGGAATGTTAGGCAGATATTTAAGTAACCCAGGGATGGATCATTGGAAAGCAGCCAAACGGGTTATGTAGTATTTATAAAAAACAAAAGATCACATGCTCATTTATCAGAGATCAGATCATTTAGAGATCGTTAGATATTCTGATTCCAATTTTGCTGGATGTCAAGACAGTAAAAGATCCACATCGGGCTATGTCTACTTGTTAGCTAGAGGAGTTATTTCCCGAAAGAGTGTTAAGCAGACACTCGTAGCTTCTTCCACTATGGTAGCTGAGTTTATAGCTTGTTATGAGGCATATAATCATTGGATATGGTTGCAAAATTTTATCACTGGGCTGCGAATTGTGAATGGTATTGAAAGACCATTAAAGATATATTATGACAATAATTCGGCTGTGCTTTATTCCAATAACAGCAGAAGCTCTACGAAGTCGAAGCACATAGACCTCAAGTTTCTCGTTGTTAAAGAAAGAGTTCAGAGTCATCAGGTGGCTATAGAATATATTGGAACAAACTCCATGATTGTGGATCCACATAAAAATGGTTTACCACCCAAGGTCTTTCATGAGCACAATGCTCATATGGGTGTTGTTTTAATTGGCAATGGGCATGTTTAGTGGGAGTTTGAATTTTGATGTTCTTTGTTACAGACACGTTTTTATTTATTTTCTACAGAATAAAGTATATGGTTCATTAATAAACTCTGAATGTTATTCATGTTTGATCTCACTAAAAAATAAAGTTGGACCAGTTAAAAATATGCATGTTAAAGATCACATTGCATGTAATTTTCATACTACGCATCCATACTCGATCTATGTCATTGAATATATTGGTATGGTGACTATTGATGGGTCTCGTTACGAATATATGTAATGAAAGGCGCTTTAATCGCATGCTAATATAGTAGATAGACCAGTGTTGATGCTGAAAACGTCTCCGGCAACAACACCCAAAGTAACAGGGTCGTCCAGTCAGTTCAGGCCAGTAACTCCGCCGTCGGTCACCTGCAAAATGGAAGCACCTCGGAATGATGGGGACACCGGTGTGGTGTCTGCCGCGGGCACTTCGATGCTTAAGTCAGTGAAGATACTGATTTGCGTAGGGAGAGGCAGAGATTTGGCAAGGCAAAAATGACCATACCTGAATTTGTGTATCTTTCCTCTATTTATAGGCGTCCTCCCCGGACTCGGGTGCTCGGGGTGACCCGACCGGGTCGGCTACCTAGGGCACCCGGCAGGTGGCTAGGGCCTTAGGCCTGCAGGGGCTACTGGCCCAATGGGCGTGCGCCACGTGGGACCTGACTCCAAGTAGGGGACAGAAGGGTGACTGTCGCCGGCGCCTGCAGGGGCAGGTTTTGTCAGAGTAGGTGGCGGCGGGTGGCGAAGTGATGTTCTGCAGGAGTAGGTGGGCGGCGCCTGTAGCTGATGGGTGCCAGGGCAAGATTGGTGTCAGCTGTGGTGACTGTGGGCCCGGATGACCTGTGTGAACCTGGAAACAACCGATCCGACGGGGTAGTCCGAGAACGACACAGTCCGCGTACACCGCTTGCTCCCGTGGAGCTGCTGGACGTTGTCGGCTAGTATCCTAGTCAGCCGACCATCCGAGAAGGTGAAGGTGTACCCGAGAAGGTGGGAAGATCGAGTAATGTGGTCGGAGCAGAAATCGACATCAACATAAGCCCCCCAGCATCTCAGGACTGACTTAGCCAGGGATGCTCGAGTAGTCGTCTTCTTGTCCTCTGCTCGACCCTACTTTCGTAGTCGGGAAGTGGTCGGATACTCGGGCATCAAAGGTGTTCTCGGGAAGGTTCTAACCGTTGCCACGTGTCCACAGTGCCACGTGTGATTCCGTGGCTGGCGGGAAGACAGAACGACACTTCAAATTTTCAATTCTCGAAACTGGCGCCGACGTGGATTAATGGCGGGAAACCGAAGCGTCGCCTCGCAAATCGTGCCCGACTTTTTCGCTAAACCTTCGCCTATAAATAGCAGGGGGTGATCCTCATTTTTCCATCGCTTGCGAAAGATCAGGATTGCCGAGAGCTGCCGAAGACTACCTAGCCAAGGAACTTGCAGACCAGCGTCGACTACATCCGAGAAGGTAACAGTTTTTGTTTTGTTGCGAGAATGAGTGACATTTCCGATTCCGAGAACGCGGCCTTGTCCGAGAGCGTGGACATCTCGGGGAGTGACTTTTCGTCGTCGGGTACAAGGTCGTCGTCGACCGGGGAGGCGACGAGCCCGAGGGGTAGACACCCGACCAGCTGTCGGGGATCTCCGACATACCATCGCCGGGCGATGAAGTCTATCCGAGCAGCCGAGAAAAGACTGGCGCGGCACGGCTCGAGGAGATACTCCGCGCGGGCCCGAGCACTGCCCCCGACCGAGATTTCGTCGAGGAGTTGGATAGGGCTTCTCAGGCCCAACCGGCCCCGGTCGTTGACCTTACGGCCGAAGAGGAAGCTGCCGAGAGAACAGCCAGCCAGGCCAGCACGTCTGGCCGAGATGACGAGATGGCGTCGGACAGCACCGACCCGTCCGGGGAAGACACCGAAGCACGTGACCGTCCCAGCGGAAAGTCGATGCGCATCAACGACGTGAAGGTTGTACCGCCGAGCCGACGTCGAGATGACCAGGCTCGCAGGTGGCCGACATGTGTACACGGCAAATTATTTTACGACTGCCGTCACACAGAGGTACCTGGCCCTGCTTTGCCGAGATTTCAGAATTCCGGAGAGCGTGGAACTCCTGGTTCCGGGGCCTGACGACATCCCCTCTCGTCCCTCAGACGGTTACATCGCCCTCTCTGCCGAGTACTTCCGAGCAGGGCTGCGTCTCCCCTTCCACCCGTTCTTGAGGCAGGCGCTGACCAGGCTGAACGTAGCCCCAGCCCAGCTGAACGCGAACGCCTATCGCGTCCTGGTCAGCTGCTACGTCCTGTGGGTGGCGAGCTTCGGCGAGAAGATGCCCGTTACTGCCTTCCAGAATCTCTATCGGATGAAGTCGGCTCCTTCGTCCAAGGGGTTCTACTACTTCCAGGGCTTCAAGGGGACCTTCATAACCGGGTGCCCGGACTCAGACAAGCAGTTCAAGCACCTCTGGTTCTACGCAGGTGGTCAGTGACTGCACGAGCGCCTGTCGTACTACGAGCTGCCTCGGTCCGAGAGGGTCCCAGTGTGGTTCAGGAAGGGCTACGTGTGGACTCGGGCACCACACGTCTCGGAGCAGACCCGGGAGAGAATAAACGTGCTGCGGGATCTATCCGACCCCGAGAGGAACCAGCACGGGCTCCTGGCCGAATCCAGCCTAAGGCAGCACTGGGTCGGCTCGTCCTCCACTTCTGGCCGTGCAGACGACCAGAAGAGGACCTCTCCCCCGACGGTTACAGTCGCGGCCATGCCCCCGCCAGCGGTCCACTACCGTTCTCGGACACTCGATCCGGGGTTCAACAGGGGGAACCCGAGGCCACGGTCCGCGGGTCTTCATCTGGCGACCCGGCCCCGGGAGTTTGGGGTCCTCGGGTCGCCGACGAGGATTTGTCCCTGGTCATTCGGGATTTGTCCCCTGCCCGAGGCCTCCGGATCGAAAGTCGTCGCCTTGTTGCTTGTCTTATTGTTGTTGTCGTTTACCGACTCTCCGAATACTCACGGACTTGTGTTTTTTTCTTTTGCAGAACCGATGGCCGACCGAGAGCGCCGGGGGACCAAGCGCCCGAGCTTGGAGGAGAGCATGGCCCGGCTCCACAAGAACGCCAGGCTGGCGAAGGGAAAGGGGAAGGAGAAAGAGGCCGTGCCGCCGAGCATGGCGGGTGACACCCCCAGCAGCCCCCGCGAAGGCAGCTGCCCCTCCAGCAGCCCCGAGCAGCCGGCACTCGGCTCGTCATGACGCTCGACCTGAGAAGTCGAGGGAAGACCAGCCTAGGGAGGACCCGTCGAGGGTGGATAGGCCGAGCAAGGACCGGCCGAAGGAAGACAAGCCGAGGGAAGATTGGCCAAGCCGGCACGAGCCTAGCTCAAGCAGTCCCCGGGATGATCAACCGGCAGTCCCTCCACCACCACCTCAACTCGGCCAGGGCGAGCAGCCTCCTCCCGAGTCCTCGGTTTATCGGGCAATGGTCAACAAGTTCGCTGAGGCATTAACCGCCGAACTTGCCGAGGCCTCCACCCGGTCCGACCACATCGAGACCATCCACGACTCCATCTTCACTTCGATCGGGGTAGGTGTAACTCTCCCCTTTGTTTTTTTTTTTAGTTCCTTTCAAGGATTTTTCGTTCGTTTGTTTTTCTAACCGTCTTGCTCTCAGACCCTCTGCACGCTCTTCTCCGGGAGCGCGGCTGCAAGGGCCCACTCAAACCAGATGGCGGAGAAGCTCAAGGTCGCCGAAGATGACCTGAGGGCTATGAGGAAGTCCGAGAAGGATGCCAGGATGGCCAGGGATGCTGCCGAGAAGGCTAAGCAGGCTGCCGAGGAAACGGCTAAGACAGCCGTGGACTCGTTCAAGAGAGCCGAGGAGACGGCAAAGGCTGCCGAGGCGGCCGCCACAGTGGCCAAGGACAAGTGGATCAGGGCCGAGGCCTGGGCACTCGCGGCGGAGCAGAAGGCCAGGGATGCGGAGACTTCGCGTCTCGAGATGGAGAGTGCGCTGAAGAAAGCTCAGGAGGAACTCGCTGCTGCCCGAGCCGAGCACCAGCGATACATTGACGTCGCCCTCCCAGCCGCACGCGAAGATGCCCGCGCAAAGGCGGTGGCCGAGTACCTCGGATCCGAGGAATTCAAGGCTCGCCTCGTCTCCGAGTACCAGGACGGGATGCGGGACATGAAGGCCTGTTTCACCGCGAGGAACCCCTCGCTGGTCGGGGTGGACTGGTCCTTCGTCCCTTCTTGGTCGGAGGAGACTGCGGCCGAGGAGCCCCTAGAGGAGGGGGAAGTAACTGGCCCGGCCTCGGCGCCCGAGGACGTCATCGTCGTTGACGAGTCGGCGCAGCCCGAGGCGCCCGAGCAGCCCGTCGCTCCTGAGCAGCCGCCGACTGACCAGCCGACTTCTCCGGGACTTGAGATCTCAATGGCCGATATCTTCCCGGACCAGCTAGATTAGAGCCAGACTCTGTTTTTGATAGGTCTTCCTTGTTTTTTGTTGTTGTTTTTTTTTTTTTTTTTTTTTTTTTTGGGTTCAAGGGTGCCCAACTTGTACCCTCCTCCTCGATGTAACTATCTTTTTTCTTTCTTTTTTTTTTTTAAATGAACACAATTCGTTCGTTCTCTTTCTGTCTATTCTCGCATATATTTGTTATTATTTTTTACGAACTGCTTTGTCATTTTCCATTCTCGCATACAAGTGTAGTTTTGGTCGGGTACTCGGTCCTTATTTACATCCGAGTACCTTTCCTCCCCCCTGGTTCGACTGGGTGAACTTAGAGTTGACCCGAGTCGAACCACATTGGTTTTTTTTTTTTTTTTTTCACAATGCAACTGGGGTCCTGGTCGGGCGCGTCCAATTCTGGTCGGTGTCCGGTCATATGACCTGTCTCCTTGGTCCGAGAACCATAGGAGATAGGATAAACCAACAACAAACTATAGAACAACTAATGATTTAAGCGTTACACGTATTTTTTAAATGATTTCTATTGTATATATCGGCCGAAGCTATTCTTACAAAAAAAATTTACTGATAAAAACGTTTCAAGTGGTCGGCATTCCATGGGTGTCCGAGCACTCTGCCATCCTGGTCGGCCAGGCGATATGTTCTAGGGCTGACAATCTCGGTGACCGTGTACGGTCCGTCCCATTTCGGGCCAAACGAGCCAAGCCCGGGTTCCTAGACCAAGACCTTTTTTAGCACAAAGTCCCCCGCTCGGAATACCCTGGGTCGGAACCTCTTGTCATAATACATGGCCACCACTTGGTTCCGGACAGCTGTTCGGATTAGGGCCTGCTCACGCCGTTCCTCGACTAGGTCGAGCTCGGGAAGCATCTGCTCGGCGTTATCCTCTTCATCGTAGTTCTCTACTCGGAGGCTCGGCAAGCCAACTTCGACAGGAATGACAGCCTCTAATCCGAATGCCATCGCGAATGGGGTTTCCCCGGTTGCAGTGCGCTTGGTCGTTCGGTAAGCCCAGAGTACTCGGGGAAGTTCGTCAATCCAAGCCCCCTTGTGCCTCTCGAGGTTCTTTTTCAAGTTCTCCTTGATAGTCTTGTTGGCGGCCTCCACCTGTCCATTGCTCTGGGGGTGCCCGGGAGAAGAGAACACCTTCTTGATCCCGAACTGTTCACAGAGCGCGATGAACTTGGGATTGTCGAACTGCTTCCCGTTGTCTGTTACCACGGTGTGGGGGAGCCCGAACCGACAAATTATGCTCTTCCACAGGAAACTAGTGCACTTTGCCTCCATCTGCTGGGCCAACGGTTCGACCTCGACCCACTTCGTAAGGTAGTCTATTGCTACGATGCAATAGCGAAGCTGTGACCGGGCCATGGGGAGTGGTCCGATCAGGTCGAGAGCCCATTTAGCGAACGGCCAAGAGCACACTACCGAAGTCAGCTTCTCGGGATGTGACTTGATTGTCCTGGCGAACTGCTGGCACTTGAGGCATTTCTGGGCGAAATCCATCGCATCTTTGCCCATGGTCGGCCAGTAGTACCCCCTGCCGAAGGCATTTGAACGACAGGGCTCTCCCCCCGAATGGTTCCCGCAGACCCCGCTGTATATTTCCTTCATAACGTACTCGACTTTAGCAGGGCCGACGCAGCACTGGTAGGGGGAAGAGTACCCTCGGCGGTACAATTTTCCGTCGATGAGTGTGTACCTGGCCGAGGTGTTCTTGACTCGCCGAGCCTGCTCTCGGTCCTCGGGAAGCTGGGACTCAGCGAGGTACCTGATGATCGGATCCATCCAGGTGGTGGCGTTCTCGGAATAGAGGACCTGCTCTTCTCGCTCGATACTCGGCTGGTCCAGCCGTTCGATGGGGAACGAAACCAGACCATCGAGGTCATTCCCCGAGGCGAGCCGAGCGAGAGCATCTGCCTCGATGTTCTCCGAACGAGGTATCCGGGTAACCACCTGGGTCTTGAATTGGCCGAGCAGGGCTTTCACCCTGCCCAGGTACTTCGCCATTCTAGTTTCCTTTACTTGGAACTCCCCGGTCACTTGATTCACAATGAGCATCAAGTCGCTGAACACTTCGATGTCTTGCACGTCAAGTTCCCGGGCTAGACTGAGCCCGGCAATCACAGCCTCGTACTCCGCTTCATTGTTGGATGCCTTAAAATTAAAGCGGAGTGCCTGGCTGGTCTTGTACTGGTCGGGGCTTACGAGGACGAGCCCAGCACCAGAGCCCCCCGAGTTTGAGGACCCGTCAACGAACAATTTCCACCTTGAGACGTTCATGTTCGGAGCCGTCGGGCCGTCTTCACTGGGTGCTGCGACCTCCTTCTCCGAGGACTCCGGAGCCGGCTCGGGAGCGCACGTGAACTCGGCCACAAAATCGGCTAGCGCTTGCGCCTTGACCGCGGTGCGCGGAATATATTCGATGTCGAATTCTCCAAGCTCGATTGCCCACTTCGCGATCCGCCCCGACAGCTCGGGGTTCTGGAGCACCTGGCGGAGTGGGTTGCTGGTCGGGACACGGATCGGGTGACCCTGGAAGTACGGCCTCAGCTTGCGGGCTGAAGAGACCAACGCCAAGGCCAACTTTTCCAGAGGGGTGTACCTCCCCTCTGCGCCTTGAAAGGCCTTGCTGCTGTAGTAGACGGGGAGCTGTACCCTGTCTTCTTCTCGGATTAAGACCGAGCTAACTGCCTTCTCGGACACTGCGAGGTAGACGAGCAGCACCTCCCCGGGAACAGGTTTCGACAGCAGCGGTGGGCTAGCCAAGTACCCTTTCAGGCCTTCAAAGGCTTCCCCACACTTGTCGTCCCAGCTGATCTTGCCTTGGCCCTTGAGCGCTTGGAAGAACGGGAAGCACTTGTCAGTGGACCGCGACACAAACCGAGAGAGGGCAGCGATCATCCCGGTGAGCCTCTGAACCTCCTTTGTCGTCCTCGGCAGCTGCAAGTCGATGACGGCCTGGGCCTTGGCGGGGTTGACCTCGATTCCCCGGTGGTTCACCATGAACCCGAGGAATTTCCCTGACTCTACCCCGAAGGCGCACTTGGCCGGATTGAGCTTCATCCGGTACTGCCGCAAGAGGTTTGAAGCAGTCCCGGAGGTCTTGGATGTGGTCGCCTGCTCGGCGGCTCTTCACCAGCATGTCGTTGACGTACACTTCCATCGACTTCCCAATGAGCGGGGCGAACATCTTGTTCATCAGCCGATGGTATGTCGCCCCGGCGTTCTTGAGACCGAATGGCATGACCTGGTAGCAGTACAGGCCCTGGTCGGTGGTGAACGCCGTCTTGACCTGGTCGGACCTGCTCAGAGGGATCTGATTGTACCCCGAGTACGCGTCCATAAAGCTGAGCAGCTCGTGGCCAGCCGTCGCGTCGACCAGCTGGTTAATCCGAGGAAGCGGGAAGCTGTCTTTCGGGCATGCCTTGTTAAGGTCCGTGTAGTCTATGCAGACTCTCCACTTCCCGGTGGTCTTCTTGACCAGGACGACATTGGCCAGCCACTCCGGGTAGGTGACCTCTCGGATGAAGCCTGCCGAGAGCAGTTTCTTCACCTCCTCGTTGATGGCTGCGTACCTCTCAGGGTTGAAGGCTCTCCTCTTCTGGATCACGGGCCTATGCCTCGGGTTGACGCTCAGGTGATGGCACATCACTGCCGGATCAATTCCGGGCATATCCTCGTGCGACCAGGCGAATACATCCCTATGCTTCTGGAGGAATTCCTCGAGCTCTGCTCGGGTTTCCGGACCAAGCCTCGAGCCGAGCATCACGATCCTCTCCGGATGCTCGGGGTCCAGCCGGTAAGGAACCAGGTCCTCGACCGGGTGTGCTCGGATCTCCTCCTCGGGAATCCTCGGGTCCAAGTCGCTTAGGCGGGTGATCTCCCCACTAAGGGTCTCGACCTCATC
The DNA here is from genome assembly GCA_008635985.1 of Ficus erecta. Lineage (NCBI taxonomy): Eukaryota > Viridiplantae > Streptophyta > Magnoliopsida > Rosales > Moraceae > Ficus > Ficus erecta. Next base: position 47,357 of record BKCH01000277.1, read on the forward strand.
TACCGTGAAGACGGCTGCCACGGTTATTGGGGTGGGAGCCTTTCGGCACACTTTGTTGACCGCCTCCATGTAGCACTTCCTCGCGCCCTCCTGGTTTCCCTGGAACACACCGACCCCACCACTGGTTGGGAACTTCATTGCCAGGTGGTAGGTGGAGACTACCGCCTTTATTCCGTTGAGGGTCGGCCTCCCCAGGATGACGTTGTAGACGGATGGCCGGTCTACAACGATAAACTCCACCATCCGGGTTACCCTCTCCAGGCCATCCCCGATTGTGACTTGGAGGTTGACCGTCCCGGCAGCACAGACGCACTCTCCGGAGAACCCATAGAGGGGAGTTTGGGCGGGTGTGAGCACGGCGCCGTCTATCTTGAGCCTCGTGAATGCATCCATGAACATGATGTCGGCGGAGCTGCCATTGTCGATCAGGACGCGGCGGATGACGTTGTTGGCTACTCGGATTTCGCCGATCAGTGTGTCATTGTGCGGATGGAGTAGCCGATCCGCCTCGTCATCCGTGAAGGTGATCGGCGTGCTGTCCTGTCGGCATTTTTTGGAAATATGCTACGCCATGTTAATGTATTCTCCTCGGGCGTACCGGCGAGCCTCCCGAGCATAACTTCTCCGACTACTGGCGGTATCGCCGGTTGCAGTCCCACCGAAGATGGTGTGGACTATGTGATCCTGCTCTGGCTCATCTATCCGACCACCGGGCCTCAGATTCTGTCGGGGGGCCTGCGCAGGCCTACTCGGTCCCGCGTTTGTGATGACCCTCTCCACGAACTCCCGCAAGTGGCCATCGCGGATCAGCAACTCGATCTGGTCCTGGAGCTGTATGCAATCCTTGGTGTCATGGCCCACGTCCTTGTGGAAGTTGCAATACTTGTTCTGGTTCCTCCGGGCACGGTCTGCTCGGAGTGGAGGAGGATCCCGTAGCAGTCCTCAACCGCTCACCTGGTGGAGGACATGCTCGATAGTCGTTACCAGTGAGGTGTACTGTTGGAATCTCCCAGCTGGTGTTCTCTGACTGGGGTTGGGCGTAGCCCGGTTGTCCACGACCACAGCCTTCCCTCTATCTTGTCGGCTTTGGTCGGGTTGGTTCTTGTCCGACTTCCTTCCGGGAAGCCGGGGTTGTTCTCTGGACACGAGTCCACGTTCTCGGACGTACTCGTCGGCCTCGGCGTGCCTCCAGGCGATCCCCCTTAACTGCGCGAAAGTGGGTGGCCTATCGTAGGCGAGCGTCCAGACGAGCCGTGCGTTCTTGATGCCTTCTCGGAACGCCCCCATCAAGGTGTCGTCGGTGCAGGTCTCAGCCTGCACGACCGCTTTGTCGAAGCGCTCGAGGTACGTTTTCAGGGGCTCCGTCTCGCCCTGCTTGATGCTGAAAAGGTGGGATGCTCCCAGCTTCCTAGTCTTCGAGCTCAAAAAGGCTGCTGCAAGGGCGTCGGCGAGCTGTTTGAAGCAGCCAATCGACCCAGGGGCCAGCCTCCGGTACCATTGGCGGGCCGGTCCAGACAGGGTCAGGCAAAATGATTTGCACAGGGCAGCCTCATTGGCATTTTGGATTAGCAAGTGAGCCTGGTAATTCTCGATGTGCTCGTCAGCGTCGGTAGAGCCGTTGTAGGGGGCCACGGACGGCATCTTGAACCTAGCCGGGTATGGGGATGCCATGATAGCTGGCGTAAATGGTGGGTCAACCGCCCCGAACTGATCCATGCCGTACTGCTGGCCCACCAGCTGGTCGAGCTGCCGTTGGAGCTGGTCCAGCCTGGTTTGATTGTAGTCCTCGGTCTTGGCCGGCTTGTCGACAGAGCCTTCTCGGCCCAAGCGCCGGTGTGCCGCCGGCCTGCCGAGGCGGTCGAAGACAGAAGTGGTACTCCCCCGGATGTGCACGGTTTCTCTCCCGCGGTTATCCGGGTTACCCTCAGTCGCTGCTGGACGCTCGGGCGCTCCCGAGCGGGTGGCCTGCGTATGACGGCTTCTAGACCACACTCTGCTCGGCTCCGCGCCCTCTTGGGGCTGTCGCCCGAGGCTCTCTCGGTGCGACCGGTTGCTCCTCCTATCGCCCGATGGCGAGGCATTGCGTTGTCGGCTTCCTGACCCTGGGGGCCTGCTTGGTGTGGACTTGGCCACCTCAGGCGGCTCCTCGGGGAACTGGACAACATTAGCTTCTCTGCGTCCCTCCACCAATGACCTGACGAGCTCTGTCAGGTCTCGGACGTTCTCGGTGAGGATCTCCGTCTGGGTGGGCCTTCGCTGTGCCCGGGCTCTTCTCGCACGCTGGGTCCTCTGGGTGCCCCTCGAGCCGGAAGGCCCCGGGTTGTCTGCATTCTGGAAATCTTGGTTGTCTTGATCAGCCATGGCTTGAGTGGACGGGCGCTCGGGGAGCGCGAGTGACGGAAAGATTGCTGGAAAGGCGCGGTGCCCTCCTTCTAGCGCCAAAATGTTGATGCCGAAAACGTCTCCGGCAACAACACCCAAAGTAACAGGGTCGTCCGGTCAGTTCAGGCCAGTAACTCCGCCGTCGGTCACTTGCAAAATGGAAGCACCTCGGAATGATGGGGACACCGGTGTGGTGTCTGCCGCGGGCACTCCGATGCTTAAGTCAGTGAAGATACTGATTTGCGTAGGGAGAGGCAGAGATTTGACAAGGCAAAAATGACCATACCTGAATTTGTGTATCTTTCCTCTATTTATAGGCGTCCTCCCCGGACTCGGGTGCTCGGGGTGACCCGACCGGGTCGGCTACCTAGGGCACCCGGCAGGTGGCTAGGGCCTTAGGCCTGCAGGGGCTACTGGCCCAATAGGCGTGCGCCACGTGGGACCTGACTCCAAGTAGGGGACAGAAGGGTGACTGTCGCCGGCGCCTGCAGGGGCAGGTTTTGTCAGAGTAGGTGGCGGCGGGTGGCGAAGTGATGTTCTGCAGGAGTAGGTGGGCGGCGCCTGTAGCTGATGGGTGCCAGGGCAAGATTGGTGTCAGCTGTGGTGACTGTGGGCTCGGATGACCTGTGCGAACCTGGAAACAACCGATCCGACGGGGTAGTCCGAGAACGACACAGTCCGCGTACACCGCTTGCTCCCGCGGAGCTGCAGGACGTTGTCGGCTAGTATCCTGGTCAGCCGACCATCCGAGAAGGTGAAGGTGTACCCGAGAAGGTGGGAAGATCGAGTAATGTGGTCGGAGCAGAAATCGACATCAACAACCAGATTGTAACTAAAGAGATATTTCAGAATAGATAGCTTTTCAGTGCACACTCAAGACTATATATAATATAATTGTTTTAAGAAACATATGTAACCCAAGTGGGAAATTGTTGGGATTTGATTAATTTCCTATTATGGACTTATGTATTAAATGACAATTATATTATAGGCTATGTATAGAAGAAACCCAATACCAATTAAATTAGTGTTGATGAGAATCTAATTTAAGTTAGTATATAAGGGTCATTATAAGGGTTGTGGTCCCCAAGTCAAATCATAATACGTAATACTTGCTCTGCTCCTCCTTCTCCATTAAGAAAGAGAATTCATAGAGTAACTTAGGAATATAAGGAGATTTGACTGTGGAAGACTATATCTTTATCTAATTTATCTTCATGGATTCAGGTACACTTTCGATTAATTTCTCTTGATGGTTTAACATGAGATTTTAGATTTAGTGATAGTTTACGTCAATTAAAGTTTTTCCCCAACATTAACTTATTTGTTTGTTGAATAGGGGAAAATAGGTTACAAAAGCTGGAAGATAATGAGTTAATATCTATATATATATATATATATATATGTATGTATATAAGCATATATATTGACCTTTTTTTGCTTTGTCACGTCAATAAGACAAGGAGGAACTTTCAAGCAAATACCAATATATGTTTATTTGCAAAAGTATGTCTTTGAAATGCCTCCGATTGTGGAGGCATATATTTGTGAAAGAAAAACACCCACATGGCTTGTTCTCTTAATTAGTAACCAAAAATTCAACAAAAAACAAAATAATTGTAAAACTCGAATAGAGATAACTTGGCCGCCTAAATTGATCCAAATGTTGGATTGGTTTGGGACCAAAGTACTGAACTCTTCTACCTAAACCATGACCCCTTGACATGTCTAGATTTTGCTCATCAAGTCATGAATATAAATATTTCATTTCTTTTTTTTTTTTTTTTTTGGCCCAAACTCATCCGAACATAAAAGAGTATAATTGAAACCATTGTTTCTGGATCCGAGTGATGAAGGACTCTTGGTTGGAAAGTGTGTCTGAAGTTCATCCCACAACTTCAACTGCAGATGACCTAAACACGCCTTTTCCAACCCCACTTCTCTCCCCTGCACATGTACATATTCAAACTTAATTATTTATTTTCCACTTCCGGATAACTTGAGCTTCTATAATTGCTTTTTTCGAAATTTTTATAATCACGTGTTATGCATTTAATATATTTTGAGTTTATAACTCTATATAAAATTAAAAGAGAGTCATGTGCTTGCATTCCTTTTAGAAAGTACTGGTTCAATATCATTCCAACTTTAAAGTTGGACACGGCTGAGGCGTGGTCACCAAACTGTTTATGACTCTAGCTATCAATAAAAACAGACCAATTAAAGTGAGGCCCACTGTCATATGCACATAATTAATTCGATTTCTTTGTTATACATATCAGTTACAGTACACTGCTTTTTCTTTTTCTATTCATATGAACAAGAACACACATATAACCAAATAAAGCAGATAGATACACTGTTATTTGTTTCGTACCTCAATTGTCGTAACCAAAAAAAAATAAAAATAAAAAGTTTGTCCTCTGGCACCTTGTTGGTGGCATCACTTACTGCAATAAATATAGAAACTACCAAAAAAATTTTACAATTAGAGGATTTTATCCTCAATTAATATTTCCATATAAAGGGTCCTCCTCTGACTGGAAATTTTTTTTTAATTACCAGGAATATGGGGGACCTTTTAGTTAAGTACTTTTTAATGTTAGCATTCATACCCAAAAAGAGGGAGAGAAATAGTATATTTATATAAGTCGGATACTGAATTATTTGTTTGATTAGGAATCAAGGATAACTATGTATATATATATATATATATATATATAGAGAGAGAGAGAGAGAGAGAGAGAGAGAGAGAGAGAGAGCCAGCACATAAAAGAAGCATTGATTCGTCACTTTAGTTGACCCTACTCCAGCTTGGGATAGAGGAGGACTCATGGATACAATTGAGCAGTAAAAGCACAATCTGTGTTGGGGAGTAAAGGAAAGGAGAGGTCCCTCTGTAAGGGGTTAAGGGCTGGCATTGGCACCACTTCCCCTACCCCACTACCACCTTTTTTTTTTTTTTTTTTTTTTAAGGATTGAGAAAACTGATAACCAATTACAATTTAATTGAGCATGTAAGGAGGGTGTTGTTAGTTTAACGACCCATTCTAAAAGCTTAAGCTATTAGAAATTGAGTCAATAATAATTTAATATTCTTACACTCCCTCTAATGTTCAGGCTAAACAATGGGTAACCGTACGGACAAATATAAATTTAAAAGTTCAACACAAATATTAAAAAAAACCCCGAAATATATTAAAAGTCCAACACATGATGATGATATTAAAAGAGATAAAGAGTAATTGTAGAGGTGAATTCAGTTTATCAATTCATCTCGAAAGTTTAAATTATTAGAAGGTGAGTAATTATAATTTCATATTCTAACAAACGTCATTTTCAGTCTTATGCTCACATTAGCCTAAAAGCATTGCCCTTCACAGGAGGCTTGTATGGCAGACCCCAACCCCCCCATGTTCCAACTACCCAAACTTGTTTTTCATGTCCCCACCACTTTCTCCTTTTTATAAACCCCCACCTTCTCTTCTTTTCCCCCACACCCCCAAACCCCCTTCTTAAGTCCCTCATCCTTCCTCTTTTTCTACTCCTTTCCAACTAATCTCTACTACTCCTATCTGTTTTCTTTCCTACTGCTAGTTCCTTTTTCAAACCAAAATGTGTTCATCTAAATCCAAAACTCTCCTTCGTACTAATTCCACGCCTTCAACCGAGCCTAAGATTAATGGCCGCCCTGTTCTTCAGCCAACTTGCAACCGAGTTTCGAGCTTGGAGAGGCGAGTGTCACTCAAAAAAACTTCACCGAAATCTCCTACTTCACCACCACTAGCCTTGCCAATCCAAAATGGAACTTGCAAAACTAAGCTTTCAACAGTTTCCCCTCCTATCTCTCCCAAGTTGCCGTCGCCTAGGCCACCGGCTATCAAGCGGGGAAAGGATCCTAATTATGACCTGAATTCAAGCGCAGAGAAGGTCCTAACACCGCGGTGCATGATCAAGTCAGAGAGTTCAATTAAGAAGTCGAAGAACTCCAGTGGAAGCGGTGGTGCTGCAGTTGTTGCCGAGACACTGAAGAACACTTCCTCTTTGATAATTGAGGCTCCTGGAAGCATAGCTGCTGCAAGGAGAGAGCAAGTTGCTATTATGCAGGAGCAAAGAAAGATGCGAATCGCACACTACGGAAGAACAAAGTCCGCCAAGTTTGAAGGGAAACTGACTCCGGTGCTTGATTCTTCAGTTGGCCGAGAGCAAAAGAGATGCAGTTACATAACACCTAATTCAGGTACTGAAACTTCACCATTAATACTACTCAAATTCCGAAATTTTTCGTTTATTTATTGATATAGTTAAAACAATTGTTTGTGCAGATCCCATCTATGTTGCTTACCATGATGAAGAATGGGGTGTTCCTGTCCATGATGACAGGTAAATACTTCATATCCTATTCTCTAAACACCTATTAAAAAAAAGAAAAAAGAAAAAAAAAACAACAATAATGTACGTGTAATATATTTATATGTTTGTTACAAAATGGTGTATGTGCAGGCTGTTGTTTGAACTGCTGGTAATGACTGGAGCTCAAGTTGGATCAGATTGGACTTCGGTCCTGAAGAAAAGAGAAACATTCAGGTGGGATTTCATTTATTTGTCATTTCACTATATAGATATATATATATATATATATATACATATTTGGTTATTAATTTGTAATCACCTATGTGGTTCTGGGACTATCTCCATTTTATGCAGGGATGCATTTTCAGGGTTTGATGCAGAGGCCGTTTCGAAGTACAATGAGAAGAAGATAACGTCAATCGGTGCCGATTATGGCATAGAATTAAGCCTTATTCGAGGAGCTGTCGATAATGCTAACCGAATTCTTGCGGTACACAACCAAAAATGCCTTCCTTAATTACACAATGCAACATAACTTTGATCCACTTCCTCTGTTTTTTCAAGTACCCTTGTCACAAAACTTCTTTTCTGCCACATCTGTTTACAAGTTGAAATCAATCTTCAAATGGGAACTTCTTTATGTCATATCTTCTTTTACAAAATCATTTTTGTTTTCTATTAACAAAAATATTCAACTGATTTTTGCAGATAAAGAGGGAATTCGGGTCGTTGGAGAAGTACTTGTGGGGGTTTGTGAATGACAAACCAATATCCACACAATACAAATCATGCCAAAAGATACCAGTGAAGACATCAAAATCAGAGAGTATAAGCAAAGACATGGTGAAGAGGGGTTTTAGGTTTGTGGGACCCACAGTGATCCACTCATTCATGCAAGCAGCCGGTCTCACAAACGACCACTTGATCTCTTGCCCCAGACACCTTCAATGCCTTGCCTTGTCATCTCAGCTTCCCTCAGTAGTCCCAGCTCTCCAATAATCACACACACACCCCCCCAAAAAAAAAAAAGTCAACAAACAAAATGTATTAGTAATATAATAATACAAGTGTTGAACTTAGTGCCTAATAAACATATTGAACATTTAATATAACCCCATAAGCATATATAGCAGTGCAAGCTTGTTTGTCTGACTAGTGATCAGAAAGGCGGGAAAAAAAAAAAAGAGTTGCTTAAATGGCCATTTCTTATTTATTGCATTACAAGAGATTTGTAAAAGTTTAGGGGGAAAAAAGGTGGGCTGAGTATGGCTGATTAGAATTTGTGTGTGTGTGGATGTGTGTGTGGATGTGAAGATGGTAAAGAAGGGAAATAGGGGACAAACAGCATGTGCAATCGGGCACGACAATCGGCTCTCATTGCTTGTGTCCACCACAACGACATGTAAACACAAGCTCCATTATTTTTGCTTTCTGTTTTTCCACGGATTGTGAGAGAATAATCGGTGCAAATTGGAGTGTTGACAGTGGATAAGACTTGTCAATTCTGCTGCGCGCATAGAGATACAAACTCCGGTGCCCACTAGAGGTGCCCAAGTTTCGTGCTTTCGAGGCCAGGTTGCAACACGTCGATGCACGCTGCTTGCTATATGCCAACCCCATGATAGACTAAAATGCTTATTTAGTGATCATTAGACAACTTGTCCTTGGTTTTCTAATTTCTAACGTTTTGGATTTCGAGAGATATGATCTTCGTGTTTGTTTGTATAAAAGTAGTGTGCAAGTTTGAGATTTATACTGTCTTTCACAGAATGAAATCATCTTCTATTATTTGTTAATTGTTGGGTGTGAACTATGATACATATGAATTACTGAACGGTAAAAATCATATTATTAAGATAATATAAAATTAAGAAAACGTTCAATAATTTAATGAAAATCAAAATGCTATAAACTTTGTTCTACTGGTAGGGTAATTTCTTCATATCTTACCAAAAAATTCTCCTACTTCTCTTAGCTTGTCAAGTAGCATTTTGTGGAACATTAATTTCTACAAATTACATTAGGGTTTCTGCAACAAGGGCATCTTTTGCAAGTGCTTGCACGTGCTTTGTTTGTCAACCATTTTTTTTTTTTTTTCTGCAACTTTTATGGGCAAAGGTGAAGTAACAGAATTGCATGGTTGTCGACAGTTATATAATTAGATACGACAATGGCTGTAAAGCGGCATTGAACTTTGGAGAGAAATCCTAGCATTTTTCTGAAAAGCATGCCTGTTTGGTCCAAACTCGAATCCTGCAAAGAAAGCTCTAGCTGTAAAAAACATTTTGATGGCTTAAAAGCTTTGCTTTTAAAGAATTTCATGGAAGATGAAAAAGTAACCCCATCTCCTTATGCTCTTTCCAAAGCTACTTTGTAAAACTTTCTTTAAAAAAATTAGATATATTTAGAACAAAAATCATACGCTTGTTGTAAACCTAGTCTACTCCGACTGATGGAATAAACTATTAGTCTATGATTATGTAATATTAGAGATGGTTTTTTTTTTTTTTTTACTTTTTTTTTTTAATAGGAAAGCAAGCACACAATATTAAAGATGGTTACTCAATTTGTAATCTAGCTTTAAAGAACATAATCATCATTAGTAAGGGCTTACTAAAGTAATGGTGGGAGATTAATTAGACGTCTATTCACTCATGGCGTTTTTAGGCTCATTGGTTTTTAAAAAAATAAAAATCCCTGGGTAATCAATTGTTGGTCCATATCAATGGCTTGTTGAAGTGCAAAATTTTTTTGAAGATTTGATTATTGAGAGGTTTTAAACCATGATAATGTCAAGATGTTTCAGAACAGATTTGATTCTCAAAAAATAATTAAAAAAATCCCCCGTTTGAGTTATAAAACTATAGTATTTTATTATTTTATAGCAAAATTTAAAATTGCCTTGTTAAGCTCTTTAAAAATGTTCAATCAACTTAAGGAAAAAGTTATGGTACTTTTGCATTTCAAAAAGAAAAAAAAAATGTGTCTTAAATTTTTTATTTTTTTTTTAAGTACAAACAACGCCAAAATGGACCAACGCCAGTCAAATATTGCATCAGTTTTTAAGGGATTAATTTTGTCGAATTATCATAATTTAGAAGCAATATTCTCTCTTCTCGTCTCTGAAAAAAAATTCTATAAAAGCATGTGACTTTGAGTTTTTCTTGCCTAGACACAAATTTTACCAGACACTTTGTGCAAAAAGTAAAATGCAAACCCGTTACTTTAGAATCATTATCATGGAATGAAACCAATGGAACTCTTCAAACTGGAAAAGCATTAATGTGTTTGGGATAAAAGATTTGAAAATTGTTGACAAGCTAGTAAATATAATTGTGTTAGGGATGAATACCCGGCATTAAAAATTCAATGGTCATAAAGAAAGCTGATATTGTAATAATAATAATAATAATAACAACAACAATAATAATGATAATAACAATAATAACAGCAATAATAAATGGGGGTGTTCCATTACAGAACTAGTTACTAGCAGTGGGTAATGAAATAGCGACAAAGATAGTCAGTTTTTAGGTGGCGGTGATGTTGCTAGGGACACTTATGGCATAGCAATATAGTACAGGCCATGTTTCCATCTCTTTCCCACTTAAGGCTTTGTTTGGTAAATGAGAAAGAAAATAGAGAGGAAATGACAAACTATATATTGGTGGGAAAAATAAAGAGAAAAAAATAAAAGATGGCATTTCCCCTCTTTATTTTTGGTATATATGTATTCCCTTCTTCAATCTCACCCAATTCATTAGTGAGTCAAAAAGTTATCTCCATAACTGTTCCTACAATTAAATAATGACACGTCAGCAAAAATTTACACACCATATTTATGGTTAAAATATTGAGAGAGATAATCAGTAAAAACCAATGTATATTTTGACTTTCTTCTCCCTCACAACTTTCTAATCCTCATTCTTCTTCTTCCACCCATGTGACTTAATCGGAATCTGGCTGTTGATTCCTTGCCGAAGAACTTCGGGATAGAATTAAAGACAATCTGATTGTCTCATTCTTCGGCCGATCTACAAGAACAAGGGGAGTACGACATGGGACGAACCTGAACTTGACTCCAATAGGTCAGAGAACCTTCGGTGGAGACGAAGTTTCGACGAATTTCCTTTGGTAGTTGGAGCAGAGAGGTCTCCGGCTTGGTTAACAGTGAAGGTCCTACGAAGGCGTGGTAGGATTGGGTTCACTTGTTTGTAGGCTTGAAACTCTCGCAATTTCATATGTTTCACTATCTGGGCGGGTTTCTTTTCTTTGGAAAAAAATAAAAAATAAAAAATAATAATAATAAAATAAAGGCATTGTTAATGGATTAAAATGAAGTTTACAACCTCGTTAATTCCTCTTGACCATTTCCTTTATGAATTTGAAGAATAATGGTGGAAGAACGGATGGAATCGGAATAGGATTGAGGGAGAAAAGAGTCAAAATACATTTTAGTTTTTACTTACTAATTTAAAGCTCTCAATATTGTAACAATAAATATGATGTGTAAATTTTTGCTGATGTGTCATTATTTAATTGAAGAGACAGCCTTTTGGGGACAGCAAATATGGACTCTTCGTTACCTCTTCTAGTCTCTCATAACCACAAGTCCTAAACTCTATCCACTAATCCTGACAGAGAATCATCTCTGTCCCTTCTACCAACCAAGTCCTAATAAGTTCCTGCAAAGGCCTTTCAACCTATACATATGCAATCCCAGATCTATTGTACAAATTTTATGTCTGAATGGTTATCTCCTAATAATATTTTAAGAATTTATTAATTTATTCAAAAAATTTTAATAATTAGTTTTTTTTATGTGGTTAAATTTTTAAACTCAGATGATATAACATAACATTATTGGAGGACAGCTATTGAGACAGAAAATTCGAGACAGAAAATCTTGATTCGCTATCAGGCAGCGAAGCCACTCAGGGAGGGGTAACCCATTAAAATTTTCTTTTTATCTGTTTTATCTCTGAACACTTTACATTTTTTTCACATTATCTGCGTTAAATATTGATTATCTCTATATATATCCCCTTAAAAATATTTCTCTTTAATATACTTCTGATTGGTAGAAAGCTGGCTTCTCCACTGTAAATGTTATTAATAGTTTACTTGGAAACTCTTACCGAAAAGAAAATGTATTCTGTTAACTATAACAGTTTAGATGGAAACTGATAGAACAAATAACTTGAAAGAAAAGGCAAAATCTATAGCATGCCTAGCGAAGCTAGGGTCGGTTTATGAAATAATTTTTATGGGGTTGGTAATCAAATTTAACAACTACTCCATAGAAAAGTTTACAAAACGACAAAAACCTCTATCTTCGCGCATGTGATCTAGAGCTCCCAGCGTTGATCCCAGTCGCTGCCACGAATTCCATCTCCATCATCTACGGTGGTTCATCCTGAGTTGAAATTTCAGATTGCTTATTGTTACATCTGTTATTTAATTAATATCCAAATTAATTAAATATTGAAAGTATAAATAAATAATAAACACAAGCAATTTAATGATGATCGGTCACTCCTAATCATCAAGACCATGCACAGCTACTAAATAATCCTTTAATCAAAATTGATTACAAGCTCTATTGCTGCTGGTCGTCTTGTAATTATTAGATGGATCTATCTATTCAACGGTCTACTTGTTGGACTCCTTTCAATCTGTACACTGTTTTCACTCGAAACTGTAAATTACTCTCACGAACATCGATAAAGTCTCAAATATGCATATACAACTTTATGCTCTGTAAACGCAAATTGAATTTGAGATCAAAGTATATATCAGCACGTAATCTTTCAAGTAAATCTCGGATTAAATCAAATTCAAATTTCAAACTGTTACAACACATTTTTGCAACAGTTTTGAATTTAATATTTAAATTCTGTTTTCACTAATAAAAATTATGGATTTGATGACAGTTATCAACCGTCGTGTACAGTTTACCGTCCGTCGTGTAATCCACCGTCATGGAATATTTTGAGATACCACGACGGTTAATAAACCGTCATGGTATCTCAATATTCCACGACGGTTCACATCGTCGTCGAATAGAGAAAAAAGAAAGTAAATTTCGCTAAAGTGAAAATTTTACACAACGGTTTTTGTTCAAAACCGTCATGTAAAGTCCAACATGAATTAAAATATATTTTGACATTTTTTTGTGATTTCCCACGGGTGGCCTAACCAGTGTGTTATCCAATACACGGCCCAGGATATAATTGACAAAATATTAACTACATTGTATCAAAGTAAAAAAACCATCTATTACATTACCAGTTTACATATCATAATTAATGAATTGCATTACAAATTTAGTCCATTCTCCCCTAATCAAATCCACATCATCCCGAGTATAAAATTCTTTTCTTTTAAGTACGTCAATTCCATTCAACACAATGTCTCTCATAAAACCTAAAACAAAATAACAACATTCAACACTTCCCTCTTGGTGAGGACAATGACGATCCGAGATTTTTGTTTTATAGTCTCGTCTCCTTTTAATTCCTTCTCCGGCAATAAGCTTCCAATCCATTGGAGCCCTAGCAAGTTTGCAAAATTCAAAATAATTAAGATGCATACCATTAAGATTAAATCAAACAAAATTTCATTTTGACATTTCATTGAGCATATGGTGGCTGGAAAAAAATGCGTAAAATATTGTGTGTTCGTAGATCTTAAAATGTCAAAAAATTACACAAAAGATTCGTCTACAAAGATCAACAATAAAAAAAATTTGAACAACAATAAATACACAAATTACACTCCAAACAAGTTATAAAAGAATTGTGTGTTCGTATTTTTGTTGGAAAACAAGAAATTGAGCAATATAGAAGTCACCTTGCCTTTCTCTGATGCAAAATAGTCATAGCCTTAATGGGAAGACAGGGTGGCAGTGGAGGTCGCGACGGCGGCATCGAAAAAAAGAGAGAGGGGAGGGCGGCGTTGAGGGCGACGGGAGAATGAGGGGAGGGGAGGGGATGGCGGCGTTGCGGGCGACAGTCGAATAAGGAAGAGGGGAGGGCGGCGGCGGCATCACCGGGAGAAAAAGAGAGAGGGTAAGGCGGCAGCGGGGTCGGCGGGCGAGTGAAGGAGATAATGGGTAGGAGAAATCTTTGAGTGGTCAAGAGGGAGAAAGATGAAAATGATGAGAAACGATGAGGTAAGTGGATTTAAGTGAAGGGTTTACGCACGAATTTCAAAGCACAAAATTTCATATTTTTAAAGTGATATTCAGAAGATTACACAACGGTTAATAGAAACTGTCTTGTAATCTCGGAAATTTAAGTTAATGGTTTATGCACGAAGAGTGATTTTCAGAAGATTACACGATGGTTTCCCTAAACCGTCATGTAGTCTCAGAGATTTAAATTAATGGTTTATACACGAATTTCAAAGCATAAAATTTCAAATTTTTAGAATGATTTTCGGAAGATTACACAACGGTTTCCCTTTTAAAATTTGTAGTAGTGTTTAATTAAAAAAAAAAACAAAACAAAACAAAATCTCTTCAATTAATCAAATTAAGCTACTAGTTATATACAAAATCTTCAGCAATTAAATCCATCATTTTTAAAACGTGATCTTAGGATAATTTGAAATCATAATTCAAATAGGATCAGGAATCCTTTCCCTTTTAAAATTCAAATCCTAGATAATTAACTCATATGATATCCTCACCTCATGCAGCAATATCCACATCTCACAAGTATCTTCTCTACAGTATTATCTTCAAATAAATTCAGCTATCAAATATGCAAATCGTTTTTCAAATTTCCAAATATTTCCATATGTCCCTGTGCAGGTGTTGAACTACCTATTGCAACGCCTTGAAACACTATGCTAATTCAAAACAATTTTTGATTTTTCTTCAATGTATTGTCACAACTCACAAATGCCAACTAAAAAACCAAATAATTATGTAGAAAATTTGAAATTTTCTTCTAATAAACTACACAATTATTCACTTAATTTGCAATTTTTCTAATCTTTTGTTTGAAAAGCCATATTGAGATGTAAAATTACGACTAAATTAATCATCCGGATTGAAATTACTACATGAGAGAAGCATTGGATTTTCTTGATTAAAAAGCTTTATAGTGTCTCATTGTTAAACTTACTTTTTTTAATATCCTTTTAGAAAAAGACAGAGAATCTTTTTAAAAGATTATCTACTATTTTTCTCATTTCAAACAACTTTTTACTTTCAAGAAGAAAATATTTTTACACATCTAAATATCATCTTATTCTCAAAATGAAAAGATTTTCTCATTTAAAATAAGAAAATTTTCCTTTGCGAAAATAGACACGTTATTCAAACAGAGTCGAATTTAAAAACAAAGAAGCTGAACGAGGGAGTAATTTTTTTTGCTGAATGAGGGAATAATTGTAACATATAGACCATTTTAAAAAATATTTGCAGTAAATAATGTTATTTAAAATTTTTGAGATAAATAACCTATTTAGGATAACTTTTTTATTTTATGAATATATTTATAAGGGAAATTAACAATAAATATGATTCATAAATAAATTATTTATTGTAAATATATTATTTACCTAAAATTGTTTAGTTGTTTATCTTTTATGTTAAAAAAAAAAAAAAAAGTTATTTAATATTACATCTTTATTTGTACCATCAGCAGTTCAAGCTATGGATGCAAATTGGGCTACAGGCCTCATCTAGGCCTAGATTGGCCATAGATTGGGCTTTATATTTTTTCCGATTTGCAGAATTGCCCTTAAAAAGCAACACCTAATTTAAAAAATAGCATCTATGGAAAATATATTCTTAAAACTAATACAATTTTTCAGACTTTCTATAATAGCACTGTCACGTCAGCCCCAGGAATTAATGAGGCTTGAAATTGTCAAGAATGCCCTCAAATCCTCAGTCTACCCTAAAAAAATTCTTCTTTTCCCTCTCATTCTAATGAGGACACAGCTGCTAAGAAGCTTGAAGTTGAAGAATCAATCAAAGTTCCCGTGGGTCTGGTAATAAGAACTCGAGCTAAACACTTCAAGAAAGAACTCAACAATTTAATCCGGAAGGTTCAGCAAGAGGATTTGGGCGTGTTTACTAATGAGGGACAACAAAAGTTGGTCCACCTCATCAAGGTCAATTCAGATCAAGAAGATCAGCCATGCAAATCCATGCAATAGGCGTGTGAATCAAGAAAGAGAAACTCAAAATTAATTACTTTCTTTTTCTTTATTAGCTCATTAGTCCACTTTCCTTTTCTGTATTTTTGGCGTGTACAACCATTTATTTTTGTTAGATTATTTTGTTTCCTTTTTCTATTTTAGGCAAATAAAAGCTACTATTAGCAAATTTTAACATTAGTTAAGAAGGCATGTAATTAAGCTATTTTGGGAACTTTCTTTGTAATAATTCAGCCTATTAATAGGCGCCTATGGAAAAGAAAGAATGAGGTAATTTCATTCAAAAATTTGAGAGTTTTTCTCTTTGGTTCTTTGAAGAACTATTCGAACTTATCAAGAATTATTCTTGTGGCGTTCAAAAATGACTTATCAAATGGATTTCCATCACCGTTTGTGTCGTCTACAATATACTGAGGTTCTTGTTTCGTTACAAACAACGGATCGAGGTTCCATTCAAATCTGATCGTAGAATGATCTTGGGTTCCTAATTGTGTTCGAGTCTCGTTATTCTTGACGAGGTTCATATCATTTTGTATCAAAGCAAGGTTCTAGCCTCAGGTTTGCTTATCCCTTTTGTTTTTCAGCCTAGTTTTCCAATCTCTTTCCAAATTATAGTTGGCCGAACTTCCCTTTTCTTTTTGGTTGAATTTTTGTTCCTCTTTTCCTTGTTATAGCATTAACTTTAGTTCTTGATATTGCCAAAAAAAAAAAGTAAAAAAAAAAAAACATCAAAAAAAGAAGAAGAATAAGAAGAATCATTGAATCTGATATATTGAGTTTCTTTTTGGGGGAAAAAAATTAGTGTGACACATATTCTTATTGGAAATTCTTGTTGGAAAATTCGTGTGACACATTCGGTGTTCTTAAAATCAAAATCTCATTGCTAAGATGTGAATGAATTGTTGCTGGAAATTCTTATTCTTGTTTGATTAGTTTGATAAGAGCCGAAAGAGAATTACCACGAGTGGAAAAAGGCAAGAGTGTAAGATTATTTGAGGGTAAAAGCTGAATATTTTGTGTGAAAAACGCGAGTGTTGAGTGAAACACGAGAGGGAGAGAATTGTGAGGTCCCTTCTTCTTTTTTTTTTTTTTAACTTATCTCTTGCAGAAATCATGGCTCAACACAACCATGAGGAAGCTCAAAGAGGGGCAGATTCCAGGCTATACGTGGAAACTTTGGTGGGAGAGATGAGTCGGATGATGAGGGTAGAATTAGAGCAAGTCAATGAACGGTTAGATAGAGTGGAAAATGCCAATCAAGGGCAGCCATAAATGGCTCCCAATGTGCATATGAGGGAAAGAGTTCAACTGAGACATTTTGTGGAGGACTTTGAGGAGTTCAACGAGGGCGGTTTTGAGGAGGAGGACGATAGATACTCGGTGGGCAGCGTTAGGAGGTTTGGACGGATTATAAGAGATAGGAATCAGGAGGATAATAATTTTGACAGCATTAAGATGAAAGTGCCTTCGTTTCAAGGCAAGAATGAACCCGAGGCTTATCTAGAGTGGGAAAAGAAGATAGAACTAGTTTTTGATTTCCACAACTACTCCAAGATGAAGAAGGTAAAACTTGCAGCCATTAAGTTTTCTGACTATGCTATTGTTTGGTGGGATCAATTGGTGTTACACAGGAGACGAAATAGAGAAAGACCGGTGGATACTTGGAAGGAGATGAAAACAGTGATGAGGAGGCGTTTTGTGCCAAGTCACTATTACCGGGATTTGTACAAGAAGCTGCAAAGACTCGCACAAAGCAATCGGAGTGTCGAAGATTACTACTAAGAGATTGAGGTAACAATGGTCCGAGCAAATGCAGAGGAGGATCGAGAAGCCACTATGGCATGGTTTTTGGCAGGTTTGAATTAAGAAATCGCCAATCGGGTGGAGTTGCAACATTACATGGAGTTAGAGGATATGGTACACATGGCCATAAAAGTTGAAAAGCAACTCAAGAGGAGAGGTACACGACCGAGCCAATATACGAAACAAACTCCTTGGAAGCCGACTTATCCAAAGAAGGAAGAGAAAGCCACGGCCAACCTTAAGGCCAAGACTAAGCCATTTTCCTCGACTACCAATTCACAAGGTAAAAATGACTCTACTTCCACTTGCAATCGTGACATTAAGTGTTTTAAATGTCAAGACAAGGGTCACATATCAAGTCAATGTCCGAATAAGACAGTTATGGTGATGCGGGACAATGGCAAGATCAAAACCGAGGATGAAAAAGATGTTGAGTCTATGCCATCATTGGGGGACGCTTTGGATGAGGAATGTGTTGCTCATGGTGAGTTGACCTTGGTGGCAAGGTTAGCCTTAAGTGTGCAAGTTAAGGAAGACGAAGAAGAGCAACGAGAAAATATTTTCCATACTAGGTGCCATGTTTAAGACAAGTTGTGTAGTATTATCATTGATGGAGGGGTTGTACCAATGTCGCTAGCACTACCATGGTGGAGAAATTAGGGCTTCCAACAACCAAGCACCCACGGCCGTACAAGCTGCAATGGTTGAATGATTGTGGTGAGGTGAGAGTCAACAAGCAAGTTCTCGTTTCATTCCGGATCGGGAAGTATCTAGACGAGGTGTTGTGTGATGTGGTTCCCATGCATGATGGACACATACTTCTTGGAAGGCCTTGGCAGTTTAATCGGCGTGTGAAGCATGATGGTTTCACCAACAAGTACTCTTTGGTGCACGATCAACGAGGCATCACTCTTATGCCATTAACTCTGAAACAGGTTTATGAAGATCAAGTAAAGTTACAAAATGAGAGTGAGCAAAAGAAAGAAAGCGATCAAAAAAGAAAGAGTGCAAAAGAGAGAGAGGCCGAGAGTCAAGAAAGAGAGAGATTGGCCGAGAAAAAAGAGAGTGAAAGGGAAAAGGGGGTTTCAGCCAATGAGAGAAAAAAAGAGAGAACACAAAAGAATTTTTATGCAAGAACAAGTGATGTAAAGAGAGCATTGATATTAAACCAGCCAATGATTTTACTTGTGTACAAGAAGGCTGCATTTTAACTAACTAATCTGACCTCGCTCTTCCTAGTTCTATTGTGTCTCTTTTGTAGGATTATGAGGATGTTTTCCCCGAGGATACACTACACGGATTACCACCAATCTGAGAGATCGAGCCTCAAATTGATTTCGTGCTCGGTGCAACCATTCCAAATTGACCAGCCTATAGAAGTAACTTGGAGGAGACAAAGGAGCTTCAAATGCAAGTCGAGTAGTTGATGGAAAAAGGGTACGTGAGAGAAAGCATGAGTCCAAGCGCAGTTCCGGTGTTGTTAGTACCTAAGAAAGATGGGACATGGAGAATGTGTGTTGATTGTCGAGCCATCAACAACATCACGGTAAAGTATCGTTTTCCCATTCCTCGTTTAGAAGACATGTTAGATGAGCTGCATGGTGCTTGTGTATGTTAAATAAGAATGAAGGAAGGTGATGAATGGAAAATTGCATTCAAAACTAAATATGGATTGTATGAGTGGTTAGTTATGCCTTTTGGATTAACTAATGCACCTAGCACTTGCATGCATTTAATGAATCATGTTTTACGTCCTTTCCTTGGTTTGTTGTGGTTTATTTTGATGATATTTTCATTTACAGCAAAAACTTGGATGATCATTCGAAGCATTTACAATCGGTTTTTGAAGTGCTTAGAAAATAAAAATTGTTTACTAACCTGAAAAGTTTACTTTTTGCACCAATAAGCTTGTTTTCTTTGGTCATGTTGTTAGTGCCAAGGGAATTGAGGTTGATGAAGAAAAAGTCTGCGCCATATTAGAATGGCCGAGACCAACTGGTGTAGGGCAGATTAGAAGTTTTCATGGGCTTGTTACTTTCTATAAGAGGTCCTTGAAAAATTACAGTACCATCGCGACTCCCCTTACCGAGGTCATCAAGAAGAATGTTGGATTCAAATGAGGAGAAGAACAAGAGGCGGCATTCCAGTTGATCAAAGAAAAATTAACAAAACCACCTTTGCTAGCCTTACCTAATTTTTCTAAAGCATTTGAGATTGAATATGATGCATCAGGTATAGGTATTGGAGCTGTTCTTATGTAGGATGGAAGACCAATTGCTTACTTCAGTGAGAAACTAAGCGGGGCAGCCTTGAACTACCCTACTTATGACAAAGAGATGTATGCATTGGTATGAGCATTGGCGACATGGCAGCAGTACCTATTGGCCAAGGATTTTGTGATCCACGCGGATCATGAATCTTTAAAGCATTTGAATGGGCAACACAAGCTGAACAAGAGACATGCACAATAGATAGAGTTCATTGAGCCATTCCTATTTGTGATCAAATACAAACAAGGCAAGGAGAATGTGGTGGCTGATGCACTTTCTCGTAGGTATACATTGATTTCTACTCTTGATGCTAAATTACTTGGTTTTGAGCACATTAAAGAGTTGTACCAGATAGACCAAGATTTTAGTGAGTTATATTTGTCCTGTGGAAGGTTGCCTTTGGGGAATATTTTTGACATGATAATTATTTATTTAGGAAAAATAAGTTGGGTGTGCCTAATTGTTCTTTGAGGGACTTATTAGTGAGAAAAGCCCATGGTGGAGGGTTGATGAGGCATTTTAGTGTAGCTAAAACCCTAGGAGTGATACAAGAACATTGTTATTGGCATCGCATGAAAAGAGATGTTGAGAGGATCTGTGAGAGATGTGTCACTTGTAGGCAAGCTAAGTCAAGAGTTCAACCCCACGGTTTGTGCACCCCACTACCAATTCTTAGTACACCTTGGATTGACATTTCGATGGATTTTGTGTTAGGATTGCCTAGGTCAAAAAGGGGTCGGAATTCTATTTTTGTGGTGGTGGATAGGTTTTCTAAGATGACACATTTTATTCCATGTCACAAAACTGATGATGCTTCTAATGTTGCTAATTTGTTCTTTTGCGAACTTGTTAGGTTACATGGTATGCCTAGAACAATTATTTCGGATAGAGATGTTAAGTTCTTGAGTTACTTTTGGAAGACTTTGTGGAGTAAGTTAGGAACCAAGTTATTGTTTTCTACAACTTGGTATCCACAAATTGATGGTCAAACTGAAGTAGTAAATAGGATTTTGTCTACTTTATTAAGAGCAATCATTGAAAAGAACATCAAAGCATGGGAAGAGTGTTTGCCACATGTTGAGTTTGCTTACAACAGATATGTTCATTCTACTACTAAATTTTCACCTTTTGGGATTATGTATGGTTTTAATCCATTAACTCTTTTGGATTTAACTCCTTCACCTTTGCCTAAGCGTGTGAATTTAGATGATCAAAAGAAAGCTGAAATTGTTAAACAGATTCATGAGGCAGCAAGACTCAACATTGAGAGAAAGACGGAGCAATATGCTAAACATGCCAACAAGGGACGAAGCAAAGTTGTTTTTGAGCCGGGTGATTGGGTGTGGTTGCACATGCGTAAGGATAGGTTTCCAACTCAAAGACATTCAATGCTTCTTCCACGGGGGGATGGACCATTTCAAGTTCTCGAGCACATTAATGACAATGCCTACAAATTGGATCTACCAGGTGAGTACAATGTTAGTGCTACATTTAATGTTGCTGACTTATCTCCTTTTGATGTAAGTGATGATTTGAGGACAAATCCTTTTCAAGAGGAGGGGAATGATGAGGACACAACTAATAAGAAGCTTGAAGTTGAAGAATCAATCAAAGTTCCCGTGGGTCCGGTAACAAGAGCTTGAGCTAAACACTTCAAGAAAGAACTCAACAATTTAATCCAGAAGGTTCAGCAAGAGTATTTGGGCGTGTTCACCAATGAGGGACAACAAAAGTTGGTCTACCTCATCAAGGTCAATTCGGATCAAGAAGATCAGCCGTGCAAATCCATGCAATAGGCGTGTGAATCAAGAAAAAGAAACTCAAAACTAATTAGTTTCTTTTTCTTTATTAGTTCATTAGTTCACTTTCCTTTTCTATATTTTTTGGTGTGTACAACCATTTATTTTTGTTAGATTATTTTGTTTTCTTTTTCTATTTTAGGCAAGTAAAAGCTATTATTACCATATTTTAACATTAGTTAAGAAGACATGTAATTAAGCTATTTTAAGAACCTTTTTTTATAATAATTCAGCCTATTAATAGGCGCCTATGAAAACTAAGATTTGGAATTTAATTAATCCCCGCAAAGTTAAAATTTATGATTAAAATAGATAAGTTTATGAGTGAAAATATGTTTAATTAATTAAGTTAAATTCCAAGACGGCATAAATATATATTGTCACTCTTAGGACTTCCAAAACTATATCTACTATACAAGTTGCACAATATAAAATATATGGATATGTAGTCTAAACATTATGCTTTCAATAAAAATGCTGCAATTTTCATGATTATTAAATCAAGTTAAGTAGGCAGCCGCCCTAAGTAGGTGAGTCATTACAATATTCAACTTTGCTAATGTTTGTTATCGCCTCGTTACCTTCTTAATTTTATAACTCTTATTATGATTTCTCTTCTTACGATTTTCGCTGAATACACTCCATCCTTAATGCTTTTGGTATTTGCATGAAATTCACACTCTCACATCAATTGCCATTATCACATGATTTTTTTTTTTTTTTTTTTTTGCCTTTTTCTTTGTTTTTTTCCCCAATGACCAACATTAATACACGATTACATTCATACAGTAGTTAAACAACGACACTACTCTTCCTTGGATGACAAAATACTGCAATAAAAAAATAAAACGACAGTCTGAGTTCACTGACGCTTTAAATTTTCACTTTAACATGTAAACAACATCAAATACTGGTCTACCTCTCCTAGTTTCATAATTGATACATATCTTTTCCTTCAAAGTTACATCATTGTTGAAACTAAATTACACTCGGTAAAGACTACCAATGTACCTATTAAATAAAGACCACTCTCAATTTTTTATTCCTATTAAATTATCATCGCGCCCTGCAAACGATTACAATAATTTTTTTCTCTTTGACTAACTATATTATATGCTCCGCTTTTGCCAACCTCTATATTTCCTAACTTTACACGTGTAATCCTACTTTTGCCATGCCCTACACATTTGTATTTCTCCATCCTACTCCTAAGTCATATCGGGCCATTCAAAATGCATCCGATAGTGCACATTAGTTGTCGGATGGGTCAGCCAACAGATGAGATGCCCATACTAGACAAGCCGCGTGTGTGTGTGTGTATATATATATATATTAATTTGATTGCAAAACAGTCAAATACAATAAATATTAGCATGTTATACTAAGATTAAAACAACAATATAAATACAATTAACTTTTTTTGGTGACAGAAAGTAAGAATCCGCTATCAAATTTATATTTTGGTGGCGGAAAGACATTTTTTGTTACCAAAAGTTATGTTTGATTACAAATCTTTAAGAAACTTTATAATCTCATATTTTGTGCTTGTAATTTTTTTTAATTTTTCATGAAAATATTCAATACAAAATTTGTAACAATCATCCTACTATATTTTATATAACAAATATATTTAGTTATTTAGCTCTTTCTTATAAGTATAACAAGACATATAAGTTTGTTTGATATTTACTAAGTATGTTAAACATAAAGTAGATAATGTAATTATAGTAGTATTTAATACTTTAATATATAGAATAAGGTATATCATATTTAAACCTATATTTTATGTTATTATGTGGCTAAAAAAATGGTTTTAAATAAACTTATGTTATCAAATTATAACTTTTTTAATTTGTTTTTCGGCTACTAAACCAAAATTTGGTAGCAAAATATATATCTTTAGCTACCAAACTAAAATTTGGTAAAAATATATATGTTTTTTTGCTACCAATTTTTGTTGGCAGAAAGCAAGAATCCACTACCAAATGTATATTTTGGTGGTAGAAAGGCATTTTTTGCTACTAAAAGTTACGTTTGGTTGCAAATCTTCAAAATACTTTATAGCCTCATATTTAGTGTCTGTAATTGCTTCTTTGTTTTTTTTAGTTTTTCATGAATATGTTCGATATGATGTTTGTAACAATCATTCTACTATGTTCTATATAACAAATATATTTGGTGATTTAGTGCATTCTTGTAGGTGTAACATGATGTATAGATTTGTATGATATTTGTTAAGTATGTTATACATAAAGTAAACAATGTGCTTATAGTAGTATTTTATTACTTTAACATATAGAATAAGTTGTACCATTTTTAAACTTATATTTTATGTCATAATGTGGCTAAAAAAATGGTTTTAACTTAACTTTTGTTATCAAATTATAATTTTTTTCACTGTCCAAAAATTTGTTTTTCGGCTAGCAAACCAAAATTTGAAAGCAAAATATATGTTTTTGGCTACCAACTGAAATTTGGTAGCAAAATATTTGCTTTTTTGCTACCAACTTTTGGTGACAAAAGGCAAGAATCTGCTACTAAACGTATATTTTGGTGGTGGAAAGGCATTTTTTACTACCAAAAGTTACGTTTGGTTGCAAATCGTCAAGAAACTTTATAACCTCCTATTTTGTGCTTATAATTTTTATTTTTATAGTTTTTCATGAATATGTTCGATACGAAGTTTGTAACAATCATCCTAATATATTTTATATAAACAAATATATTTGGTGATTTATCTCTTTCTTGTAGGTGTAACAAAACATATATGTTTGTATGATATTTGTTAAGTATGTTATACATAAAGTAGACAATGGACTTATAGTAGGAATTTATTACTTTAATATATAGAATAAGGTATATCATCTTAAAATCTATATTTTATGTTATAATGTGGCTAAAAATATCGTTTTAAATAAAATTTTGTTATTAAATTATAATTTTTTTCATTTTCTAAAAATTCAACTTTTGACTACCCAACCAAAATTTGGTAGCAAAATATATGTTTTTTACTATCAAAATTGGGTGGCAGAAAGCAAGAATCCGATACCAAACTTATATTTTGGTGGTAAAAAGGCAGTTTTTGCAACCAAAAGTTATGTTTGGTAGTAAATCTTCAAGAAACTTTATAACCTCATATTTTGTGCTTGTAATGTTTTTATTTTTTATTTTTTACTATATAGTTTTGCATGAATATGATCGATACGAAGTTTGTAACAATTATCCTACTATGTTTTGTATAACGAATAAATTTGGTGATTTAACTCTTTCTTGCAGGTGTAACAAGACATATATGTTTTTATGATATTTGTTAAGTATGTTATAAATAAAGTAGACAATGTACTTATAGTAGTATTCTATTACTTTAATATATAGAATAAGATATATTATATTGAAATCTATATTTTATGTTTTAATGTGGCTACAAAATGGTTTTAAATAAACTTTTGTTTTCAAAAATTTAGTAACAGAAATCGTGTTTTTGGCTATCAAAATAATATTTGGTTGCAAAATATATGAATTTTTGCTACTATATTTTGGTGACAGAAAGAAAGATTTCACTACCAAACTTATATTTTAGTGGAAAAGGCATTTCAACTTGTTTTTCTTTTTCTTTTCTTTTACCCTTTTTTTTTTATAGGAAATTTCAACTTGTTTTTTGGTACCAAGTTGTTCATTTTGATTACCAAAATAAATTAATTTGGTAACTAAATATATTTTAATATATACAAACCCACACTTAACACTCACCATTTCAAAAATAACCAACAGGACTCTCTTGTAACCCTAACTCACTCGCACAACCTTCCGCTTATGTAATTTGTAAAATGACATATCATTGTCTTAAAAGTTATTTAAAATATTTATTAGTAAAATGCTCTTGAATAATCAAGAATGATTGTTCTTGTCTTAAAATGAGATAAGGTTATTTTGCTAATTTCAACTTTTGAGATTGTCATTTTGGTTAGTACCTAGCCATCGACAGCCGGCGCCTTCCCTTTGCCACGCCGTCACTAGCCGTTCGCCGTCCCGTCGCCGAGCCGTCCTCAGAACGTCGATTGCAGAAGGTCGGGACCAGTCGTAACCCGTCGCCAGCCGTCACCAGTCGCTACCATGGATCTCGCCATGACCAGCTCGTCGCCATGAATCCGCTCCTCCACTGTCGAACCTCAATTTTTTCTGGTAAATCTTGGTTTTTAACTCACTTTCGTTCAATCTTTCTTATATTTAAACGATGTATAGGTTTTTGTCTCGGCTTTTGTAGAGGTAGAATCCGCAAATTTCATTATGATGTCCACGGTGTTCAGGTAGGGGAGTTATGAGGGATGTGGGTGACGTTCATCCATGGAAGTCGTGCTCTTGCAAATGAAGAAAAAAAAATGCGGGTTTTGTTGTTTGTTGATAATTCTTTTTTTTTTTTTTTTCTCTAGGTTTGGGACTTTGGGTTTTTGCAAACGGCAGTAACAACAAATCAACGAGATGGAGAATGTGGGTTTGAGTATTCTTTTTTTGAAAAGATATATGTTCTGATATTTGGATTTTGAAAAATCGAGGTTTTGGAATGTGGGTTTTGTGGGGATTAATATGGGTGGAAGGTGGCTGTTTGAATGTGGGTTTGACTTGCGTTTCTCTGTCTCTCTTTTTGTCCCCTTTCTTTTCTTTGTGTAGGTCTCACATTTTTGCTATCTTAATGACGTCCATGGTGTTGTTGCAGAGCAAGAAAATGCCGGTGTTCTAGCAGGGATCCGATACGGGATAATGCTGAGATAATAGGTGATTTTCCTTTAAATAAATTTCTTGTTGAACAAAGTGGCTGCACATTAGGGAATTCGAATAATTGGCCTATAAAATTGAGAGCAAAGATCTTGACTTTGATATTAGACGTGTATGCGTTTTTTCTCTTCAACTTTCTATGTTTATGTTTTTGTTTTTCTCTGGATTGTATTTTCTAAATTTAAGTTCTTGGATTTGTATCTTGTAATGCTATAATTTTTTATTTTCCCATATCGTTTTTTTGAGGTCTTGATTTGCTGCTTTAGTTCTGGTTGGCGAATGCTTTGGATATGGAAAAATCTATGTTCGTATTTTCAGTTTTTGATTGTTTGTTTGTTTATTGGATTACAGAAGTTATAGAAATGAATGACTCTATATAATTATGTACAACGCAAAGATAGTAGATTACAACAAAAGTTATGACTTTGCTAACTTTTTATTTTTTGCGTATGGGTTCTGCTATGATTGCTATTCACTATTGGTTGAATCTATTAGTTGAAATTGAAGTTGTTGTATTTCCCTTGTTGAATGAAATCAGGAATAGAAGTAGTGGAACAAACATTGTGAGCAGAGAGGAACAAATTGACTAATGGTCCAACCCTATCTTTGGAAGGAAGTTTGTTTGGACAGAGTGACAAGAGGGGTTGGCATGTTGATATTAGCAAAGGCAATGATAGAAATCCTCTGTTGTAATCCGCTTTCAATCATTGGAGACTGATAACAGAAATTCTTATGATGACGAAGAATACAAAAAGCATGATGTTGAGGTATCCTACACGATGCATAAGCTTCATAAAGATGTATTGCACTTCCTTAGTTTATTGTTCTCAATGGTTTTGTTTATTTGATTTGAAGTTGATTTTTAAACTTTGTTTTAAGAAGTGAAATTGCGGTTTTTTTTATTTTTTTTTAT
This sequence comes from Ficus erecta, assembly GCA_008635985.1. Classification (NCBI taxonomy): domain Eukaryota; kingdom Viridiplantae; phylum Streptophyta; class Magnoliopsida; order Rosales; family Moraceae; genus Ficus; species Ficus erecta. The sequence continues at coordinate 74,824 of BKCH01000277.1, forward strand.
TTTTTTATTTTTTAAAAGAAGTGACTCTCAGTTAGTTTTTAAGTAAAGTTCACATTTTTCATCTTCGTTAAAGCATATATGATGTTATAAATTTTCTCAACGAGGAAAAATTGATGAAAACAATTATGGTTGTAGATGTTGAACTGAGATATGATCGAGAAGAACCACCATGAAATCGTTTTGAGTTATTGGGAAACAGAAGAGAAAGAACTTGAGCTATTGTTGATGGAAATGGAAGCACCAGTGTTAGCAGACAACAAAGTGTGATAAGATCAGCCCCACTCCCAAGTCTGGTTAGTTAGATTTTCTAGTTGTGTAGGATCATAAAATGTTAACAAGTAGTTTGAGTTACTTGAGTGTGATCATGGAAAGGTTGTTATTGATTATGTAATTAGAGATTTAGAGGTACTATAATTAATATAGGATATTTAGTTCGTTTCAATTATAAAAGTATTTATGAAAAAAAGGGGATAAAATTCAGAACAATATTTTTGGCAAGGAAAAACTTTGGTAGCTTTACATTTTTACTACCAAAAATTCAGTAATAGGAAATTAGTTATTTGCCCTTTTTGCTACCAAATATTAGGTAGCTAACACAAAAGAATTGGCTTTCAAATATCTTTTGCTACCAAAAATTTGGTCACACAATCTCTTACAATTTACTACCAAATACATTTTGTTACCAAAATATTTGGTCACTAAATCTCATATTTTTTGTTATCAAAAATTTGGTCACAAAATCTCATTCAATTCGCTATCAAAAACATTTTGCTACCAAAAAATTTGGTCCCTAAATCTCATAGTTTTTGTTACCAAATACCTTTAGTTACCGAATATTTGGTAACTGAATCTCATACTTTTCGCAACCAAAATACATTTTGCTACTAAAATTTTGGTTCCCGAAATGTCAATACTTTTTGCTACCAAATTATTTGATCACCGAATATCATATATTTCGCTACCAAATATAATTTGTTACTAAAAAAATTTTGCCAGCACAAACTTTTTGTTGTCAAAAATTTTGTAACAAATATTTTTTGCGACCGACTTCTGTTACCAAATTTTTTTGGTAGCAAAAACTTTTTATTTATTTTTTTTTTTTTTCAGAACATGTCGTTTGTTTGTGTCAAAAAGAGAGAGGGAGACCCAAACAACCCAAACCCTAACGACGGCGGAGGCGAGAGCAAACCCTAACCTAGCACCAAACTTTCTCGATCTCTCTTTCTTGTTTCAATTTTGAAATGGGTTTTGGGAAAATGGAGAGGAGAAGAGGCGCACAAGAGAAAAAAAGGGGAAGAGATGGAAGAAAATTGGTCTAGGTTTTTGCTTAGGGTATTTTTGACAATCTAATTATGTGAGACCCATAAAAAACTGATGTGGAAATGCTACAAATAAAAGTAATGAAAAATGATGTTAAATTTAAAATAAAAATATTCAAAGGTGCTATTGTTGAAATTAACCAATTAGTGTGTGTTTATATATATATATATATATATATATATATATACATTTAGGAGAAGATAATTTACCTGTCGCATGAGTTTGATAACAAAATTGATACACTTTGTGCTACTCTAGATTACACAGGTCCAACTATAATTTTTTCAAAAGTAGTTTTGATTGAAAATTAACTAATTAAACTGGATAATTTTCAAATAAATTGATGGACAAAATATTATATCACCTTTTCTGTAAGCACTAGTTTAAATACGTGCATTGTAAGTTGTAATTGAAATTTAAATAACGTAAAATATAAACAACAATATGTAAACTACATTTAATTATCTAAGATATAACATTTACTACATGAAGTATTATAATCGAAGTTTAATTTATTTTAGTCCATTGTTAAATTTGCAACTTTTGACTTGTTATCGTAAGTTAATTTACATATCATTTTGCTAAATACAATAAGTAAAAAACATAACGGCGAATTCAATATCATTATCAATTCAGCAAATTAATTTGTTGAACTTAATTAATTCTTTTATGCCAAAGTACAAAGGGTTAAAATATATATCACAAGGAAATGCCAATTTTAAGGAACTGAAATAATCAGAAGTAAGATATATATATATATATATATATAATTAGAAATAGTTGTTTATCTTTTTGATATTGAAAAAAACATACACACACGAATTTGATCTTAAAAAAAAGGAGAAAAAATTCATCGCAATTGGACTTGATCGCAACAACTATCTTTTTGATATTGAAAAAAACACACACACACACACGAATTTGATCTTAAAAAAAAGGAGAAAAAATTCATCCCAATTTGCGGGAATATATATATATATATATATATAAATGTTAATTGTTACTATTTAAAACTTATTTTAATAAAGATTTCTACAAAAAATTTAGAAATATGAATAACAAGTACGGATTTTTTAAAACATTGTTTAGATGTTTGGTTAAAAGTTTCAATTTAAAACTTTAATACTATGACCGGTTTTTTTTTTATTATTATTATTAATATTAAAGAAGAATGTTTACGAATATGTTTTGCTATAATTCTAAACTCTTCATCAAAAGGAAAAAAAAAAAGTATTTTTATTTTTAATGTAACTCTTTTTTTTTTTTTTTAAATAAAAAGTAAACCTCACCATATTACACGATAGCTTACATGACTGTTTACTTGACTGTAACATGAAAACACTCTGAGTTTGTGGCACTCGTTTATCAGTTATCTTCTTAGTTTTCTCTCTTCATTCCCATTTAATTCCTTATCCTAAAATAAAAACCGAAAGTGACAGTACACTTCATTATATTTTTCTTCTTTATGTCTTTAGCATGTTTATGAAATATTTAATAAATTGAATCAACGTTTTCAATTTTCTGCAATTTTATTTCTTTACAGCCATTATTCACCTTTTCTTTTCTCTAAATACAACATTAACAATATAATTTAAAGATGTAAAAATTCGTTATTGTTATTATTAGTTTATTTATTTATTTTTTATGAAGATTGAAGAGCATATGGGTTTGTTTGAAAAGGGTAAAAAAAAAAAAAAAAAAAGAGCGGGTTTGTATTAACTGACACATCAACACTCGCCAAAACCAAAGGACGCTAACAGAAGGCACGAAAACCATTTCCCTCCACTAATGTTACACATTCCAGATAATTTTTCTCTCTAACTTTTTTTCTCGCACACGCCTCCCTCTCTCTCATGTCATCTTTTCCTTTTTTTAAATCTCTCCTTCCCTCTTTTCTCAGAAGAAGAAAAAAAAAATCCTCTTATCATCTTCTTCTTCATCAAATCTCTCTTTCCCTTTTTCAGATCTAACTTTCTCCTTCATCAACTCTCTCCTTCCCTATTTTCTCGAAAAAAAAAAAAAAAGAACTCACTTTGAGTTGACATGTGATAATTATATATTTTCTTCGTGCATTTTTCCAACATTTGGACCCCGTTCTTGTGAATTAATATTTAGGTATGCTAAAAAACAAGCCCAAGCGCTACTGAAGATAAATGGACAGATTGGTTTTCCAGGAGCAAGAACCCATATCAGTTATTGATATTGGGGAGACCAAAAGTCAGAGGGAAACAAATTATGGGAAAAAAGAAGGGAAAATAGGGGAGAAACAGAAGAGCAATTCTAAAATAGAAAGCTAGTTGATGAACAAAGAAAGTGGGTGGGTCAGAGAAAAAAAATAAAAAATAAAAACCCGCAAGACAGGGAAAGAGAGAGTGTCGGATCTGAAAAAGAAGAGATTTCGAGAAGAGGTAGAGGAAAATGGAATATGTTATGTTAGTGTGTTTTGGTAAGTTTTGACGTGTAAAATAAGTATTAGCAGACACAGAGGGAGGGAGAAAGCTGTTTGGATCCAGGATGAATTTTGGTAAGTTTTCACGTGCCTAATAAGCAGTAACAGAGACAGAGAGAGGAAGAAAGCTGTTAGGATTAAGGATGAAAATGTTCACAACATCATCGATATTTTTATGATATTATTTATGTTTTAAAATTTCGACATAGATAACGAGGGAGAAATATATTTATTTTCATTATATCCATCAAATGTTTACAATATCAAAAAATATCTGTAATATTCATAAATATCCGTGAATATTCAGAATATTTTTGGATATTTCTACAAAATTTCCAAAAACTTGGGGAAATTTTTTTTGTAAAAATTTTAATTTTGTCGTCCATTCTATTTTTTTTAAAATGTGATAGTAATTTTTAACCCATAACAGTTATACTAAAACAACATATAAGATGATGTGATATGATTAAAATGAGTTAAAACTGATGCGGATTCTATCATCCTGAGTTTTGATTACATAAACTTAAAAATTGAGTAAAGTTTATATGGTTATAATTTTTGTTATGGTTCTCAAATAGGGTCTAATTTAAAAGCAAAATCGAGACAGTTTCTTTTACATATTGATGTCTATATCACAAATTGATAATGAAATGTCATTGCATATCTATCAAGACTACTCATCAAGTTAGATCAACAATATCCAATTTATAGGTTAACTTTTGATAGCTAAGACAAAAAAACATACATGTGATCCATTATCAATTACTTTCAAAATTATTTAAATGTAATATCTTGATAAATGTATTGTTTAGATCAAGAACATCACTTACTTAATATTTTTCATCCTGCTATAAACTCTTTTTGTTATTAAAGACACTCTAAATTGTACGTATTCTCTTATACTTGACATTTAATTTTTATGTACTATCTTATATTATTCTATTTTGTTCATAATGATTAATATATATGTAATATCATACTAAAATCACAATAAATGTATGATTATTGTGATTTCTTATTACATTAGGGGATATAAATTTCATATTTGATAACAAATGTATCATTTTTGTTTTGAATTAGTTCAGATTAAGTAATATTGATTTTTTTTTTTTTTTTACATTTTATAAAATTTTGACAAAAATTACAAACTTTTTTTTATATATCCATTTTTTCCCAAGATATCCGTCAACATCAACATCTTCATCGACATTATCTATGAATCAAAACCCCGACAATTCTGTCAATATCGACATTTTCATCCTTGATTAGGATAACAAAGAAAAAAAAAGTTCATGTTTTCGAAAATCTCCCAAAACGCACTCCGAATATGCGTTTTTGACTATGAAAATTGAACAATGAGCATTTCTACTCTTTAATATATATGTACTAGTTTTTGGATGTGCGATGGACGTATTGAATCGTAACTAAAATTTTAATAACATAAAATATGGACAACAATTTGCATAAAGAATAATTAGAAGAAAAATTTTACTGAAGGATTAAAAAAACATAAATAAGTACACATCAATAATAGTGTCAATCAGAATACGTTAAAAATAAGTTACAAAAAATAGTTATAATCTCATCGTATGTTATTTTGTAACTTGTTAAACTCAATTATTTATTTCCCACAAAGACCTTTCAATGGCATTTAATTTGTTTTATCATCAATGACTGCATTTAACTTGTTTGGTTCTGTGTAGAGAGTCCAATGAAGTCTGAAATAATGTCATATTTTGTAATCATTTTCTTAGTATCATTGAGATTAAGAATTATCTCATTTTCAATATATAAGTGAATAATTTTAGTAACCTTCACAGTTTGACCTTGAAAGAAGCAAAACAAAATACAACAAAAATAAACGAAGTTGACAAACAAAATTCAATATCTTGTTATACACTGGAGAAGTTTTTTAACTGGTTGTCCAATGATTGTTGCTTGGATTAAGCTCAAAAAATGTTGCAATTCAACATTAGTCCTAGCTCATCAAGACGCCAGATGTGAAATAATTCATTAATATTTGTGTAAACTTGAGAAATGATTATAATTTGCTACTTTAGTTTCAGCAAAAAATCACAATGCAATTTGATCTCAGTGTCGTCAATATTAATCTCTTTGTAGAGCTAAGCATGTATCTCAACAAGTCTCAAGTTTTACATATGTATCAATTGAGACTTAATGTTGTAAGCATCATATGTAATAAAATTGACTTGTGTGAAGATCTTATTTGTAACTTACAATAATAATATCACTAAACGAAACTTGTAGCCTTTTCCCTTTCTTTTATAAAACTGAGAAGAGAACATATATATTAAAAAAAATAATTAGAGACAAATAAAGCTAATACAAACAACCAAATTAGTAGAGATTAACTCTGTGTAATAAAACTAATATGTGTGCATCAACCAAATATTTATTTTTCTAAAAAAGCTTTCTACACTCTTTTAGTACCCTTATTCCAGTCACTATCACAGTGTGAAAACAAGAGTGGGTACAGAAGAGGATCGTAACACTCAAAACTAATATTGGACTCGTTAACGATCCCGTCTTTATCTTTCAATCTTGTTGTATTTTTTTTTTTCTCTCTTTCATTTTCTCCTCCATTAAAAAGGCCAACCTAATTTTCTCTAAACTACTCAATAAGAATAGGGTCGTAAAAACAATTATTGGAAAACATGCAAGACACAAAACACCAGCATTACAAAACATACCAAATATTGTAGTAGAAGTTTCAAATCAATTAGTGTGAGATTTTGTAAAAATGACATACGTAAAACAACATCAATTATTCTGTAATCTAACTCAGGTATGCCTATAAATGCAATCCTACAATCATGGACAGTGATGCTCATCAACATTAATTATGTAAGTATTGCATTCATTCATAATTGAATATTGAAGATTGAAACAAAGTAGCTTATCATTGCCCAATTTCTGTTTATGATGTTATCGGGGCTAATTTTGCTTCTCCGAAAGCAAAAAATTCCCTCCAAACTTGCAAGAAAAATGGAACTAATTAATCATAACAAAAACCTTCAAGCATTGTTTTTAGAATATGTTTTATTTAAAAAAATCGTCGAAGGAAAGAGAAAAAGAGGAAGAAAACAAACATTGCTGTAAAACACAAAAGACAGAGCTCCAAACAGAGAAAAACTTGGTCAAAGCCAATAGAAAACCCCAATAAATCTATTAAATAATCAAAACAAAATCAGAAGAGAATATTCGAAAAGGGAAAATAAATACTAACAACACTGAAGGCATACAAATAAAAATAAAAATAAAAATAAAAAAAAGAAAATCCTCTTCGGAAAAAAAATAAACAGAACACCAAAAATGAAACAAGAACATAATGAACGGAAATAAAAAAAAAAAAAAAAAAAACAATAGTTAACCCTCAAAAACACCTTGAAGGATATTATTAAAAAAAAAACCTTGAAGGAGCCCTCCTGTACCTGAAACTTCAAGAGTTTCAAAAACCACATTGAACTCAGACGGCAAAACTATGTGCAAAAATCCACTATCTCTCTCTCCCTCTTTTCTCTCTCTAAACTCTCTCTCAAATATGCGAAATGAGTCTTAGGGGATGTTTGGTATGTAAATTTGAGTTAAGATTTGTAAGTTTAAATAGTAAATTTTTTTAAATTTTTTTAATTTTTCAGAAAAGATAAATAACTTTTTAAGAAAAAAAAATAAAAAATATAATAAAAAAAATATAATTTAATTTAAACTAAATTTTTTACCGAACAAGACCTTATATCTCTAACTTTCGCTCTTTCTCTCTTAACGATACAAAATGAGAGTGATGTGATTTATCGATTACAGTATACTGAGTAATAGTGACAGCACTATAATAGCTTTTTGGGATGATTACAAAAATTTTGAAAACAAAAAAATAAAAAGACGTATCAAAATGGTGTGTTTTTTACGACAAAAAAAATAAACAATAAATCAATCATCTACTCTTTTTCATATTTATTAGGATTTGGGATATAGGATATAGGATAATACACTAATATATATATGTATATATATTTTAAAAGTGCATAATACACTAATAATGTACAGATGTAACAATAAAAAATAGACTAAATTATTTGAATAAAAAAAAATTATATTGGCTGACATGATAAGGTGAGTAGCAGTAGATGGTACAAATCATTATTCCGCCACAGTTGTTTTAATTATTTGATCTGCTATTCTAGAACTAGAAGAGTTACACAACTCTCTCCCATTCCAAATTCCTCTAGTTCCAATTAATATTATATACTCATAAACCAATAATACCCCCACAACAATGGCCCACCTAAGTAATCACAAGCGGTTCTCGTATATGCATTCCACCTAAGTACATTGTCTCTCTCTCACTGTTTTATTATTATTTTTCCCCCCTCTTCTCTTTCCAGTTCTCTAATGGTCCAATTGGTTTGGTAAGAAGGAAATAAAATAAGAGAGAAAAAAAAATTATAATGGAAAGAAAATTATGAAGAAAAAAAAAAGATTTTAATTTTTTTATGGGTTGATTGATATGAGAAGGTAGAAAGAAAATTATGTCACTTTTTCTTTCTTGTTTTGTATTAGAAGAAAAATCAAAAAGATGAAAAAATTACTATTATTACAATTATTATTATATCTTTATATTATCAATCATATTTTGTTTTTTTACTAGGATTTTGATGAATAACAGAGTAATTATGTAAATACAAAACTCTTTATTGCTCTAAAAGTTTTCCCTCACAAAACCCTTACACATTTAGGAAGATATATTTTTATGAATCCTACTTTCAAATTAATCCCTTCATTTTTTCATTCCATCCAAATTTCCCTCTTCTCAAACACTCTTAATTATCATTTTCCAAACTAAAATCCATCCTCTATATTCTTATCTTACTCTTTTCCACTCTACCAAACGGAACATAAGTATAAGTATAGAAAAAACATATATTTTACCAAAAAAAAAAAAAGTAATAAAAAAATATTACATCAACAAGACTTGACTTTTAATGGTTAAATCTTTTTTTTTTTTTTTGGGATAAATTTTAATGGTTAAATCTTACTAAATTACAATATATTATTTAATTTGATAGTCTCGTACACTCCACGGCCGTACATCCGGCAATTCATCCGTGGCCGTCGGATGAAAATTAAAGGGCAAAATGAGAGGGAGAGAAATAACTGGTATACAACCTAAGAGAGAGAGAGAGAGAATGGGTCGCCGGAGAGACCTCCACGCTGCTGTCGCCGGGGAGGCCTCCATGCTACTGCTGCTGATTGTCCTTGAGGTTCGGGTTCTTTACTGGGGCACGCTGCAATCGGGAAGGTGCAGAAGGCTTAGCAACAATTCCGTTGACAGCGGCGACGAGCAGTGTCTCATGAGCTACCGAGTGCTCGACGAGAGGGAGGACCAAGTGCTCGAAGATTTTGACGGAGGTTCTCGAGAATTTCGCCAATCTGACGGCCCGCCATGAGTTCCGGTCTCACTCTCTCTCTCGATCCGGCTTTTTCGCCGTGGCTCTCTCCCGCTCTCACTTTCCCGGCTCTCTCTCCCTTTCTCTCTCTCTCCCCTCCCTCCCCCTCCCTCCATGCGGACGTCCACCTGCCGCATAAAAGAGTATTCCTATAATTTTAATTTAATACAACGGTGGGATTTTTTATTTTATTTTATTTTATTTTGGATTGCATAATTTTCTCTCTTTCTTAAAAATTATAGGTTCGTTTGGTTCGTTAGTTTGAGTTGAGTTTTTAAAGTTAAAATAATAAATTTTGTTGACTTTTTAAAAAAGATAAAAAAAATTTAAAAAAAAAATTAAAGACTTTTGAGAAAAAAAAAAGATAAAACTTAAATTTAAAAATTTGAATTTGAACTTATGAATCAAACCTATGTTATATTTAGATCAATTAATTTGAGAAATGGGACCCGGAAGAAACGGCCTCTCTGTCAAAAGGTTAAGTTCGTATTGAATGTCTCTGTTAGCCACATACTATCAAAGTGAAAAAGGAAGAGGGGTCTCAAAAAAATAAATAATAAATAAAAAAATACATTAATTGCATATATGTATGTTTATATATATAATGACATCCCTCAATCAAACTGTCAATGTTTCCACATCCAACTAATCCAAATCCAGCCGTCCACGTCTCCACCGTTCATTTACAATTATTTGTTGTTTGGTTCTACTCGGTTTCTTTTTCATTTTGGAAAATGCTTTCTGACACCACCGCCTTCGCTCTTGTCTTGAGCATCACAACAACTTCTTCTTTTTTTTTCTTTTTTTTTTTTTTTTTTTGGAGAAAAGCATCACAATCTTTAGTAGTAATAAAAAGTTGGGGTTTTTTTCCTTTAAAAAAAAAAAAAAAAAGTGTGGGGGGGGGGGGTTTTTTTTTTTTAGTATAAATGCATATGAATTTGTTGATGTTTAACAATTTATCATTTAAATTTTTAATTTTGATAATTGATCCCCTTAACTTATTTAATAATTGCTATTGAATACATTTGGTAAACTGATGAGGACATCAAGGCTATAAGGAAAACTCATGAACCAATTCAAGTTCCAATTGGTCCAGTAACGAGGACTCGAGCTAAAAGATTCAAAGAAGAGCTAAATAACTTAGTCCGGAGAGTTTTACAACAAAAAGAGAACATGTTCACTACTGAGGTTGAACAAAGGTTGGTTTTACTCATCAAAATTGATCCGGAAAAGAGCCAATCAGCCATACATGTCCATTAAGCCATTGCGTCACTAACTTGCATGTCCTAGCTGATGTGGATGTTTTTCCCAACAAAAAATCAAGTCAAGATTACGTTTTCAAGTTTTCAAGAAGTTCAAGATTCAAAACAAAATTCAAGAAGTTTAGAAGATCTGATCAATATTTGATTTCTTTGTAATCCTATTTGAGTTTTAAGTTTTAGTTTAAATTTTAAATTTAGGTATCTTTTTAAATCCGAATTTATCTAGATAAATATGATCTTTTTCTAGGTTTTTAGTCAAGTTTATCCTTAAGGGTAGATTAAGAATTTTACAAGTGTAAATTCAGCTATCTAAAGCTGACTTTTCATATTATGAAATCAGTTTTTAATGTTTATTCATATTGTGAGTTATTCTTCTTGAGTTCTTGAAGAAACTTATCCGAACTTATTAAGGATTCCTTGTGGCGTTCAAATTAACTTATCAAACGGATTTTCCATAATCGTTTGTGGCGTCTTCATCATACCAAGGTTCTTGCTTTGCTAAGCAATGGGTCGTGGTTTCCATCAAACTTGAAAGATCTTGGGTTGTTGTTTCCAGATTTGGTATCGGGTTTCGTCACGTTGTTGACGTGCTTCGTATCAGTTGGTATCAGAGCCTAGGTTCTTCCGGTTTGCCTATCCTTTTTTTGTTTTTCTTTTCTTAAATTCGTCCAAAAAAAAAAAAATTTTACTGCACTAAATCCTGTCTGTTCTCTCCTTAAATCTCTGAGATTAGTGTTTGATTCAGAGTTGAATTACTTGCTTTGAGATTGAGGTCTACTAGGATTTCAAAAAAAAAAAAAAAAAAATTGATTCCCACTAGGTTTACAAAGCCTAGAAACGTGAATTAGGGTCCTAGTGTTTCTAAATCCGAAAAAAAAATCAAGAGGATCCAAAAATTAATAATAAAATAAAATTTTTGTTTGATCTTGTTTCTTACGTCCTAGACCACTTTTTGACATAACCCCACGTTTGGGTGTCAAAAATGTCAGAATCCGTGACAAATTTGATCTGTTTGGTTTGCTTCTCGTCTTGATTTGCTGCTTTAATCCTTGTTATTCTTGTTTGATTAGTTTTGAAAGAACTAAAAGAAGAATACGAGTGGAAAAATGCAGAGTGTGTGAGCATATTAGAGGGTAGAAGCCGAATACATTGGGAGAAACACCAGTGAAATTGAGTGAATCATTCTTTGAGAGAAACAAGTAAGGTAGTGTGTGAGATCTTTTTCTTTCTTTCTAACTTTGTTTTGCAGCAAACATGTCTCACAACAGTGATAAGAACATTGACGAAGGTGCTACAGGAGTGGCTAATCCGAAAATGTTTATGGAGGCCATGATGAGTGAGATATGGCGTGTGATGCGGTTGGAATTGGAGTAGGTACATGAACAAATAGATCGGATGGAGAATGCATGTGTGGAGCAGCCACAAAACCCTCGTAATGTGCGTAGAAGGGAAATGGTTCAACCTAGGGGAGTGAGATGAAGACGAAGAGTATTATGGGGTTGGTTTGATGCGAACCCCGCCAACTTGTGACGAAACCCGTCATCTAAGAAGGAACCCAAGAACGTTCTACTATCAGGTTTAGATGGGAGACCTCGACCCGTTGCTTGAATCGTGACACGAACCTTGGTATAGAAGACCGCAACCCAATGCCAACCCGCAAACAAGAACCTTGGTATTGTCGTAGACGCCACAAACAGTGGTGGAGAACCGTTTGATAAGTCGATAGTGAATGTCACGGAAAATTCTGATAAGTTCCAATAGTTCGTCAGAAAACCAAAGAGAAAATTCTCTCACATTTCTGAGTTCTAAAACTTATGCTTTCACTATTACAAAGACGCCTATTTATAGGCTGAATTTTACAAAAAGGTTCCTAAAATAACTACACTAATTAAGGCCAAAATCTGGTAATTAAAATTTCCTACTTGCCTAAAAAAGAAAAAGGAAACAATATGCCATTTAATTGGCTGATCTCACATCTTCACATCTTCACACTATTCCATGGCCTTCATTACTCTGCACATTCGTCATTAGAACTCCATGCTTATTCTGATGCTGACTGGGTAGAGAATCTCGTCGATAGGTGTTCCACTACTGGCTATTGCTTCTTCTTAGATGACTTTTGATTTCTTGGAGAAGTTAGAAACAAATAGTTGTGTCTCGTTCCAGTACTGAAGCGGAATATCATGCATTAGCTGATACTACTTCTGAATTGCTATGGTTACGCTTGTTGCTTCAAGACTTAGGAGTGGGACTTCAATCATCTCCAACCAAACTTCATTGTGACAATCGAAGTGCGATTCAAATTGCCCACAATGATGTTTTTCATTAGTGTACAAAACATATTTAGATTGATTGTCATTTTGTTCATCATCGTTTAAAAAAGAGGCACTTTCAACTCTGTTCAATCACCACTCGCGACCAACCTGCAAACATTTCCAAACTCAATTTGGCTTCTACGACACCATCTCGAGTTTGAGGGAGGATGTTAATGTTAATTATGGGATTCATGTCCCTTGATTAAGGGTTGACTAATCTCATATTCATTGTGAATATTTAATTAACTTTGTTTCCCTTTTTCATTGTATCTTACATGCATAAATAACCCCTTTTGTATTCTTAACAATACACAATATCAAGATATACAATTCATTTCAATTCTCTCAATTCTCTCTTATGTTTACAAAAAAAAAAAAAAAAAAAAAAAAAAAAGATCAAGAAAAAAGTGACTTCTATTTATAAGTCTTCTATAACTGAATAATGTGTGGTGCACGGTTATAATACTCCTAATTAGCACCCTTCTTCTAAATTATATGTTGTTCTTTTTTTCTTTTCCCCCCTCTATTAACCAAATAAAACTCTCGAATATTATTTTTCTCGCTATTTTTCTTGACGAAAAGATGTATTAACTGCCTTTTATTAATTTCTAATACTACAGATGTAATTTTAAGTAATGAGAAATTATGTCATATGTTCCTTTTTCTTCATTAGAGGGGATGATGGACATGGGACTTGAATTTCATTAATTGAGGTGCATTTTTTATTTAATTAAATTATTTATTTGTAAAAAGTACGTTATTAAAAGTGTACGTAATTCCTCTTTTGGTCTAATGACTTGAGGAGGGGAGTTGGAGGAGGGCTTGGATATAAAGTTGTGGATTCCATCCCCTCAGCTCCACCTTTTTTTTTTTTTTTTTCCTGCTAAAATAAGGATCTGGTGGTGATCCCATTATTTCCCAATTTTTAAATTTACGTAGGCAGGGATACTCCTTTAAATTGGCAGGGATTCAAATCTCTGACCTTCCGGTTGGTGAGATTCTAAAGTTGCCTCCGGTGCTGACTTATTTACCCTACATGTTTGATTCCATCCCCTTTATATATTTGTTATTTTTATTTACAGAATGACGTGCTTTTTCCTAATTTAAAGAAAACAAAAAACAAAGCAAGCTAGTTTACAATCACTACATTTTTTTTTCCTTTAAAGAGAAGGTTCAATAATTAATTTTGTTAAATATACAATGTTTTTTTTTTTTTTTTCTAAGGAGCCAAACTATGTAGCTAGGCTGGTTCTGTTCCAATGGGCTAATGTAATTTTGTTAAATATACAAATTTTTTTTTTTCTTTTTCTAAGGAGCCAACTTAAGTAGCTAGGCTGGTTCTATTCCAATGGGCCAATGTAATTTGTTAAATATACAATGTTTTTTTTCCCTTTTTTTTTTTTCCCCCCTAAGGAGCCAACTCGTTAATGAGTTAATGAGTTGAAGAGACATGCATGCATGTCGGTTCTTTTTTCCAATTATTGATCCTAGTGAGCTTTAGGTACATTACCCTTTTTTTTTGGGGGGGGGGGGGGGGGGGGGGGCGGTGGGGGTGCGTGGGGAGTTGTGTTTAAACGTCAATAGGTACATTACCGAATTCTCTATATATGGATTTATGTTGTCTGTCAACTACTAATTATGGGTGAATCTACAATGAGACATTCTAATTTTTTTCCATCAAGGGGATACAATTTTTTTTACCATTCAATTGATTTTAGACGGCTGAGATTAAGAGTTTGCACCAAAATTATTATAGGATCTTAACACACAATCACACTTGAAAAATCATTATAAAAAAAAATAGCAAAAACTTTCTTGAGAAAAAAAAATTCAGCAGATTGGAGAGCATTGAAGGGGAGGTCGGTGCGGTGGGGTGGGAGAAGTGTGTTTGCGTGTGTGTGTGTGTTTTTTTTTTTTTTTGAAAAAATGTTTTTAAAATAATTATTTGTAATTTAAATTAAAAAGATGGTATAATCAAATATAGTAAAATTTCCCATAAATAATATAAAAAACAAGATCGTATTGTAAAATTTCTCAAGTATTAATCCAAAATTCATTCCCTAAAAAAAAAAAAAACACACACACATAATTTAAATAGCCTCTTCCAAAGATGGTGTTTTTTTTTTAAATTTTAATTTATTAATAAAAGTGGAGTTCTCTAATACTGAAGTTCTTTGAGAGAGAGAGAGAGAGAGAGAGGGGGGGGGGGGGGGGGGGGGGGGGGGGGGTAGGTGGTGGGAACTAAAAGGAAAGAGGAAAAAAATGCAATATGCTAGAGTCATTAATTCATGTATCAAGTCTTGTCCAAACTGCATAGAGTTGCAATTAACAATATTTCTTACGCATTTTTTTTATACAAATTATAAAAATAATATTCCTAATTAGTAACTCTTCATTGAACGCTTAAGACCAATTACTATTTGTTTCAGTAATGTCTTTTACTTTTTCTTAATTGGACATAACTATTACATTATTAAAAAACCAATATTGATGGGAAAAAATGTTGGATGACGAAACAAAGAAAAATTCTTCAAATGCTGGGGGGCGTCGTCAAAATTTTGGCTACTTAGTATTATATATTTATGCAATCCATTTGTTAGGTGATTTTGTTTAATATAAGTGTAATTAATTCCAACAACCAACTAAACAAGAAAGTTACAACCTATGAATGCTTCAACGTATTGACAAATTTGTGGGGGTAATACACCAGAATAGCACTATTTTATTTTATTTTCCAGTGTGCGCACACTCACACGCACAGTCGGTATGGGGGGTTGCAACAGAGTCGAGGACAGAGGATGGCCCGGACTTGGTCCCCCCCCCCCCCCCCCCCCCCCCAGCCCCCCTCCCTCAAAGGTTTCGTCCGTTGAAAATGGGCTGACTCGTTTGCCTAGGTGGGCCCTTGTCTGAATCCGATTCCAGTTATAATAATAATAATTCATTTTTCATTATTTTATTAGTAATTTTACGGTGGGAATACTCTGTTAATACTAAACAATCAGACAATACGAAAAAGAGATTAAACCCAAAAGAAGGGGATTTCTACAATCGCGTAAACTACTTTGTCTCATTGATGGGGTAAAAACATTTATCAATCTTTCGATCAGGTTTTGAACGGATCAGGTTTGAACGGCTCGGATAAAAAAGATCTACCAAAATTGCTATAGAATATTTACACATGATTACTCTTGAAAAAATAGAAGGAAAAAAAAAAAGGGTAAGGAAATGAAACGTATGCTTATCTTCTTCCTCCCTCAATCTCTCCTCGGCTGCAAATTTCCAAAGTTCCTACAAAACTAAATAGTCTCTCAAGCTTCTGCAACAAATTGTGACTCGTCCCCTTCACCGTCGAGACCACATTGGTCACCTCCCATTTCCCTCCTGCTAATTTTTTTTTTTATAATTTAATTCTTCTTTTTCATATCTACAACATTTGAAGGTATTTAAATGATTTTAGTCATTCTCCCCTTTTTTTTTTGTTTTTGTTTTTGTTTTTTTTCAGATCATTGCTTAGAGGAGAGTGCGACTTTCATTGATTCTCTGTTGATTTGGACTGTCCCTTTCGTTTGGATCTACAACAAATACAAATATCTGGGTTTTTGGTTCGGCTTGGTTGCAGATCTGAGGTTGGGATTTGAGCAAAGACAGAGATGGGATCTACGACGACTTTAGGCGATCGAGTGGAGATCCAGGCGAGCAAGAGGAGATCGGCGAGGTTGGTCTTGCGGTGGCCATGGATCGTGCTTGTTGGGTTTCTCTCTTTGGAATTTGATTGTTGAAGTATTTTTGTGGTTAAGGACAATGACTGATTTTTTTTTTTTTTTTATAATAATTTTTGCTGATAAATGGACGAATGTTGAAGTTAATGGTAGAAACATGAGTTTTTCACTTTCAGTCTCTTACTCAACATTATCTGATAGATTACTTTAATTTAAAAAAAGAAATTCCAATGGCAGAGATGAAACTACTGTTCTGATTAATGATATGTTCCCACAAAGAAAAAAGAAAAAGAAAAAGGTTTTCTATCGTCCAGCTCTTCTTATTCGGATACAATCACGTGCATGGGATTAGGGATGACAATTCGTGTCCCGTGTTGGGTTCGTGTCGTGTTAGAGTCGTGTCGATTTTTTTCTTCTCCGACCCGAACACGACCCCCGACACGAACACAAAACGAAACCGTGACACGAACACGACACAAACCCGTCACGGATTGACACGACACGAACCAAAATTGACCCACGACACGAAATTGACCCGCGATACGAAATTGACTCGAGACATGAAATTGACCTGCAACACGAAATTGACACGAAATTGACATGAAATTTGACCCGAAATTGACACGCGACACGAAATTGACCCGAACTTGATCCGAAATTGACACGAAATTGATACGAAAAGTGACATGAAATTGACATGAAAAAAAGGGTCCAACCCGAATACGACCCGTTTTTTCGTGTCAATTTTCCCAACCTGAACCTGTAAAATCCGTGTCGTTTTCGAGTCGTGTCGTCGTGTCGCGACCCGTATTGCCACCCCTACATGGTATTCTTTTTGACCTCACTCCTCACTAATTGGGCCCTTATTCTAGTCTACTCTTTCCCAGTCGTTTAATCTTTATCCTATTTATAGTGTAAAATTTTTTACATCATTTTAGAATCCTCCAATAAACAAACATAAAAGAAAATCACGCAGCTCTAAGCTCTAACAAAATGTACCAAAAACAAAGGGGACTTCTAGGTGAGGGACGTACTTTTTCCCCTAATGAGGTATTGAAGATCAATGATCTCCAATCATTGTCTCACAAAAACTAAATAAAAACAACTACATTTGATTATACCATTTTTTTTTAACTAAAATTACAAATAATTATTTTAAAAATATTTTTCAGAAAAAAAAAAAATACTGATCTCTCATCTCAGCCTTCCCCTTCTCCCACACCAACGCACCGCCCCTACGACGGCCTCAACACAATCGGACGGCGTCGTCGTGCCGCCGCAGCCTAACCCAGAGTGAAGTTTGGAGGACACGAGTGGCGCTGTCGTCGTCGGCACTGAAAAGGCCAAGGGTGATGCGCTCAGGCGAGGTGCTCCGACGAGATGAAGTTGTATCCTCTCGTCGTGGCCGGAGTACTCCACAACCGCTTAGGCCCCGCTTCGTGCTTATCCAGAACGGCAACTGAACGGCCCGCACCGGAATGGGAACCCTCAACATCATCCTCGACCAGAATCCGGCAATTCCAAAGATCGCGAACGACTAGGCGCACCGTCGGAGGGCTATTTTCCAGATCTGCGTGTCAGCACAATCTCGCCAAACTCTCCAACAGATTCGGCTTCCCCAACAAGCAGCAAATCTTCCTCAATGCCGTTTGTAACAATTACTTCAGTTTTCAAATAATTCTTACATAGCTTCCATGTATATACGACTCCAAAACGGCTTCTTAAGCCTAAATATATTATGTAATCTGTACTTTGGTTTTGTGGCAATATATTCAAATATTTCCTCAGTTCAATAATATCTTATACTGCGCAGATCGATCGTCGACCATGGCCTCCCCACACCATAGTCTCCGACGACGTCCCTCGGCGGCATGAGCCCAACGTCATCTCCTCCCAATCGCATGTCGAGATTCCTCGTGGAGTTCGTCGTCCGATCGCGACTGTGGGTCAAAGAGGCGGGGATCTCATGATGGGCCTGGGTGACCAATCGAAGATGGTCGCCGGACCTTCTTCTCCGGTAGCGAGTTCATGAGGACGGTGCCGGGGGTGACCAAGAGGCGGTGCATGAGGGTTTTTTTTTTTTTTTTTTTGGGATAAATTTTTGAAATCTCTTGTAAACTAATAATCATGTGTGGTAGGTTCTATATTTTGATGGTGTATCTTTTTAACGAATGGTCAAAAATTTTACCCCATTAATGGGGTAAAATGAGAGGGTAGAATCCGTCAAAAACAAATGTTTATTTTGAACTTGAAATAACCTTCATTGACCATAAAACAAAATATGAAAAGTAACACATACCAATTAGAAGGTCACCCCTTAGCTCTATTCCTAATTGACATGATTGACTCTATTCCTAATTAACATGATTAAAAAAGGATTTCATCTAAATTTTTTTTAAAGTTTCGTAGATGAGTTTAAAGTTTTTTTTTTTTTTTGGCCCCCTTAAATTCGCTATGAAATTTCGGTCTTTTTTATTTTTATTTTTTCTATTTGTCACTTTGTGCCTTTTTTTATTTTCTTTCAAATACATATATAATTTATCCAATATGCTATTTCAACAAATTTACATGAAAAGTGTAATTAGCAGTTTTCTTTGTTTTTTGTTTTTGTTTTTTGTTTTATTTTGAAAACTGTTGATATGAGTATGCAACGTGCATTATTTTTTTCACTCTTCCTTCGTGCTCCGAAATTTCCTATTTTGACCCTAGATATAAAAAATAAATCTTCTATTTTTTTTATTTAATTTAAATGAACTGCAAGACTTTGGTGCACTATATAACCTGTTCTGTTTAAGTTTCTTACTCGTTTTGAGTTGTACTCCAAAGATTTTGATGCATTAACTTTGAAACTTCCTATTCTATTTTATAATTTTTTTAGTATTAATTAATGATTAATTTTGTTTACTTTTCTATGTGACTTGCGAAATTTCTCGCAAATTGGAGAGGAAAATAGATATGAAAATCACCGACAACCACGTGTGATAAGGGAGAACAGCCCGCACTGCAGGTGGAAATACGTGTGGGAAGTAGAGATAATGAGGAAATTATGACAAATTGCAATAAATAAATAAATTATAGTGTGTGATCATTTTAGTCACTTAATTTAATAAATGATCAGATTTTTTTAATTTAGAAAAATTATTGTTATGAAATTTTATGATTAATTATGTAATTTAATAATTTACGTTATGATTAATCACGATCAATTATTAATTAATTATTATGTGATCAATAACTAATTAATCATTTAAGATAATTTAATTAATTATTAAAAAAGACTTTTTAACTAATTAGCATTTATTAAAAAAATTTTTAAAAAAAGAAAACCATTTAACTATAAATTTCTAAATTAGGACCGAAGAAGGGGCATAATTGTCAAAACACACTCTCTCTCTGGGAAATGTGAAAGATGTCGTCGTTTTTAGACTGAAAAGTCCAATTATGACAGCCCACCCCTTACAAACAAAGGCTTGGCTAGGTAGTTAGCAATAAAAAGGGGCTTGGCTAGGCGACAAAGATCCTTTGGACAGCACATCACACAACAATTTTCTTTTTCTTTTTTCTAATTTTTTTTTGTTTTACATAAATTATTATTATTATTCTTGTTTACTTCTTTATTTTTGAGAGATTTTTAACAAGAAAATGTTCGTTGCTGTCCACCGAGGCGGAGGGAGGGGGGCGCGAGTAAGAGTTACAGTTTCCATTAAATTTTTTTATTTTTTTAAATTTATTTTAAAATGTTTTTAATTTTTATAATTTATCTTTATTGAGAATAAAATATTTTTAAGGGGTGTTTGGTGTATAAGTTTGAGTTAAGATTTGTAAGTTTTAAATAGTAAATTTTTTTTGAATTTTTTTGAATTTTCAGAAAAGATAAATAACTTTTTGAGAAAAAAGACAAAAAAATGATGAAAAAAGTACAGTTTAATTTAAACAGAACTTTTTACCAAACAAGACCTTATATAGTTTATATTTTATCTTTATTAAAAATAAAATTTTTTTCACATAATCCCTATTTATATCAATTTCGATAAAAAAGTATATACTTTTATTGTTTTGTCTTTATTAAAATTAAAAATCATCACATAAATCTATTAAAATAAAAAATTCTCAAATAATTCTCACTAAAATTTATTTTACACCTTAAAAAAAAATTTAATATAAAAAAGGCTGTCCACGTTCCTCGATTACCTACGGTTTTCCATGCTCCTTCCTCGTTTCCAAATCTTCTCTTTATTTATTTATTTATTTATAATTTCCCCCATGTCCCTATAAGTTCCTTGTTGTTCCCTTTCTTTCGGTATTTCATGTTCAAATTTCTAGAAGTGGACCAATTCTCAAGATTCTAATGGAAATGGTCCCTCCAAATTTTCTCTAATCGAAAATTTTAAAAACAATAATTTTCAAATATTCTAATCTTGATTGGGTGCATCCCTTCTAATTCAGCAAATAATTCTGATTTTAGCTTCTTGTTCTTCTTCTTCTTAAGACATTTCTGTTGCTGACAAAAAATATGCCTTTCGTAACATTGTAAGAAAAAGTTTTATTTTTTTTTTTCCTTTTAATTATCATAAAACATAATCAATGCTTAGAAAAAGACGCTTGTTGCACATGAAGAATGTAGATCAAAGTAACATTTATTATTATTATTATTATTATTATTATTATTATTATTGACTTGTGTTTGCTAGTTCTATTTCATATAAAAGCATTATGATTTAAATATATTTTGAATAATATATAATACTTTGAAAGTTTCATAAACGTCATCTAAGTGAATTTCATGCTATACATTTGAAGCATCCCAGGTACCAGATTGATTCTATTCAAACATGACAATATTATATATCTTACTCTTATTTGAAGCTTTGAAAAACATTGCAACTATTTAGGACGGCTTCAGGCGAAAGGAAACATACATATATATGTATATGTATAATACATATATATCGTATTAGACGGCAACTGCACATTCTTGACACAATAAGTTACTTGTAGTTTTGCACAGTTCACCATGTAAATTGGCTTGCTAACCGCAATCATAACATATGTTTAATTTAAAGCCAATTAATTTTGTAGGGACACAAACGATTAATAAAAAAAGAAAGGAACAGAATATAAAAGAAAAGAAAAAGGGGAGGAAAGGAAAGGGTAATGAAATATAGATTAATAAGCAATAATTGAAAGTATAAACTAACATAAGACACCTGTCTTGAGGTAACTTTTGTTAGACGTTAAAATAACCACAAGCAAAACAAATTATATAAAAGTAATATTTGTTATAAAAAAAAAAAAAAAAAACAATGAGTCTTTCCATGTCTTTTTTCTTTGAGAATTGTGAAAGGACCGCCTTTCTTGCCGCCGAAAGAATCATTGAAGGGAAAAGAACAGGAAAGAAAAAGAAAAATGTAAAACCACTTTTATTTATTTTTTAAAGACCACCAAGCATCCTAGAAATGCATCATACACTTTTTATTTTTTTATTTTTTTATTTTTATAATTAGCATGTTAATAGACCACCGGTTATGGGTCTGTCATTCATAGATACATGCATATATATATATATATATACAAACACACATATCATATGTTATTTATAGCAAGACCATGCCCTAGATATATCGTTAGTTTACATTGTGTCAGTCTAATAAATAAAACACAAGTCAGACAATTTATTTGTTGTTGTTGTTAATAATACTGACTAATTACTAATCTCAAAGTGTCCAAATTCCAGTCGTTTATTTGTTATAATAATTCTTAATGCCTCTTGTCCTTCTCATGAATAATGAAAAGAAAATGCCAAAATACAATAGCGTGACCGCTTGTTGTGTTCGTTTTTGGTTCCCCTTTTGCCTTTTCCTGGATTCGGAAATTCATTGTCAGTAATAGTGTTTAGGGTTGCACAAATATATATATATATATATATATATATGAATTTTCTGAAGAACCACAATTAAAATCAAAATTTACCTCTTCTCCATTCCTCTTTTTAACTATCAAACTAAAGAACAATCATATACTCACATGTGAAAATTCAGCAACGAACATTTCTTACAAATTCCTCTTTTTCTCTTTAGACTTCATCCATTCAGAATTGAAAAATAAAAAACTCTAAAAAGACCCCTGATTTTTGTTTTCTATGTTATCTAATATTTATTGAATTTAGAATAAGAAATTCAAATTTTACATATTTAGGCTCCATTTGGTAAAACGGTTTGAGTTGAAATTTTTAAATTTGAGTTGGTTAACTTTTTTAAAAATTAGTTATAATTTCGTTGACTTTTCAGATAAAGACAAAAACTAAGATGAAAAAATACGGTTTAATTTGAGTTAAATCTGATCATCAAACGAGACTTTAAATGAAATAGATATAAAATTATCGTTAAATTATATCTATAATTATAAATTAGATAATATTTTACTAATTTCAAACATTTATGTGTCATCCAATTTTTGTTTACTCTGTCTTGGAAACACGTGTAGTATTTAATTTTGACATAGCTTTAACGTAATTTCTTGGAAACCCCTTTTTTCTTCTCTTTGCTTTTACTATTCTTCATAGGAGCAAACTAAGGGGGTGTTTGGTGTGTAAGTTTGAGTTGAAATTTTAAGTTTAAATAGTAAATTTTTTTGAATTTTCAGAAAAGACAAAAAACTTTTTGGGAAAAAGACAAAAATTTTTTGAGAAAAAGACAAAAAAAATTTAAAAATCTTAGTTTGGACTAAGACACCAAACACCCCCTAAGTACCAATAATTCTCTCGAATAAATTTTTTTTTTAAAACAACGTAATAATAATCAACCCCATGTGATCAAATTGACAAAAGAGAGAGAGAGAGAGAGACCTATCGTGGTGAGAAAAAAAGAAGAAAGAAAGGGAAACAACTTTGCCAACCAAAAAATAAAGCAACCAAAGAAATAAATAAAAAAACAAAAACAAAAACAAAACAAAAACAGTAAGAAAGGGGAGGAGTGACCGCATAAAAACGACACAAAAGAGAGGCCATACAAGAAAGAAGAAGGAAGAGGAGAGAGAGAGTTCTTTCTAGAACTGGTGGTGTGTTCTTCTGTCTTCCTTCTTTCTAGACTCTGTCTGTTTACCGTTCCTGCAAACTCTCTCTCTTTCTCTCTCTTCCTTCCCCTTTCTCTCTCCTCCTGAGGAAAAAAAGAAGAAGAAGAAAATGGCGAAAGAGAGAGGAGGATCAGGAGGAGGAGGAGGAGGAGGAGAGAAGAAGCTGCTAGTGAAGGTGGTATGGAAGAGCTACGCGGCAGAGCTGAAGCTGCTTCTAACAGCACTCCTCGTCCTCTGCTCCTTAGCCACTCTCCTTCAGTTCCTCCCTTCTCGTAGCAGCAGCTTCCTCTCCATCTCCACCTCCGATCTCCGCTTCTGCATCTCCAGGGCCATCTCCCAACAAAACGACGCCGTCTCTTCCTCCCTCCACCTCCTCCTCCAACTCCTCCGCCTTGTCTTCCTCTTCCTCATCACCAACGCCCTCGCCCCAACCCCAACTTCTCCAAGATCGAGAAACTACTGAAGAAGAAGTGGTCCAGCCAAACGGCGTCGTCAAACGAGCCTTCAACCCCTACGGCTCCGCTGCCTACAGCTTCATCACCATGGGTGCTTACAGAGGTGGCCCCAACACCTTCGCCATTGTCGGCTTAGCCTCCAAGCCCCTTCACGTCTACGGCAGGCCCACCTACGACTGCCTCTGGGCCCCGCTCAACTCCTCTCACCAACCCATCTCCGCCGTCGGATACAAGATCCTCCCCGACTGGGGCTACGGCCGTGTCTACACCGTCGTCGTCGTCAACTGCACTTTCTCCGACCCAATCAACGCCGACAACTCCGGCGGAAAACTCGTCCTCCACGCCTCCACCTCTGGCGGCGGCGATCGCAATTTCAACCTCACACACAACATCGACGCGCTCGTCGAGAAGCCGGGGAGCGTCAACTTCACCGTCTTTACTTCGCCGCCCAAGTATAAATATCTGTATTGTGGGTCTTCTCTGTACGGGAATTTGAGCCCGCAGAGAGTGAGGGAGTGGCTGGCGTACCACATCCGGCTGTTTGGGCCGGAATCGCACTTCGTGATCCACGACGCCGGTGGGGTCCACGAGGAGGTGATGGAGGTTTTGAGGCCGTGGATGGAGTTGGGGTACGTGACTCTCCAGGATATCAGGGAACAAGAGAGGTTCGATGGTATTACCATAACCAGTTCATGGTGGTGAATGATTGCTTGCACCGCTACAAGTTCATGGCTAAATGGATGTTCTTCTTCGATATTGACGAGTTTATCTATATGCCTCCAAAGAGTACTATAAAGTCCGTGCTTAATTCTCTCTCAGATTATTCTCAGTTCACCATTGAACAGATGCCCATGAGCAGCAAACTCTGTTTTTCTCGGAATGCCGGAAAAACTTACAGGTATTAATTCCGATTTTAATTTTATTTTTAGTTTTTACCTGCTGGTTTAATTTTGTTCAGACATAAAAGCGGTTGAATTTGATCAAACTAGTGTGAAAGAGAGAGTTGAACTGATTGAAGTTTTTATATTTGGTAATTTTTGTAGTTGGGTTGAATCATTCTTTCCTCTTTTTTTTTTTTTTTTTTTTTTTTTTTTTTTTTTCCTTTTTACTGTTAATCTTGGAGGGTTTTCTTTTCTTTTTTCTTTTTTTAATTAGTTTGGATTCTTCAAAATCAATAATACGTATGTAGATTGAGTAAGAAGAAGAATCGAGTCGGTTTGGTAAAATATGAATGCCAGTTGTTAGATTGCTGGATGTTGGGGTTCTTATAAACCAGTTGGGTAGCATGACATGTGTCATGTTATGTCGTATTCGAATTGTTACTGTGGTTGAAAGATAGACAAAAAAAATTAAAAAATTAAAAAAAAATTCTTTTTGGTAATTTTGATTGATGTTGGAGACGTAGTTAGATCAAGTGGTGAGTAGTTGTTTGGAGGCATTATTAGCACATGCCTTTCCTTTAGGTATATATTTTTAGGTTCTCATTTCTTTCCTTCATTGTCAAAGACGGACAGGTGGAAGTGGGGTTGGTTTTAACTTATGATTTTTGTTTTTGTTCCTTATTCACGATTATGACTTCGTTAGCTCGTTTTCAATAATTTTGATGTTTTTATCTTCTTCTTCAAGTGTTGGAATGATTTTACAAATTTTGTGAAGTTATTTTTTGGTATTGGTAAAATGGTTACCAAAATGAAAACGAATTTGACTATTGTTATCTTCAACTGTGTCTTTAGAAATTAAAGTTGATGCTGAATAACATTAGGACAGAAGGATTTATTTATTTATTTATTTATTTTTATTATTATTTTTTTCATTATGATTGCTTGATTGCAAATGAGAAAGATTTCGAAAGCTTTGTTGATGTTGACCTATTTTGCCGACACGAAAAATGGGGTAACAAACACTAGCTAACTAGATTTTCTTACATCAACATGTGAAGTAAAATGTTTGTTATTCATGGTGCTCTATCTAAATGAAAGATTGCTAACTTTCTTATTTATGTCCAATCACACATTTTATACGCAATTGCGGAATGCACTACTTGTTTTGTAAGTAGTAATTTTTTTTTTTTTTTTTCGTCGGGGTCTCACGAGTTGATATGTGAAACTAACATAGATGTTGATTTTTGAGAATCCAATATTGGTGGGGGAGTTTTTTCATTGACTAAGTGGCTGATGTGTGAACAGGAAATGGGGATTTGAGAAGCTTGTATATAGAGATGTAAAGAGAGGAATAAGGAGGGACCGCAAGTACGCGGTGCAGCCTCGAAATGTATACGCAACGGGCGTTCACATGTCGCAGAATGTGGCTGGCAAGACCACCCACAAGACAGAAGGCCGCATCAAGTACTTCCACTACCACGGCACCATTGCACAACGCCGCGAGCCCTGTCGGAACCTCGGCAACTGGACTGAAACCACCTTCGAGAACAATCCATACGTCTTGGACACAACCGTGAGCGACATTGCCGGTTTTGTCAAGAAGTTCGAGCTCAAAATGATTGGATCCAGATTACAAAAGACTCGTCAATGATATAAAATACCCTTTTTTCCTTTTTCCTTTCCTTTACTTTTTCTATTATTAGTTGAAGCCATGTAGTAGTGATATAATTCTTTGGGTTGAAGGGAGGTCCTTACTTGTAATATAGCCCTTTTTTTTGTTCCCTTTTTTTTTTTTCGTTCGAGTATAGATCAGGTGGTACATTATATCACATGAGAGCTTTTGCATTCATTTGTTCAATATTTTTTTGTTGTATGTTGGGCATAGTATTCTGATTCTTTGTTTAGAATATAATAAAAGGGAAAATAAATTGGATTGATTGGACCGTCGGTAAAGGGGACCCATTGCACCACCCTATTAGGTGACTTTTAACTTTGGGAAAAAAGAAAAGAAAAGAAAAGAAAAGAAAGGTGGAGTTTTGCTTTGTTTGGCTGCTAAGATCTGCTTTCTTTGATGAATTTTTATATGATTTGTTTGTGCTTTGTTGATGAGAGAGGATGTTGGTGGAGTTTAGTAGTGTGTTTGATCAAAATGGACTCCTATGTCTGTGGGTTCGTTTCTTGGTTTGGAATAATGCATTCAATTAAATTATTAGAGTATGCTTTTTAATTATTTCAGGACCCCATAAAATCAAATTGAAGAAGTCAATAAAGTGGCGTGTGGTGGGTGCCAATGAGGACCTCTTCCTCTTCTCTCATCATCATCATCCTTAACCAACGCCAAGAATAATAGTAAAACGATAAAAGCGAATAAGCAATAAAGACAGGAAAAAAGAACAAAACAAATCATATGATCCGGTGATGAAATTTTGTTTAATCTGACTTTATTTAGTAGATATGTAGTTTGTTAAATCCATTTTCTCTTTGTTGATCAACTTCGTTTTCTTTGCTTGGATTTCATTCAACTTTCTCTTACTCTCTGTCCATTTATTTACAGTTATTATTACTCTATCTTTTAAAAGAATGGGTAGCTAAAGTTATATGTTCTTTGAAAAATCGGAAAAACTGCCTTTTTTTTTTTTTTTTAACCAATATTACGGTAAGAAACTGTACTTTTACTTCATTGATAGTGCAAGGTTTTTTAATTTATTTATTTTTTAATGTTCAATTAGATCTTTAATAATCAGATGTATGAATAAGAAGACTCTTGTGTCGCTTTAATTTAACATATACAGTAAAAAAAATCCGATCATTATAATCTAATTCGAGGATTAGAAAAAATTTTACCACAAGGACAAAAAGTTGCTCCAACTACAAAGTGAAAATTTATTAAACTAACCTAGTTAGCATGATTGTTAATTACTCCAACCACAGAGTGGGACCTCTATCTAAAACTTGTATAAATGGAACTTATAATAGAAATTGTACTTTTATTTTAGGGTTAATTTCCTTTTTAGCACTGGTGGAAAAAATATTATTAAAATTGACAGCACTTTTGTTTTCTTTCATTCCTAGCACTACCACGTCATCACCTCAATTAAGATGGATGTAAAAAGTCAAAAATACCCTCAGGCAAGCCTAAATCTTATTTTTTTTTTTTCACTTTCCCGCCTAGTCCTCCACCCATTTTGAAACCCAAATTTTCATATAATATCTTAACTTGATTTAAAACTATTTTCACTATTTTAGAGAGAGAAACTTCCATCTAGAGAGAGAAACTTTCATTTAGAGAGAGAAACTCTCATCGTCGGAAAAAAACCTTTAATATTTCCATTTAACAAAAAAAAAAAAAAACAAAATCTAACATTTTTGGTCATTTTTTGAGTAAAGGTCATTCCTGTTATGACCACCCGATCATAACAGTTATGACCTATGTCTAAAAAGTTTTTTTTTTTTATTTAAAAAATCTAATATTTTTGGTTATTTCTGAGTAAAGGTCATAACAGTTATGACCACCCGGTCATAACAGTTATGACCTATGTCTAAAAAAAAATTAAAAAAAAATTCTAACTTTTTTGGCCATTCACACAGACAAAATAAGGTCATTAAAAAAATTACCACCCGATCATTATGTAAATGACCAACCCCTATAAATGACACCAACAATAATAATATTTAATATAATATAAAAATTTATATAAACTAATACACTAAATTTTCCTCTCAAAATCGAAATACCCAACTAACAAACATTTAGTTTATGTCACAAAATCAAATAAAAATACAAACATTATAATTTTTAAGCAAATTTTATTTTATTTTATTTTCCAGAAATCAACTAGCAATACAGATTCCCCCTTATTTTTCTTCGACCATTTCTCGGGCACCCTTCTTTTTTTCTCTGGTTTCCGGTTTTTTGAGGATTTTTCTCCGCCGATGGCCTTTTCTCTACCGAAGCCATTAGCCGAA
Organism: Ficus erecta; assembly: GCA_008635985.1. Lineage (NCBI taxonomy): Eukaryota > Viridiplantae > Streptophyta > Magnoliopsida > Rosales > Moraceae > Ficus > Ficus erecta. The sequence goes on from BKCH01000277.1 coordinate 103,727, forward strand.
CATTCCTCTTTTCGGGAGTAATGTTTTTCTCGGCCAACTTCTTGGGTTTGGATATGGGAGATTCAAGAAATTTCAACTGGTTTTGGGTGGTTTAAGAATATTCTCCAGCTATTATAGAGTTCGAAAAAGCTTTATAGAGGGCGTTGATGGTGGTTTCCGAGTGATTTTTGGAGTTTTTTTTTTCCAACGGTGAGAGTTTCTCTCTTTAAATGGAAGTTTCTCTCTCTAAAATAGTGGAAATAGTTTTAAATCAAGTTAAGATATTATATGAAGATTTGGGTTTCAAAATGGGTGGGGGGCTAAGCGGGAAAGTGAAAAAAATAAGATTTAAGCTTGCTTGAGGGTATTTTTGACTTTTTACATCCATCTTAATTGATGGTGATGACGTGGCAGTGCTAGGCATGAAAGAAAACAAAAGTACTGTCAATTTTAATAATACTTTTTCCACAAGTGCTAAAAAATGAAATTAACCCTTTATTTTATCAGTATGCATTATTATTTTAATCATTCGATCAATTTTTTAACGGGTCGATATAAAACTAGAACAATTTTATGTATCGTGTTTTTAAACTTTAACATGAATAATCATAAATCAAATCGTTAAAAAGTTAACAACCTATCGATAACGTAAAAGTATAATTCTTACCATCAATGATGACTTCTATGATTCGTCTAAGCTTCCATGAGTGCGCAGCTGGTTGGATCCAAACAAATTATGGAGATGGAGAGTAGTGTTAGGTGTTAGCCTCCTCCATTACTCTGGACAAAAGCATGGGAGGGGGGGGATCCCTTTAATTTAGAAGGACTGGACCACCATGAAATAGAGAGGGAAGTCTCAAGTCAGTCAGATTAAAAGAAAAAGGAAAAAATTAAAAATACTATAAGATAAGAATTTTAGTGTCCCTAAGTAAACAATATTAAAATGGTTTCCAAGCACTTCAAAAGTTAATTTCAAGAAAACAGACTATTTGAGAGGGACTAGTGACCGAAAAGAAAGTATACTTACCCTCACTGCAATTAAGCTTCTGCCCTCCGTTGGAGCAAAGGTTGTTTATTACGGCCAGAATATATATGGCCACTACTTATAAAGTTAGTTATTTATACATAAATATATATGTATATACATATATATATATATATATATATATATGAATCTACAGTTCAATTATGGTGTTGGGGGGGTTGGCTTTCTTGGGTCTAAGCCTTTAGCTGGTGGTCCAATAATTGCAGATTTCCTTTTTTTTTTTTTTTTTTTTCAAACAAAGGGATCGATGGCAACAACACTAATAATAAATTGAAACAACGGTATTGTTGTTGTCTTATCATATGTGTCGGATGTTTTGTTGTGTGTGTGTTTTTTTTTTTTTTAGGCAATATTAGAGACCTTCTATTTACCAATTTGCCTTGATTTGCCTCCTTCAGGTTCAGGCTGGCCATCAAGAATGCCAGCTCCAGTTCGTTTAAAGACTAGTTAGCGCTGCCAGATTTCATAGATGGCCATTAATGGGATAAATACTAGTGTACAGCGTCGATATTCATCATCACTAATAATTGCATCACTTTATTAGTATGCTAATCCATATCTTACACGACTATATAAAATGACGGTTATTAGTGGTATTAAGATATAGTGACAGAATATAAAAAAAAAATGTTAACTTTGATACAAAATTGAAAAAAAAAAAATATATATATATATATATATATGTGTGTGTATTTTATTGAATTTGGACGAATTAAACTTTAACTTTTAGGACACGGTTTAAGTCCTTATGATAAATTTTAGCTATATACAAATTAAAATTTGAATGTAGACACGCAGTCAAACTCAATCATGATCTTTACTCTATGTGACTCCGCTACATTACTAACTCTTTGCAAGGCCTATTTAAAAAAGGATAAGCGTGACCAACCATAACAGTCTTAAAATTTATTAAAAAAAAAAAAAAAAAAAGCTTGTTAATCAGTATATATATAAGTGAGACTACGTTTTAGTCACCATCAAATATCTTGTCAAGTATAAAATTGATGCCTCTTAAGCACCAATCCAGAAGTGCACTAAAGTAAATATAGACACTTTAATATATTAATTGTTAATTCTTTTCAATATATTTTCATCAATATTATTGTAAATAAACTCTCTTGATACAATAATACGATCTTTCATGAAACGTTGATATTTACCAATATGTGTATGAGTTATTTTTCAATATAAATTTCGGCTTCAAAGTCGAGATTATCTAATAATTTTTCAATAAATTCAAACCTTCCGTAATGCCGACATTTCATTTTAGTTAAAAAAAAAAAAAAAAAAAACCACCTAGCCAATGTTCTCCCCTTTTAGCACTAGGAAATGATTGCGATTAACAAATAAAGCTATTATGTGTGATCCTATTATATATAAATAAAGGATCTCAAACTTAACATGAGAATTTATGATTAGGTTTAAAATAAACGTAGTTATATAACTGTTAATGGCGATTAAAAAAAATTCTTAGCATACCCATTCAAATTTTGTTTTTTTGTCATTGCAACTATAGCTTTACGGTAAATAATCAGTTGACTCTAAATTTAGAGTATAAATTCCCTCCTTCAAGTTTAAATAAATATTTAATTAAATAACTAAAAATTATTTGTTTCTCTATTTAATTAGGCAATTACCTGTTGTGAAAATGTGTGAGTAAATAAATATGAAACATGGACCGTAAATAAGGATGGCCGGGACACCAGGGATGCGGCTTGGGCGTAGTAGGTCTTGAAGCCTAGCTTGAAACAACCTGACTTTGAGAAAGAGGGGGGGCGCGCTAGCTTACTAATAATATAGTGCCTTGTTTTGGAATTAGGTAGAACGGGGAGAGGGGGAAGGGAGAAGCAGGGCTCGAAGAACGATCTGAGCGGTGCAAGAATGCGGGGAGAAAGTGATAACAAGCAAGAAAACGAAAGCGCTAACGCTCAGTTCATTTGTTCGGTTAATTTCATTTATAAATTTTTTTTTTCCCGTATTTTTATACATTAAATTTATAAATTGTATCCATAGGGTTTTTCTTTTTTTTTTTTTTTCTTTGTTAAAGTATATATCTCACATAATTATCAAATAATCAATGATTATCAATTTCATTTATTTGTGAAAAATTCAAAGGCGATGGTTGTCTAGGTCCATCTCAAAAGCAAGCATGGCAGCTAGCAGTACGTTGAACTTTAAGATTAACTTCGTTCTGTTATTATTAAGGATTTATTTTATTCTGCTTCTTCTTCCTCGGTACATATTACGTACACGGTATAAGAGATGCACCGACAAATGTGATTAGTTCTTCATTAATTAACGCAAATATATATTGATAATTCCTCTAATATATATAATTCTTTAATTATGTTGACAGATTTTGACTTTATATAGTCTGGTAGCAAATAATTACAATGTAGGGACGAATAGTGAAGCATATGATTAGAACTAGACATGATATATTTTGACATGCGTCACAATCAAATGAAGGCCATGAAGAATATTTAACCAAATTATTCGTTAAAAAATAATAATGCATGTGTAGTGGTGATTGGTGAAGGTGGGGCACATTAGCTTTGCTGGTATCCATTTTGGTGGATGCGACTGAGGAATGGAGCCCGAAATTATTTTTAAGGAGGGTTTCAAATAAACTAAAAAATTTTAACTAAAAATTAAAATACAAAAGTTTTAACTTTAGTTTGCCAATTATATCTTTGATTTTTATGTCTAAAACTAAGATTTCTATGTCTAAAATATGATACTTAAAATAAAAACTTAGGTTATTATTATAAGTTAAAAAGAATTATACAACTTTTTGTAATTACAGAATCTTTAGAAGGCAACAAGGAAAAAAAAAAAAAAAATTTTTTTGCAAATTTTTGAATTTTGGGTCCAAAGTTCAAAGGAGCCCTTGGGCTCTATGAGACTCGTGGCTATTAATTTGTAGTCTAAATTACATAACGTTTATGAAGGGGTTGAAATAGTGCTACTGTCTAAAATATAAAAATTAAAGTTTCGTCTTGATTTAAATTGTACGATTATGTATGGTCAATAACTAGATATAATTTTTTTTTTTTTAAAAGCCGGATACAAACCTCTTATGATAGGCTATTCCAACCGTAAATATCTCTTGTTATTCGCAAATTTGTATATCATAACATTTCATTGTTGTCTCATTCCACAAGCTGTATGGGAGTGACAATAAAGTCTCCTATTAAACTACCACATTTTGGTTGATGTTATATCAAAATGTAATAAAAACGACATTGTCTAATATGCTAATGATATAGTTAGAAAAGAGAGAACGAAAACGATGATGCTCTAAGTAAACGAGTGACCAACAGAATAGGCCTCAGAGTAAATCGGGAGAATTAATAAAATAACATAATGCATAATATTAATAACAGAATCAAGAATTTTTTTGAATTGAGACTAACAAATAATACAGAAAATTAATTAAAAAAAAATACTGGAATTAATGTCTTACAATTGTCCCAACTGATTTTTTTTTTTTTGACTAAATAAGATATTGTATTATCAAGCCACTAAAGGGCAAGAGACAAACACCAGCAAAGGGACAAGCCCATAGGACAGAACCTGAAATAAGCTAACCAGCCAGCCACCTAACGGCTAGGGAACCACCAAATGGACCTAAAATCCACAAACCAACGGGACAACATGTAGGTAATCAACCCACTCGGGGGAAGATGCAACGATCCCCTATCCCAAAAACGGAGGATAACTCCTACAATGGGTGACGCAAACGCAAGATCTGCCACCAAACAACACCCAGCCAAACAACGACTAAAACCCGATCAATAAAACCTAGATCAATACACAAACCTACACGAGAGACCAGAGGGGAAACCTCCGCCCTTATTGCAAACAAATACAGAAAACATACAAAAGAAAAAATGGGAAACACTACAACCTCCGCCAAAGCCACACCCATCAACACCGGAGCAACCATCGGCGCGATCGGACCATTGAGGAAAGAAAGCCAATAGCAAGGCAGAAAAACCGGCTATGTGTGAGGGACGCAAGCCACCCACAATGGACAACGCAGGCCCACACATCGACCCAACCCCCTCACCACCGCTCTGTAACCCAGCTCTCGTGGTATCCACAAGCCCTTGTGACGGACGCGCCCGATTTTGAGGACGATGAACGGCGAGCTCCCCCGCAAGTAACGGAGGTCGGCAGCCCAATGAAAGGCTGGACCACTGGCCCAGATCTCAAAAACCTCAATTTTTCTCATAGCTTCTCTCTCTTCTTTCTCTCTCTAAAAAATTCATTTCTCTGTTCGTTATCTTATAAAGGCTTTATAATTACTATCTCTTGGACATGATATGGAAATGGGACTAGAATATCAATTTTTAATTTAGTCGGAACTTTTGTTTGTATTTTTTAAAAAAACCAATACCTATTTATGTCTATTTAAAAAAAAAAAAAGAGTGGAATTACCAAGAGGAAGACCGGTAAAATAAAAAAAGAAAGAGTAATGCTAAGAACACCAACTCTAATATTAACTTTTTGAATATTAATTCACGTGTCATATTTTCATTGGTAGATGCAATCAATTGATGTGACAATGCTTTTTAAACACTTGTCAATAAAAGAATGACAACTCATATGCCACATAGGTTGGTATTCAAAAGTTGTGTTAGAGTTAGTGTCCTTAGCATTTTTCAAAAAGAAAAATGAGAAAATAATAAGGGTTAAACTTAGACCTGTATCAATTATTTGTAGATGTGATAATCACTTTCTTATCAGGTCACTTCTTTTATTGGCAATGCACACACGAAAAAAGATTATGTATCCTAACGCAAATTAAGGCTATATTCGGCCACCTGCTTGATAAAACTTTTGTTTTTGCTTCTAGCCAGTAGAAGAAGAGAAGCAAAAGTTGTGGCTTCTAGTAAGTGTTTGGAATCAAAGAGCTTTTAAGATCAAAATGATCTTTAAAGTTTTCTAATAAGTCAAAAAAATGTTAAAATGAAGTTTATAATATTTAATTTAAATTTAGTTACAAGTTTTAAAGTCTGCTCAGAAGAGTTTTTGTCAGAAACTGTATTTTTTAGCTATGACAGGAGGCACTTATTGAGACTAAAGCTCTTCTGACAGATCATCCAAATGTTTCTAGAAGTTGCTTTTACACCCAGAAAACCAAAAACAACTTTTATAAAGCTCTACCAAACATGTATATCTTTACTCTGATCTTATACACATATATGTATATATATGTTTTGGTTGTCCAGCTATAATATTGGACGAGATCATGACCTTTGTTCATGAAACATATCTTTATACAATAATATTTACAACTTTACAAATTTCATATAAAATTATCACAAATGCTTTAGAACAACCTTTTCGACATAATGTTTGACCTGATCTTCAACTTGAATGAAGACGAACCCTATAAATCTTCTATCTTAATTATACATTCCCCCAATATTTCCACCGGGCAATTGATACAATAATAATCAGCAAGCATATATAAAGAACAATATATTAAGGATAAATTTCAATTTTTCCTCTTCAACTTTACGTTTTGTCACAAAATGTTTTCCGAACTTTAATTTATAACATCTGCTCCTCTAAATTTTGAAATTTTTACAAATTTTTTTCCTCTGTTAAATTTTTGACTGAAAATGACACATGGTGTTCATCCACAAGAAGAGTTGGGATGTTGAATGTGTAATTACAAAATTACCCCTAAAATTAAATTAATAGTTTTGAAATTAATCTAATAGAATAAATATCCTTAAAGTCACAATATTACATTAAACCCCAGGAAGGGAAAAAAGAAAAAAAAAAAAAAAAAAAAAAAACCCATTGGCCCATCGGAGAAGAAAAGGCAAAAACCCAAATGGAAAAATGAAATAATGATGGAGAACGTCAAACAAGGTTATACCTACGATCAATCACCAACGGGGAAAAAAAACAAAAAACAAAAAACAAAAAAAAAAAAAAAAAAAAAAACTGAATTTTTATTTGCTACTGAGAAAATAAAGACTTTCGGGAGAAAATTTGAATATTTGAATATGGGTATTCATTTGCAGAAGACTGTAGATCATTGCGCAAAAAATTGCCGCCATTGTTGAAGTTCAATGGAAGCAGATCTAGGTGAGGAACTAGTGACAAATGTGAGGAGAGATGGATCAGGTGAGGATTTAGCGATGGAGGCCGACGACATGTGCACTGCACATGTCATTTTCCATCAAAAATTTAACTGAGGGGGAAATTTACAAACGTTTTAAAGATTAGGGAGAACGGATGTAACAAATAGAAGTATGGAGGGCATTTGTGACAAGACCTAAAGTTGATGGGGAAAAATTGAATTTGGTCCATATATTAATTGCTTTCAGTTGTAGCAGCAGGATTTATACTCGTCTCCTGATTTTCATTGGTTTAAACTTGATGATCATTTGCGTCACAAGTACTGCAGATGCACTGAGGATTGAATTTAAGGACTGTAGCATATATTTAATCGTATATCCTTTTATTCAATTGTGAACACAGTTCATTTGATAACCTTATTAGTTTATGAAATCGTAGTAGGACTATATGATGACTAATTTTTCCTGTACAATTATACGAAGCAGCATGAGCAGCAGCAGGAGGATCTCATGTACTCTAATAATGGTGATTTTCATTGCTTTAAACTTGATGATCATTTGCATCACAAGTGAAGTACTGCCGCAGATGCACGGAAGAAACTTGAGAAATGTACGAGGTCGATTGATCTAGGTTTACAATTATGTGGGGAACTTTAGATTACGCTGATCCGATCCTCCTTTAAACATTTGGTTTTCCAGTACGTAATTGGATGCTCTATTTGGCTCGCATAGCTCGTGTTTTCTTATCTTGCCACTGGAGGTTCGTTTTCGAGTCTACCTCCCGCCTCGAAAACCTCTCGATATCCATTCCGAAGGAAAGGAGGATTTCACCATTACCTGTCAAACCTTTATTGTGTGTTGAGAGGATGTTGATAACGTGACGTGTTGACTTTGACTATTGTGAATTGTGACCACCCCTAGCTCTTTGTATGATTCATCAAGCTAAGAGCTTTGTGAGTTTCATTTGTGTAAGCCTTTATGGCCTATACGCTATTGGTCTCCAGAAGCTTTGGTTAACTTGTACTTACTGAAGGTCTTCACTTAAGAATTTTATACATATCTTCCTAAGAATTTCGTGAAAATTTATTTATTCATTTATGATTTTCGTTGAAGGCAAAGGGCTGAACCTTACTCTGATTAATTTTATTTAATTACAAAATTTTATATACACATATTTTCGTTTTGCTTTTGTTTTTTGTTTTTTATTCTTGGCTAGGGGCGATCCCTTGTTTGTCATCAAGCAGGGTCGCTACCCGGCTCCGGACTTGCTCCCTGGTGGGCTAAAAAAAAAAAAAAAATTAAAAAAAAAAAGTAGACTTAACACGTCTACCAATTAGAGTTTTTTATTATTTAAATCACCACATCACTAACTCTTTTTCAAGGACATGATATATGAGTAATTTGTTATCCGTCAATTATAAATAGTTACTAAGCCACAAGGGCAAGCCTAGTGGTGAGGGTGGGTTTTGGTTAAGGGCTTAGGATGTATTAGTCTCAAGTTCGAACTTGGACAAGCGCATGAAATTAGTAATAGTGAGTATAAGGGCACATGGGTTCATGGGTACATACCAATAATATATATATATATATATATATATAGATAAATAGTTACTAATAAGGAAAAAATGTTCATCCCCTTCCTTGATGGATTCAGCGATGACATTTTGGGAAGATGAAAAAGATGGCCTAGCTTCCTAAAACACAGCCGAGGGAAGATGGCGCAAAGGTGTATAACATAAGAATTGTCCCAAAAGAAGCTTGCTAGAAAGAAAAGAGAAGACGTTTTACTCAAAACTCCAGAACTACAAAACTCACGTAGGTTTCTCCAATTGTGCTTCAAAAGAAGCCTTTTCATCCCCATAATAAATTACAATATGATGATGAACATAGGCAAAACACTGTAGTGACCCCAAAAAAACAAAAAAAGTTTTGGATAAAGCTCTCACTCTGCACATTATTGCTCAACAAACTATGAAATGTAAAACAGACAAAAGACCCCCCAACCAAAAAGTAGGATTTCTCATGCACTCTGTGCCTCCAAGAAAGCATTGAAATCTTCCCTTGCCTTGCGTAGGCGAGGTGTAATGCAAGAAACCGGCGAAGCAGGGTACGACGTGGGAGAAGCCGTAGAGAAACGCACATGGCGCGATGATTCATGAGATTTCCTGGCTGCAGTTTGTGCCGCTCTTGATGTGCTGCTATTATTCTTCAGAACTCCTTTGAGATCTTTGTCAAAAACAAAGGCTGCAGAAACTGGAGAGTGTGCATCATTTGTGCTGCTCCGAATCAACTCCATTGGAAGATCAAAGTAGTGATTCATAGAATCTCCTTCTCCTATGGCCGACGAAGCCCATGATCCGCATTCAAACTTCTCCAAGGACACTGTTCTGGATATCGCATTCTCCACTTCTGCTTCTCCCTTTCTTGAAGCTCTAACCGGCTTTGCTTTCCCAAAGCCAGGTAAGAACAAACACAACACCCCACACTTGAACCCTTCATCGGATGAAAGATCCATTTTGTTGTACTTGTTATGGTTCTTGTGGTAGTTGTGATGATTGGCTTTGTTGTTTACATGATCTGGTCGGGCGAAACTGTTGCAGTGGTTTTTGTCATCAAGCTGATGATCAGTAAAATCTGGTTTGTTCACCCAAAGATCAAAGTCATCAGACGGAGAAAATGCTCTTCCTTCGCCACAAGACTTGCTCCTCCTCAAATAAAATGTTAATGGCAGATTCGGCTGCTTGTGTTCCTCCGTGCTCTCCCTGCCCAGGTTACTCTCATGTCGAAGGGGAGACGCTTGGCTTTGGCTTTCGTTCTTCAGTTTCTTCTTCAATAGATAAGTGCTGAACCGGGGTGATGAGTTGGCCGAGTTTGGTAGGCTGCAGCTCAAAAACTTGGGTTTTCCAGGCAGAAGCGAAGGAGGCAACTCCAACAATCCATTGACTTTCGGAGCTGTGACAACAATAGGAGGCAATTCCCTCAGTGAAATTGGGTCAATGGAGATCTGCTTCTCCTTTTGCAAGATCTCGTTATTCGCCAAGTATCTCGACTCTTGGACCTTTTCAGGCATGTCATCAGAGGCATCTGAACCATCACTTTGGTAGATCTCGTAATTGGGTTTGTTGGTGCTGTTGTTTGTGGCAAGAAAAGAAGCATCTGAAGGAGGAGCCATGGAGGGTAAATGGTGATGAAATGGTATTGGTACAAAATATGGTCCGAGGGATTTGAACTATTTAAAAAGGAGGAAGACCTAACTGAAAAAACGTGGCCTGCATTTTCCCGCAAACGTAGTAGTGTTATCCATGTTCTGAAAAGAGAATAAAAAATGGGTTTTTCATGAGAGAAGCTAACTGCTTATCCATAAGGAGAGGATTTTTTTTTTTTTTTTTTAATGGGAGTTGGCATTTCTCCTCAGCACGTCTAGGAGCGGCCAACTTCCCAAGGAACATACAGAACAAAATACTAAAATAAGGTCTGATGTGCTTTCAACACCAACACCAACACCAACACCAACACCATAACATATATAATATATATATATATATATATATATTTATATTGTTCGATGCAAGCATGCAAGAATGTCGAATATAAATTTTAGTGATCAATAGAAGAAAATGTATCACCACCATGCATTATTGTAAAATGGCTTCATTTTCTTGTCTTTCGGGATGAAGCTAGATGAAAAATTGTGAAAATACAAAATTTGCACTACAGCAGAACTAATCATTTCAAATTCATGATTTTGAGATATACAAACTCTAGGAGAGAAGAATGTCATTAATGGATCAACTCTGAGCCACAGATTACACACTCTGATGGATAAGTTTCTACTGGAGAGAATTGTAAAATAAAATTAACACTACTGAGATACCAATGATGACTGGAAAAGCCGTGACCAAGTACAGTGCTCCATAACCCTGCACGAGAGATAAACTTACTTAACAGCCTCGAGATAAATGTCATACTTTTTTAATATTTATTTACAAGATCAATAAGTGCCACTCGTCAATTCTTGTCCGTGCAAAACTGAAATAATCTCAAGTTTTGTGCAGAAAGGTATGGTTAACAAACCACAGCCGGAGGTACTTCAGTCTCGTCATTGGTGTCAGTATCTTCAATCTCAGCTGCTGTATCCCAGTCGATGTTCAGTCTCTTTGCAGCCTCTCGAGGATCAACTCCGGTGTCTGTGGCTCTTGCATAGAGGGATTTGCTGGGCTTTTTCTTCGGTGCTTCAGCCTAAACAAAAAATATAAAGTAGAAAAAAAAAAGTTCATTAGTCAAGGCATTGAAATTTAGTAGCACATCTTTTGGAAATGTCAACTTGTTGCTTAAAAACAAGGGCATGCACTTTGATAGCGGTGACTACGGACTTCTTTCAATAAAGTTGAAACATTCTTTGACAATGGGCTAACATGCTCATCTGACCATATGGTACAGGCATACAGCGCTACAAAGCACTTCTAATCTTATATGGCATAAAATATCCATAAAAATATTTTGCATCCAATTTGATAAGCTTGAAGCTGTCATCATATGGACGGTGACTTGAATTTGAAATCTTCTCTAATGTTTTTATTTTTATTTCTTGTTTACCCCCCTCAGTTCAAATTCTAGCCATCCAAAGATCCAATATTAGCAAAACGAAAACAAAAATTCTAAGCTGGTACAGCAAATATAAAATACCAAATTAGGGCTTATTCAATCGACAGAAAACAAATTATTAAATCACTAATAATGCCAGTCAATTATGAGAGTGACACTAGATTTTAATGCTATGTCAACCTTCTCCTACAATAAGTAATTCAAAAATAGCAGCATCTGCTTATCTTGTCCTAACAGTTAGGAAAGGCATAGCTCAAACTTTTTTCTCCACGGACCTTTAAAATCTTCACTTCAGGAAATTAGTGGATTGGAAGATGATGTTGGCAAAAATAGAGATGTCTAGATTGTAGTTGTCATTCCTCAAACTAAAACTTAAACTTTGGTCTGAATTTGAGACAAATCCAACTAGAGGTACCCCCATTTATCAAATCCCTCATTCATAGAACTTTAAAACCTCCAATATGGTCTGAGCAAAGAAAACATCTTCTTTGACTTTGTTGCTCTTAAAAAATATATATACATACATATATATATATATATATATATTAGTTTGAATTTACAACTCTTTAAGCTCCCGGTAACAGTAATTTCTATTCAACATTTATTTAAAAGGAGGAAAAAAAAAAAAAAAGCACTTCTTTGACAATCATTTAAAAAAAACTTCAATTTACACGGAAAAACTAAATGAAGAAAAGGAAAGTTTTGCTTAAAAGGAGGATCGATAAGCATCATTTATAAACCAGTTTTTCAGTGACATTATAAAACATGAATTGCATTCTACCTATCAATAACATATTCAGGATGACCCGAATATCACCTCTCCTGCTACCCAAGTTCTTACTTGACTTTAAACTTCTTTTCTTTTATTATTTCTATCTCAGTTTCTATTGACTTTTTTCTCTTCCTCATTAAATATTATCCTTTTAGTCGCACTTGACTTTTGGTTTCAAAGTGGATTCTTTAATCAAAGTCCACATAGCCTGAAGTCTCTGTCATAAAATCTAGTCACTATGGAGTATAACATAAGGAACCATTCTCTCCCCCGATCCCTCACCTGGAAATGAAAGGTCCGAACAAGTACCTACTTCTCAGCTACCTAGAAAGTCATGTCAGCGTCCCAATAAGCTATCAAAGTTGAATAAGAGTGATGCGTAAGGAAAAATGTTCATCGCCATATCAAACCGAAGTCTCAACCTCATACCCAATTGAAAAATTAACTATTTATTCTCATAACCATACACTCGTAAAAAATTTTCATAAACTGAGACTACGGGATACCCATACCTCACTTTGAACACTTTATGAATGTTCATGAGATCTTCCTCTGTTCAAGATTGTTTTCCAAAGCCACTTTCCAAGAAGAGCCCATTGAGTAAGACCAAAACACCCAAAGCTATTATCTAGGTAGGAACACGGTCTTTACTCTAACTCTCTAACCCATTCAAAAAGTATTTATATCTCATTCTTGGGTTTTGGACATAAACGATTTCTTTAATCTTCTTAGCAATAAAACTTAAGAAAGAGTAGGGACGTATATGTGTAGAGAATCTAGATATAGTTCTCTTACACTGTTTGGAGAGAAGAAAAGAAAAAATGAGGGATAAAAAAAAAATACGAGGGATATAAAATATGAATGAGAGAAAGGATGTGGTTTTTCCTTTACCTTGTTTGGTACAATAGAAAGTTAAAAAAAAAAAAAAAAAAAAAAAAAAAAAAAGAGAAGAAGAAGAAGAAAGAAAGAAAAAAGAAAAAGAAAAAGGACAATAAAGCGAATTACTTTTTTACCAATTAATTAATATTATTTTGGTCCCTAATACCAATTCGTACCCTGTCACCTCGACCGTTTGTCTCCGTCTTCTGCCTTGTCACACGTCGGGCACTCGGTCTCTGGCATTGTGGTGGAGTGAGTGATTGTCGAGTGCTGGAGCGGAGTGAAACATGTGTGCAAGTGTGGCTTCTTGTTCTATTTATATTGGGATAAATGCTTGGGCTTGGAAACCTAGACCCACCTTGTGGATCCATTGGGGTTTGTGGCTTAGATGTGTCAAATCATCCTTTTGGTATCAAGTGGTCACCACCTGTCACCCGACAACCCATGTTGCATACACTAGTAAAACATGTTTTCAGGATTGTGCTCGAGACCAGCCGTACACGCGTGCGACTGCTACAATGTCCTCGCTTTCATACATGCTCGTACCTCGACCTCAAGGTGCAAGTGGCAAGTGTTCGAGTGTGGAAATACACTAGGAAAGTTGTGTGGGAGGTCTCTACCTCGAGCATGGGATAGAAGCACCTTTGGCTTCACTTGGTGTATTTCTAACTTGACAAAGGACGGATGTGTGCTAGATCCAAACCTCGAGGAACTCAAGCTCGGATACGGGATTGCGATGTATCAGAATTACTTAGAGGTCGAGTTATGCCGACTTCGCAGTTTGTCGATGTTTATTCTATGTTGAAGTACAATTGGACACGTTGCACGCTAATATTAGTCGAGGGAAATTAGCCCAACATCTGCTCCCTTTCCCATGAAGTGAGTCATTTCAAAAGTTGTCATGGGAAAACGCGACTAGTTATACTCGTTGGGCAATCTCACAAAGATCCTCAAGACCGAACACCATGCTTGTTTAAAACTATTGAAAAAAAGAGGGCCTATGGTATTCTTGAATCTGGCAAACAGTTACAGCATGGTCTCTTATTCTAAATTGTGTTCAGAAGACAGGAATTCTTTCTTAGAGACCCCAAAAAAAAAGTGAATAAAGAAATAAGAGACAGCTGGTAGAAGAGTACCACAGTAATTTAAACCTATTAGGAAAGTATACTAAAAGTAAAAACTATGAACTCCAAAGAAGTTTGCAGCAGTAAACACTCATCGGCCAATAAAGATTTTGGAATTTTAGCTTTCCTAAGATCTAACATAGGCAATATTCTTACTCCCCAAAAGCATAAATAAATAAATAAAATAAACATACAAACGAAAAAAACACAGTTCCCATTCTTAAAATGACAGCAATACCTCTAGATTAGGCCATTGAATCATTTCTTCCGTAAGCATCCGAAGAGCAGCCCGGTTTTGTGGGATTTTTCCTTCATTCACCTAATAAGTCAACAGTATCATTGATTTTATCAATAACTAAAAATCAGGTTTACAATATTCTCCAAACAGGAAACAAACACTTTTTTCTTCCCATGATATTTTGCAAGGTACCAGCATAATTGATCAAAATATAAACAAACGAACAAACAAACAAAAACACATAAATTACAACATTACAGTAAACCTGTTTTAATCAGAGTTCCATTTTAGTTTGTATATCATATAAGCCAAGAAAATTGCTTTGCTCTCTTAGAGGTTTATTAAATGACAAAAAATAATTAGCATTTTTTATGAGTGGTTTTCGTCCAAGGTAGGCGATCTTCAAAAACTTGATAAAACTTTGAGAACCAAACTGAAGCTAATAGGAGTTGGGCCAAATCGTTTTTCCAACAACAACATTCCTCGTCAATTACGGGTCTAGATTTTAGGCCTGTTTTGACCCAGAATGAAATGGAGTGAACAAGCCTAGGACATAAATATTTAATGAAAGACCAACATTGAAATATTGAAGAGTCTAACAGGCAGGAAGTTAGAAATGTGTAGAATTCCAACAAAAGAGAAGGGGTAAATCAGAAGTATAGTTGCAAGATTAACACTAACACTACTCCCTCTCAACACATGTTAAAACCACGTAAACCTACTGAGTTTTGAATATTTGGTAAGAACCACTCAAAACAACTCAAGTTTTTCGCTCCCATTTTAACTTTAGCCTTATCCCATGCATGCTCAAACAAGTCATCTGTTAATAGCCAGCAAAAATTACATTTATTATGAACATCAGGACCTTAGAAAGATGTCGAAAAGAGGCAAGTCTTTTGTGGAGTGGAGCCACATATCTCATTTTACTTCTTGTCTATGTTAGTGTGGCAACTAGCTTGGCAGATCTGGGTCGGAGCTGAGCAGAGGATGGCGGATAGAAAGCATTGTTTAGGGCCCTAGGGGGGTTTTATTTGGATTGTTCGGACATTTAGGGATGCTAGAAACTAGAATGCATTGTTTAGGTTCTCGAGTACAGGTTAATAAGGAAATTGACACATAGGAGAGAACAAGTATAAGACCAAGAAAATCCATTATATCTTGCATTTGATGTATTCATAAAGAGCAAAAAATCAAAAGGAAACGCCTATTTGAAGAAAATGAATTTTGTGCTCAACAATGAACACATTTATCTAATAGCTTATATCCATCCCACAAGAAATCAAAATAAAGGACTGTTCTACTCCAGATAACGAGGTAAAATTAATTCCACTATTCCAAGCACTATTCTGATGAGGAGCTTTAAAAGGATTGATGTACTTATTAAGAATATCTTCATGGTTTCTTATCTCAATATAATTCATTCCAGTTAAAGACTGTAGATATGTTTACTCCACATAATGGGAATGGAAGACGAGGAGTGTTTCCCTTTCTTGTCTAGTCGTGTGTTTGTTAACTTACAAAATCAGGAATGGCAATTTGGTGGCGCACACATGATATATGCAATGAGGAAAGAGAATGTTAATCTTATAACCTCCATGGTATTGATTCCCGACTAATGGGAATGAACAAAAAATTTTCTTATGTACCCTTATCAAGTAACTATATTTTAAATTAAGCGTACTGGCACTTTAGGAATTGAATTTATAAGATACTTATTTTTCTGAGCTTAGCAAACACCAAAAACGTAATTAGATTGTTTCAAATTCTACCTCCTAACGGATATGTGCTAGCTAGAAAGGGAATCAGTGATCCAAATTTACTTGCTAAACATGCCCTATACTTGTTGGTATGCTTATGAAGTTTGAATATGCTTAGCAAAGCATTGTGTGAATTAGGAAAAGGGAATTAAGACATGAGCTCAAACCAAAACTTCAAGTTCAGAGGATATTTTAAGTTAAATATGAGTTGGAGCGAATTCCAGAACAGCATAAAATGGTAAACTTACTTCTTCCAAAGCAGCAGCTAAATCATCCCTTGTTGGAGCATCATATTCATCTTCGATCCCAAGCAATCTCCTGCGCTCAACGTCTCGTGGGTCCTCAATCAAAATAGTCAATTTCACCTACACAATATTCAAAACAAAAATAAATAAATAAATAAATAAATAACAAAAAAAAAAAAACATTTCTTCAAACACAACAATTGAGAGCTATAATTCTAAAAAGCCCACAAAAAAAAAAAAAAAAAAAAAGTAAAAAGAAAGGAGTACCTCACTGAAGAGCATGTCTCTGTTATTGCGAAGAAGCTCCAACACCTGGAGAGAGAGAGAGAGAGAGAGAGAGAGAGAGAGAAGGGGAGTAAAGCAAGTGAAGAGCTAAGAAAAACGGAAAAAAACGGTAAAAATGAAACGAACCCTTTTAATTTGGCGGACATATTCGAGGTCTTGAGGGTCAGCATCGTCTTGGCTAAGGTTGTCGTCTTGTGGGGAAGTGGAAATGGAAGCAGAAGTTGAGGTTGTCGTATTGTCTTCCGCAGCGGAGGAGGAGAGAGCAAAGGAGCGTCTTCTTCGGAAGGGTGACGGGGAAGAGTGGAAGCCATGGATGCAGCAAGCGGCGGAGGAGAGAGGCAGCGGATGATAGTTGTAGTCGCGGAGGAGCAACACAGAAGGGCAGCTCTGCCTCTGAGATGAAGATGAAGATGAAGATGAAGAAGGAGGAGGACAACTAGAAAATGGGAGTGGCAGGGGTTGCAGCATATGAACTTGTGTGCCCATTTTTTCGATTTTCACAATTCCTAATTTACATGCCTGGAAAATGGAATTATATTCCACAACCAATAAATAAATATATATATATATATATATTATATAATAATCGGCACAATAGTCACCAAACTCTTCAAAAGGTGACGGTTTGATACATAATTTTTTTTACCGAAATAACCCTAAACTTTTAAAATATTGACCACTACAGTCCTTTACATCTAAAATCGTAAAATTTTTAACAGAATTTTACCCAAATAATAAATTTTGTAATTAAAAAGACCAAAATACCCCTTAATTTTCTATTTACTTTACTCATTTACCTTCTCCATCAGTTTTCTTTATCCCCCCCCCCCCCCTAAAACGACAAAACAACAAACCAAAAAATTATTACCAAAACCCATAGCCCAGCGCCCACTTTCGCCGTCGTTGAGCTCAACCCTACCCTACTACCCTCCACTCACCGAACTCAAACCTAACCCGAGCCCAAGCCCCCCTCCTATAGAACTCAAAACCGAACCCAAGACTCACTCCTTTGCTGTCACCGAGCCCGAGGCCCCCCCCCCCCCCCCCCCACCCCCTCCTTCATCATTCCTGAGCTCAGCCCCAACCCCCACCCCTCCACTAAACTCAAAACCTAGTCCAAGGCCCCCCTTCCCCTTTTGCCATCACTGAGCGCCCCCCCCCCCCCCCCCCCCCCCCTCTTTCTCCTCCGAAACTTAAAACCCAGTCACCCCCCCCCCCCCAACCAAACATGATACGAACCACGCCAAGAACTGACGCGACCCTAACCAAATTAGTCTCCAAGATTGAATTCTAAACGGATTTGAATGGAACCGCAACCCGATGCCTAACAAAAAGCACGAACCTTGGTATGCGAGGACGCCACAATCAGTTATGGAAGGACTGATTGATAAGTCATGTGAACGCCACGGATTTCTCCGATAAGTTCAAAAAGTTCGTTTAAGAACCAAAGAGAATTAAACCTCAAAATTTTTTTTTTTTGTGTAAACTGATCTGCCTTCACAATGAAATCCGTACATCATATATGGGTGTTTCCCTTTGTGGATTTTCAGCCCTTAATTGCCCAAGGAATTTTTTTTGGCAATTCTCTAAATCACAAAAAAGGAAATAACCAATTCTGAAGCAATAAAGACAAAGCAAATATGGTATGTTCCCTAAATGGCTGAAAAGCCTTACAATATTCTAAAATAAAAAGAAACTAAATAACAATTGCGTAAATGATTGATTCTTGTCGCCAACTGCTGCCTTAAAACGGGAAAGTTCTCAAAACGGAAACAAAGTGACAACTATTGATCTTGCAAGCGTAATTACTCGGTCTCTTCTATCACTTGAATTACGCATTTGTTGGGCTGGTTGTCGCTTGTAATTCCACGCAACAGCTTGAGACCAACTCGCTCGAATCAGCCCCATAAATGCGTCTTTGAATTTCTTCGCGCGAGCCCTCGTAACCGGACCAATGGGAACTAGAATTGGATCTGAATATGTCTCATCCCATGTGCTCTTGCCTGTGATGACGTTCTCATCAGTCCCCTCCTCTTGAAAAGGATTTGTCCTCAAATCGTTGCCTGCGTCTTTCTTGGGCACAATTTAGACTGGAACAGCACACGGGCTCATACTCTCTCTCACGTGCCCCTTTTTCATCAACTCACTAACCTGCCTTTGAAGCTCCTTTGTCTCCTCGAGATTGCTTCTATAAGCCGGTCGGTTTGGGTTTGAAGCGCCTGGTACAAAATCAATCTGATGTTCGATTTCCCGAATTGGTGGCAATCCGTCAGGCACCTCGTCTGGAAACACATCCTCAAATTCCTGCAATAGAGAAACAACAGAACTAGGCATTGCAAACTCGTTAGTGTTTAAAAGTGTCTTTTTGTACAAAAGTACAATCATTGCCTGATTTAAAAACATCGCCCTTTTAATCTCACCGCCTCTCGCATAAAAGTTTGTTTTTCTCTCTGTTTTTCTCTCATGGGTTTGTTGTGTCTTCTTTTCTGTTCTCTCACTTTTCTCTCCTTTGCTCTCCTTTTTCTCGGCCACCTCTTCCTTTTTTTCATTTCCTTTTTTTCTCTCACTGGCCGAACTCTCTCTCTGCACTCCCACTCTTGATTTTTCTTCACTCATTTTCTTTCTCTCACTTTCTCGTTGTAAGCTCACTTGGTCTTCATAGACCTGCTTTGGAGTTAACGGCACAAGGGTGACCGTTCTTTGGTTGTGAACAACGAGTATTTGTTTGTGAAGCCATCGTGTTTAACTCGTCGATTAAATTGCCATGGCCTGCCTAATAACAAGTGCCCAGCTTGCATCGGAACCACATCGCACAAAACTTCATCTTCGTATCTTCTAATGCGGAAAGAAACTAACACTTGTTTATTCACCCTTATCTCCCCATTATCATTCAACTACTGCAATTTATAAGGTCGTGGATGCTTGATTGTTGGTAGCCCTAACTTTTCTACCATGGTTATGCTAGCAACGTTAGTACAACTCCCACCATCAATAATCACACTACATACCTTGTTTTTGACATGGCACCTAGTATGGAAGATGTTTTCCCGTTGCTCCTCTTCGTCTTCTCTGGCTTGCACACTTAGAGCTCTCCTTGCAGCCAACAAGTCTCCTTGGACAGCGTACTCCTCATCGTCGGCATCCTCTAATGAAGGCATAGAATCATTGTCCGAATCCTCATCGGTTTCAATCTCGCCATTGTCCCGCATCACCAGTGCTCGTTTGTTTGGACATTGGCTTGATATATGACCCCTGCCTTGACATTTAAAACACTTCATATCACGATTCCGAGTAGTGGAAGAATCGGATGTACCATGGTTCCTATGGCTGGCCTCCTCTTGTTTTTGTTCGGCTTTTGGGCTTGGGTTAAGTTGCTTCTCTTCCTTCTTCCATGGGTGCGCCTTCCAAGCTGAGATACTCGGGTTTTGGCTTAGACGCGTGTTATTGCCCCTCCTCTTGAGTTGATTCTCAATTTTGACAGCCATGTGTACCATGTCCTCCAACTCGACATAATGTTGTAACTCAACGGCATTGTGGATTTCTCGGTTCAAGCCCGCCAAAAACCTTGCCATTGTAGCTTCCTGGTCCTCTTCGATATTTGCGCGGACCATCATGACCTCCATCTCCTTATGATACTCCTCCACACTCCGGCTGCCTTGCTTAAGATTTTGCAGCTTGTTCTACAACTCCCGGTAGTAGTACGCTGGCACAAATCGCTTCCTCATCACAGCCTTCATGTCTTCCCATGATTCGATAGGTCGCTCTCTATTTCTTCTCCTATTTATGACAAGCTGATCCCACTAAGTTATAGCGTAATCAGAAAATTCAATTACGGCTAATTTTACCTTCTTCGCTTCGGAGTAGGTGTGGCAGTCAAAGAGGAACTCCATTCTCTTTTCCCATTCTAAGTATGCTTTGGGATCAGATTTGCCTTGGAAAGACGATATCTTCATTTTGATGCCACTCGCACCATCATTTCCCCGATTCCTAACTCCTCTATCCCGTCCAAATCTCCTGTGACTACCCGCTGAGTCTTTTCCTTCGTCAAACTCATCTCCCTCAACTCCGTAGTAGTCATGGCCCTCTCTTCTAACCGGAACCCTCTCTCGCCTACGCGCATGAGGAACATGTTGTGGCTGTTCCACACGTGCGTTTTCTATCCGGTCTACCCTCTCATGAAGCTGCTCCAACTCTCCTCTCAACAATTGCCTCATCTCTCCCATCATCGCTTCCATGAGGAGTTTTGGATCTACTGCTCCAGTTGGTACCTTCAGTAATGTTCTTGCTGTTGTTTGACATTTTATTTTTATTTTATTTTATTTTTGCTGCAAAAACAAAGTTAGAGATAATACAAAGGACCTTACCACACTCCCTTATGTGTTTCTCTCGTGAATTGGTTTTCGTACAAATTTCTCTCGTGTTTACACTCAATACTTTTGGGCTTTTGTTCTCTCTAATGCTCTCGCCTCTCTTGCCTTTTTCCACTCGTTAATCCTCACTCAGTTCTTATAGAACTAATCAAATCAACATTGAATCTTCCGTGACGATTCACAAACTGATTACCAAGGAAGCTCTGCTTAGATACAAGACGATAACAAGCGCGGAAAGAAAAGACTCTCGGAATTAACACCCAAAAAGAAACGTAATTTGGACTTCCCTAAACTCTGAATAACAAGAAACAGACGAATTTTTTTTTTTGGATCCTTCTCTTCTTTTTCTTTTTCTGCTTCTTCTTTTGATAATCTGGGGGGTTTTTGTTTTAAAACAATCTCCTACACAGTTCCGAGTGATAACAAATAAAGGACTAAATAAAGGACTAGTAATCCCCATGAAATTTCAAGCCTCAGCAGTAACAAGAAAAACCAAATTAAACCTTAAGTTCTTGATGATTTCGGACATAAATTTTTTTTTTGACGTTTGTTTGTTTGTTTTTTTGACTCAATACTGGAAATCAAGACTCAAGATTAATAGAACATAAACGTAAAATAAAGGATAGGATAAGCAAAACCTGATTAGAACCCTAGGCTCTGATACCAAATGATACGAACTACGCCAACTTGTGACGAAACCCGTAATCAATTTAGTCTCCAAGATCGAATTCTAACGGATTTGAATGGAACCGCAACCTGATGCCTAACAAGAAGCACGAACCTTGGTATGTGAGGACGCTACAATCAGTTATGGAAGGACTGATTGATAAGTCGTGTGAACGCCACAGATTTCTCCGATAAGTTCAAAAAGTTCGTTTAAGAACCAAAGAGAATTAAACCTCAAAATTGTTTTTTGTGTAAACTGATCTGCCTTCACAATGAAATCCGTACAGTATATATGGGTGTTTCCCTTTGTGGATTTTCAGCCCTTAATTGCCCAAGGAATTTTTTTTGGCAATTCTCTAAATCACAAAAAAGGAAATAACCAATTCTGAAGCAATAAAGACAAAGCAAATATGGTATGTTCCCTAAATGGCTGAAAAGCCTTACAATATTTTAAAATAAAAAGAAACTAAATAACAATTGCGTAAATGATTGATTCTTGTCGCCAACTGCTGCCTCAAAATGGGAAAGTTCTCAAAACGGAAACAAAGTGACAGCTATTGATCTTGTAAGCGTAATTACTCGGTCTCTTCTATTACTTGAATTACGCATTTGTTGGGCTGGTTGTCGCTTGTAATTCCACGCAACAGCTTGAGACCAACTCGCTCGAATCAACCCCATAAGTGCGTCTTTGAATTTCTTCGCGCGAGCCCTCGTAATCGGACCAATGGGAACTAGAATTGGATCTGAATACGTCTCATCCCACATGCTCTTGCTTGTGACGACGTTCTCATCAAAACAGGTTCAAAACCTAGATCCCCGCAAAACGAACTCAAACCCCCCACCCCCCTGAACTCAAAACCCAGCCCTTCGCCCCTCCCCCGCTCTCGCCATTACTGAACTGAAGTCCCCTGCACCTGACGAAGAAGACGAAGAGCAAGATGCCGCCCCATACCTTACCAAGGTCCGTTCTTTGTGGGTTTTTCTGGATTTGGGTTTTTGTTGCTGAGAAAGGAAATGAAGAGAGAAAGAGAGAGAGAGAGATTGAATTTAGTTTTTTAATGACTTTTTTTTTTTTTTTTAAATTTTTATTAAACTAATTATTATTAAATTACTAAAATACCCTCTCAAATTTGATCACATGCATTGCACATGACTCACTCCATTAGAAATTTAACAGTTTTGGATAAAAATGACTATAATGACCAACATTTTAAAAGTTCAGGGTCATCTCGGCCAAAAATTAAAAAGAAAATAGGGACTAAGCCGTTACTTTTTAAAGAATTCAAAGATTATTTGGGCCAATTATTTATATATATATATTTATATATAAAGGATTTGTTTCCTATACAGTATCGAATGGTATCCGACAATGTGAATTTCAATTACTGTAAATGTGAACCTCAGTTATTAGAAATCTGAATTCATGCCCAAAAAAATATAAAATAGTGGGAATTGACATTTATTTTAACAACATTTCATTTTATATGAATTCACATTCACAATAATTTAAGCTTATATTATCGGATACAATATAGTGCCGGATATGAGACTTTATATACATATATTTATTTATTTATTGTTTTTTTAAAAGGGTTGTATAAAGTTACATCTTTTTGGAACATGCATGCGATTGGAATGGTATTTTAAAATTGTAATGTTAAGAAAATTGGGACACCAAGAAATGAGGCATCTATACACTTTGAGATTTTGGTACAGAGATTAGTGAAAAATTATTATGTTGTAAATAATTATTTATTAAAGATTTTGAATTTATTTAGATTAATTTTAAGTTATGAAATTTTTTATTTTAAGTTATCTGTTGATGCCAAAAACCTTTGACAAAACACCCGATATGATCACTTGACGTGGTCAGCCTTGCGCAGTCGTCCTCTGCCTAATCACTTGCAAAAGAGAAGTACCTCGGAGTAAGGGGGACACCAGTGGTGTAATAACTGAAATTTTTACGGACTCGCGATTTCTTTAGAAATAACATAAATCTAAGTCTGTACCATGTATGACAATGTGAAGTTCATGATTTGATTTATCAGAATATGTTAAAATTTTATAGTGTTATAAGACTCTATTACAGTTTATCAAGTCAAGTATGAGGCCTTATGGTGAAAAAGATAGAATCATGATTTATGGTTTTGTCATGGCCGATGAATAACTAGGATAATTTATGACATGATTAAGACGGTACTGCCGTATAATAAGCAGCATTGAAATTATACTGTGGTCAACCGTCCTTATGGATGTAGAATTGAGAATAAGGATTGGGATCACTCTAAAATAATCAGGAATAATATTTGGAGTAAGGAGGACTAAGAAGTTTCAAGTCCTAAGAAAAACCTATACGCGGTCCAGTTAAGTGCAGATAAATTCTAGACTGCATTCCAGCAATACTATACTGTTGATAATTAAAACAATATTGGTACTATCTGGATTATTAAGAAAATGGACTACGTATTAGGAGGAATGTCAAACATGCCCCTACTTGGAGGCCAAGTAATTGTAGATAAGTATGAATTTTTTTTTTTTTTTTGGTTCAAGCTCCACATGACCGCCCATTTAGGGATTTGGAAGGTAAATATTTTGTATTTAAGGCCAAATATGTAATTCAATGAGAATTTAAGAAAAAAAAAATAATTGTGAAAAATTTAGAATTTCCACCTATAAATAGAGGTGGGTTGTGAGAATTGAACCATTTTAGTTTGCTTCTCAAACTTTTAGTTTTCCTCTCAACTTTTCCTCTCTAGCCCTTAGAAAAGAGAGAGAGAAAGAGAGAGGGGGGGGGGGGGGGGGGGGGGGGGGGGGGGGGGTGGCCAGTTGTTATGGTGGAAAGGTGGAGTAAGAATTTTTGCTCATTTAAGGACTAGAATCAACTCTGTCAAAGCTCTAGAGGTATAATCTTGATCCTCTAACTAAGTTTTTCATTAAGTTTTGGTTTATGAGATTTAATTGTATTTCAAGTTATGGGATGTAAGAGCATAAGCTCATGTTTCTTATTTTCCTATATGATGGTCCTTTATGGTTGGTTTATGCTAGATCTATGCTTAGGTTATCTTGATTGCTAGCTCTAAGTATGGGTTTGATTTTATGCTCTAAGATGAGTGTTAATGTTATGTGTGCTCACCATGTGTTTGTGATTATGCTCTCACTTGTTATGTGTGCTCACCATGTGTTTGTGATTATGCTCTCACATGTTTAAGTATGTAGATTTTATGAATGATGATGATGATGATAATGTGAATATTATGGTTATGTTGGTTAAGAAATTAACCGAAAAACACAAGTGATGATGTGAAGATTATGGGTATGTTGGTTAATAAATTAACCTAAAAACACAAGTTGGTAAACAAGTAAGTTATCGATATTGTGTTTTTCAAGAACAGGAGATAAGATAAGTGAATGGTTGAAGTTTAAGAATAAAACCGACACGCTGCATGTTGATGTAGGCTCACGGCTTTGACCGTTTGAGGTAGTGTGTGCGGATTTTTAAGCTAAGAATCCACAAAATACAAACTGCCGGTTTTCGAAAATAATTGGGACAGTTTTCTGGAAACCCAATTTTGAGCCGCTTAGAAATCGAATTTGGAAAAAGTTATACTATAAAGTTGTAGAACACAGAAAATCATAGAGGAGTATGTGAGCAGTTTTTGAAAAAAGGGCTCCAAAGGCCTCTATTTTTATCAGTTTTCAAAACTAGTCGGTCCAAGTACTATACACGGCTAGAACTTTTCAAGGGGAAAAATGAGTAAGTTAAAGGCATATTTAAGCTTCAAGAAAAATATTAAAGTTGTAGGATCCGATGAGATCTACAACTTCTATAAGAAAACTTTTCTAAATTCTAAACCGATTTAAAGATGAAACTAAATTTTTAAAACTGTGCAGGAAAGAGGAAATTTTAGCACACATATTTTTCCATTAAATTAAAAGGCAGTTTTAAAAAGTAGTTTTCAAGGTTTTACAGTTTACAAAGGAATTATGGCTTTATGAAAATAGTTTCAAAAGAGGTTTTGAATCCATTTGAAATTTGACAAGTGATTTTAAAAAAAAGGCAATTTCAAGTATTAAATTAAGATAATACTTGATTTATGGAATCAAGATATTTTCCAAGTAAATAATGTATTTTCTAAGAAAATAAGGTATTTTTAAGAAAAAGAGAATTTTAATAAAATAAACCGAAGTTACTTATGAATATAAGTAACAATTCTATGACGGATGGTAATCAGTTTGGAGACTGGTTTACCTTTACTATGTAATGAATATGTTATGGTTTGTAGTAAGGTAGAACGATTCTTACGCGTTATTTGAAAACAGGAATATAGCCTGTTGTCTTGCCTTTTGGAATGCTAGAGTAAGAGGGTAGGACAATTTGTAAGTACAACTCCGCCTATAGCATGTGCAAAATGTTTTTACTGCCTTGCATGTTTTCTAAAACTCATGCATTGATTTAAATGTTTTTACTGATTTGCATATTTTACAAAGCATCATGCATTAATGTATGTGATGCATATGATTTATGTTTTATTATTGTGGCATTATGTAAGCATGCTCACTAATAATAAATCATATGACAAGAATAAGATCAAGTTTTCAACTAAGAACAATAAAGATTTAAGATTTCAAGTATGATCAAATCAAGAACAAGTTTTCAAGAATGAAGGCAAGCAAGTTGCCTCGTTTCGTATCGACCAGCCACAATGGCTGGTTTAATCCTTGGCTGCGCGCCACGGTATGTACACTCATGTTCATGATACATAAGGGGCCCAAAACTAAGTTAACCTAAAAAAGTATGATTGATTCATGAAAGTTAACATAAGAAAGCATAATTGGTTCATGCATTCTAAAATTATTTTGCGGGAAGAAAGTTGTACTTACTGTGCGAAAGCTCATAACTTATGCTTATGCTGTAGGTAAATATAAGACACCTGCAGCCTAATTTGGTGGGCCATGGAGACGATGCCACAAATGAAGGGCGGTGTGGGATACCACTATGCAGAGTTTTCTGCAAACTCTTCTGAACTATAAACATATACACCATGCTATGTATGTGATATTTCAAGACTCCGGTTAAAAAGAATTATGTGTAACTTTTTTTTATCGGTTTAACAAGTAATGTGTATGCATGGTAAAGTTTACCCATATGGATAAGTTTATTTACGTAGTGTTTAAAAAAAAAATTTACTCTAAAATTTTAAGTAAGTTAAGTATTTAAAACCAAGATGTAATTTAAGCAAGCAAAGTAACGACCCACGTTTACGTAGCTGGGTCGTTACAAGAGGGGTGTCTGCTAAGGCCACTTAGATGCTTAAGTTAGTAAGTGGCACTGATGAGCAAGCAAAAAAGCAGAGTTTCGGCAAGGAAAATAGTACGTACCTGAATGAGTGAGGCAATTCTCTATTTATAGGCATTTCCCACGGGTTCGGGTACTCGGGTGACCCTGATGGGTCATATTCTGAGTGGTCCTGGCAAGTAGACATGCTCTAGGTGTACGGGCATTGGACCTCCACTAGATGAGTGCCACGTGCCCTTCTAGTAAGATGATGGTGGGCACATGTACCGGTTAGTACTAGTGCGGGTAGCAAGTACTGTGTCAGTCCGGTCAGGCGGTGAAGGCTGACACCAAGGCAGGAGTAAGGACAAGTACAGTAACAGGTAGTGGATGTCAGGTGTTAGGTGGTGCAAGGTAGTGGGTGTGGCATTCTGTGCTACGTTACTGTTGTTAGCCGGTACGGGGACGGCGTGGCAGGAACAGTACGGGGCCTACAACCCAGGCAGAGGTTCAACAGTTGTTGGGGAAGTGTTGCTCGGACTAGTACTAAGGGCCTTGACAGTGATATGCTAGGGTCACTGGAGGAGAGCTAATTTGAGGACCAGCAGTACATCAGAGGTGGTGGTAGATTAACCCGATTCCTGAGGAATACTCCTCAACTGGTTTGTCTGGTCTGGTCGAGTATACAAGGTCATTGGCTCTTCTCCACTGATCGTGAAAAATGTCTATTTGTTCTCACTAGCATGTTCACCGGTGAACAGGTGGTCTTCCGACATCGGAGAAATTATACCATCAACAGGAGCCCCCTGGGCACTCTTGGGCTGATCAGGCCGAGGGTGTTCGTGGACGCGTGGTCTCGATCATTTAGGTGATCGGCGCGTTTTCTTGATACGTTGGTCGGAGTTTATTGTAGTTCTCACCAGACCTGATCTTCGTTGGTCTGGTCTGATCTGGTCGAATGCACGTTTTACAAAAACTTCTAACACTTGTCAATTGGTGCCACATGTCGCACCACGGTTGGTTGGTGGTCAGATTGACACTTCGGGATCCACACTCTCGTTTTCCCGCCTAAATCCACCCCTATAAATAGGGGGTTGGGGCTTAAGTTTTTTCATTCGCATCTTCGTTGTTTGCACTATACCACCGAAAGCTCCCGACAACAGCTGAGAAGATTGATTGGAATCCACGATCGACGTGTTCAAGAAGTTTCGAGAAGTTCCTTATGTTTTGCTATAATTCTGTCAAGATGAGCGACCTGTCAGGCGACTCTGAGAATGATAATCTCTCCGGGGATGTCGACATAACAAGCTCCTCGGGAGCACTAACTCATCTGACTCCAGCAACCGCACTGTTGCTTCAGCCGAGCAAGCAATGAGGACTCCAGACTATTTGTTGGATGTCTCCGACGTCCCTACCCCAAAATGATTAGTCGCATTGTAACAACCCAAAAATTTTGACGAACTTGTCATTTCTTTAGATACAAGGAAAATCTAATTCTAAATCATGTTTGTCAACATGAAGTTCATGATCTGATTTGATTATCAGAGTATATTTGAGTTCTTATAAGTCTTATGAGACTCAATGATAATTTAATAAGTCAATGATAAGGCTTTATGATGAAAAAGGCCGAACCATGAATTATGATTTTTGTTCGGGCCAATGAATGTTCAAGATAAATTGTGACACGATTAAGGCGGTACTGCAGTATAATAAGTAGTATTGAAATTATACTGTGGTCAACCGTCACTACGAATGAAGAAGTAAGAATAAGGATTGGGATCACTCCACAAAAACCAGGAATAATATTTGGAGCAATAAGGACTAAGTAGCTTCAAGTCCTAAGAAAATCCTATATGCGGTCCAGTTAAGTGCAGATGAATTCTGGACTGCATTTCAGTATGACTGTACTGTTGATAGTTAAAACAATATTGGCACTATCTGGATTATTAAGAAATTAGACTGCGTATTAGGAGAAATGTCAAACATGGCCCTACTTGGACTTGGAGGCCAAGTAATTAGAGATAAGTTTGAAAAGATTTTTTTTTGTTGGTTCAAGCTCCACATCTCATGGCTGGCCACCTTTAGGGATTTGGAAGGTAAATATTTTGTCTTTAAGGGCAAATATGCAATTTAAGGAGAATTTTAGAAATAAAAATAATTGTGAAAAATTTAGAATTTTCCACCTATAAATAGAGGTGGGTAGTGTTGAGTTGAACCATTTAGTTGGGTTCCCAACTTCTAGTTCCTTCTCAAAATTAACTATTCCTCTCTAGACTTAGAAAAAAAAATAGAGAGAGAGAGAGAAAGAGAGAGGGAAATGGTCGGTTGAGGTGTGGAGAAATAGAGAGCAAGGATTCCTCTCAACTAAGGTCTATAGGCCATTCTTTCAAGCTCTAGAGGTATTTCTTGAGCCCCTAACTAAGAATTTCATTAAGTTTTGGTTTATGGGATTTATGTGTATTTCAAGCTATGGTTTGTAAGAGTATAAGCTCATGCTTTTTATCTTTCCATGTTATGGTTTTTATATGCTTGATCTAAGCTTAGATTATCTTGCTTGTTAAGTTTTAAGTATGGATTTGAGTTTATGCTCTAGAATGAGTTTTAGGGTTGCATGTGCCTACCAAGTGTTTGTGAATATGCCTTCACATGTTTAAGTAGGAAAAATTTATGTATGATGGTGAATGATAATGAATGATGATGATGATGATGATGATGATGTGAATGCTAAGTGAATTGGTTAAGAAATTAACCTAAAAACACCATTTGGTAAGCTTGAAAAGTTTATCAAATATTGTGTTTTTCATGAAGATGAACAAGTGATTGATTGAACGACAAATATGTATTCGACGCGCTGCATGTTGATGTAGGCTCACGGCAGTGACCGTTTAAGGTAGTGTGTGTGAATTTTTAAGCAACAACCAACAAAATACAAAACTGCCAATTTTTGAATTTAACTGGACAGTTTTCTGGAAACTTAATTTTGAGCCCTATAGAGGCTAAATCTGTAAAAAGTTACAACTGAAAAGTTTTAGAAAATGGAAAACCCTAGAGGCTGAATTTAACTGGACGGTTTTTGAAAATAAGGCTCCAAGGGCCTCTTTTTTTCAATCAAAATCTGAAGCTGGTCAGTATAGACAGTGTACACGGCCATATTTTTTCAAAAGAAAAAACGAGTAAGTTAAAGGCAGATTTAGGTTTTGGAACAAGAATAAAAGTTGTAGGTTTCGATGATATCTACAACTTTTATGAGAAAACTTTTTCAAATTCTTAACCAATTTAAAGATAAAACTGGATTTTCCAAATTGTGTAGGGTTAAGGAAATTCCTGCACAGGATTTTCAAAACTATGCATGGTGCAGGAAATTTCCTGCACACATGCATTCCAGAAAATTAAAAGGATGTTTTAAAAGAAGATTTTAAGGTTTTATGATCTCTTAAAAAAAAAGACTGAGATTTTATAAAAATGGTTTCAAAAAGATTTAAATAAAAATGAAATAGTCCTAAACTACTTGAAAATATGGTAACAATTCTATGACGAATAGTAATCGGATAGTATACCGATTTACTATGTTGGGCTTTATGTTTATGGTTACCCATGGTAATTGGATGGGATACCGATTTGTTATGCTAGGGCCTGTATCTTAGATTACCAATAATAACCGGATATGATACCGGTTTACTATGATAGGATTTGTATCTATGATTACCAAAGGTAATCGGATTGGATACCGATCTAGTATGTTATGGTTTATAGTAAGATAGAACGACTCTTATCTTACGGCTTGTTTGAAACATGAATATGACCTGTTGTCGTGCCTTGATGGAACGATAGACCAAGAGCGTAGGACAATTTGTAAGTATAACTCCGCCTACAGCATGGGCAAAATCTTTTTTGTTACATTGCATGTTTTTTAAAAATTCATGCATTGATTTACATGATGTACATATGTTTTATGTTTTATATTTTATGTTTTATTGTTGTGACATCATGAAAGCATGTTCACTAATAATAAATCACATGATAAGAACAAGATTAAGTTTTCAGGTAAGAACATTTAGGATTCAAGTTTTCAAGTATGATTAACCAAGAACAAGTTTTCATGTAATAAGATAAGACAAGAAAATTTTCTTGTGTTGTACCGACTTGCCATGAGGGCGGGTTTAAACGGTTTGGTCCATGGTTTGAGTTGGATTGGATTGGCTGCCCCAACCCCCTCCATGTTAAACGGTTTGGTTCATGGTTTGAGTTGGATTGGACTGGCCGCCCCAATCACTCCATGGCTACTCGCCACAGTACGTGCACTCATGATATGATGTAAGGGGGCCCAAAACCAAATTAACATAAGATATCATAATTGATTCATAAGAAAGCATAATCGGTTCATGTATTCTTTTACTAAAATTATTTTGCGGAATATAAAGTTGTACTTACTGAGTATAAGCTCATAACTTACTTTCATGCTGTAGGTAAGCAATATACTGGCAATGCTTGATGTAAGAATGTAAAGAGATGACACTACAGACTGAGAAATTTGGGTTGGACACTGCCACGGGTTTTGGAAATATGTTATGTAAAATATATTTGTATTATGTTATGATAACTCGATGGTACTAGTATATGATAATTGGTATGATTTGTAAAAGTGTGGTTTGAAAGCTCGGTACTCGATTGAGTACATATTAATAAGTATGAGTTTTGAGTTGTAAATTGAGTTTAAAAAGAAAGAAAAAAACATTTTTGTATTTTTACGTAAAAAAAAAAGTTAGTTTTAAGATAAAGTATGTTTAAGTAAGCATGTTAAGGTAACGGCTCCACGAAATCAGATCGTTGCAAAGTTGGTATTTAAGTTAAGTACGAAGTCACGGCCCTACGTAGGTCGGGTCGTGAAAGCATTGACCGAGCATGCGCGACAAGGCGCCCAGCGGCTAAGGCAAATTCTGTAGATGGGGCCGACCACTTGTCCAGATCACTCCTTTATGGATGAATTAATTGGTGCGCGGGCCCCAGTGCAACTGTCCTGGGTTGTGGATCTTACCGAGGAGGAGGATGCAGTAGCGGCGAGAATAGTTGGGCGTCCGAGCATGTCCGGTCATGAAAAAGCCCCCGACGAAAGGTCTGAGAGCTCGGGGAGTGCGACCCCCCAGGTAAGCCTAACCAATCTCGCCAATGTAGTCGCAACCGTTCGGTACGGATTAACGGTATCTTGGTTTACCAGATGGCGAATATTGAGATGGTCGACCGGGCTGGAGACCGCCTAATTTACACGGTGGATTAAATCACCTCGGCGGTTACCCCCGAGTACCTAGAGTTATTGCGGGAAGAATTTCAGATCCCAGGCAACGTAGGGTTGGTTATGCCTGGTCCGAACGATTTACTTTCCCGACCTCCCCCCGACCACGTCACCTTGTCAGTGGAGTTCTTTTGAGATGGCTTGCATCTACCCTTTCACCCTTTTCTGAAGTGGTCGCTTCGGAGACTGAATGTTGCTCCCAAGCAGCTGAACGCCAATGCTTATTGAATCTTGATAAGTTGCTTTGTTTTCTAGGCACAGTACTTCTGCGTAGAGTTGCCGTTCAACGTGTTCCAGAACCTATACCGGATGAAGACAGCTCCCTTGTCAACTGGGTCATATTACTTCCAAGGTTACCAAGGAACGTTTATCGCTGGCTACCCAGACTCAGACAAGAACTACAAGCACCTGTGGTTCTACGTGACGAACAGGTGGTTGTTCGGTCAGCTGAATTACACACAGGTACCACATCTAAGGAGCGGGTCCCCCTCACATTTAAAAGGGATTATGTGTGGACAAGGGAACCACACACGGAGTCTTCAAACTATGAAAGGATTGATAAGCTTCGAGAGAAAGCAGTCCCCGAGTAGAACCAAAACCGACTGCTGGCAAACGAGAGTTTGGCCAAGTACAATTGGTTCGGTTCTTCTTCCACATCTTATTTCCCTTGCAACCAGTCACGATCAATACGGTCCGAGAAGGAGGTGACAATCACTGCGCCAATGCCTGATCCTGCCGTCCACTATTGCGCTTGAACAATGGTCGCGGTTGACGTGGCAGGCACATACGTTGCTCGATCCGAGGTTCCACGGGGAGTGCCGATCACTTCAACCACTAGTTTGCAGTCTGGCGGTTCTTCCTTCGAGACTTGGGGCCTGAGAATCACCGACGAGGACATGGATGAGGTGATCCAGCAGCTCTATCCCCCTCGGGCCTTCAGATCGAAGGTCGTCCTGTTTCATAGTTTTCCTTAAGAGGTGCCCATACCAAGGGTTAACTTGTTTCGTTTCATTGCAGAACCGACCATGGTCGACCAAGGGTAACATGGGACCAAACGACCAAATGACCAGGAGAGGGCTGCTCAGCTACAGCGGAAGTTTTCCAAAAGGGGTGATGGCAACAGGACCCATCCAGGGGTCTAGGGATCTGGCACAATGAGCGGGGTCTCATCTGACCCTTCCGCAACCCGGATTGGGCACACTCGGGAAGAGTAGTCGGCTTTAATGGAGCAGCCTGCTCGTTCCAAGCAGGAAGACGTGAGACCCCTCGATCCATCAGCTGTAGTCACCGGGGCCGAGCCGATCAGGAGGAAGTCATTGGCACAAAAGGCAATCGTAGCCAAGTTTGACGATCGCTTGACCTCGGAGGTTGCCGAGTCCTCCCGGCGTTCAGACCACATTCGGGCCAGCAAAGATATGATCGACAAACTAGTCGATGTACTCCTTTCTTCCTCTTTTTTTTTATTTTTTATTTTTTATTTATTTCGACTAGCTTGGCACTTGCTTTAGGTGGTCTCCCTCACGTTTTTCGGCAACACCGCGGCCTGAAGCCACTTCAACCGTATGGACAACAAAGTGACCGAGCTGGTCGCCGTAGTGAAGAAGTGGCGGGAAGCTTATAATTTGGCCTCTTGTAGGCTAAGAAAGCCGAGGAGCATGCACTCAAGGCTGAGGAGACAAGAAAGATGGCCAAAGGTGAATTGGCCTCCGTTCAATCCGAGCACTTCTGCTACCTCCAAGAAGTGCTTCCTGCAGCTCTTGACCAAGCACGACAGTAGGTGGTCGCTGACTATGAGAACTCCTCGTGGTTTAAAGCCCGTCTCCTCATCGTATACAAGGAGGGGATGGGGGATATGGAGGCCATATTCATCCTTGCTAGCCCTATTTTGACTGGGTTAAATCAGTCGTTCATGCACGAGATCTCCAGGGAAACACAGGTTAGCAAACGCGATGGCACAGTAGTCGGGAACGACGAAGAAGGTGAAGTGGCCGGGGGCGCTCGGGTGGCTGATGACATTGTGGTGATTGTGGAGCCGTAGACTGTTGCTAATCTGCCGGCAACCAAGCAGGCTGGTCGGTTCGAGCAATGAGATGTCTTGCTCTTTCTGTACTCCTATTTCTTTTTCTCTCTCTTTGTTTTTTGGGCTCGGGGGTGCCTAGATTTTTTCTTCTTCTCCATTTCTACAATTTACTGGTGTTTCTACAATTTACTGGTTATACATTAATATTTTGTCCTTCTAGTACCGTCCTAGACTTGGGAGAATTTGTAAGAATTTACTGAGTCTAGAAGTGGTTAGGTGAACCTGCTCCGGTGCCACATTTGGTTGGCTTGGGGTTTTCTTTAAAATAAACCTCCAACTAACACTCTGGTTGGCATTCTTTAGTACGAGAAATTTTCTTCCCCGTAATACGTGGACCCGGGAATTATGTGGTCAGCCAGAGCAGACTAGGTTGGGTGGACTTATTCGGGTGCCTCCTGTGGTTGGCTTGAGGTTTTTCTTAAATTAAGTCTCAAGTCACACTTTGGTCGGCACCCCTTTGCAGGAACCTTTCTATTCTTCCCAGTGGTCTTGGACCTCGGGAATTATATGGTCTGTCGAATCAGACTAGGTTGGGTAGGCTTGCTCGGGTGCTTCCTGTGGCTGGCTTCGGGTTTTTTTTTTAGAATAAACCTGAAGTCACACTCTGGTCGGCACCCCTTGCAAGAAACACATTTTTTTGGTGGTCCTTGGACCCTGGGAATGATGTGGTCTGCCGGAGCAGACCAAGTTGGCTTTCCTTTTTTATGAGATGAGTTAAAAAAAAAACGGAGATGATATAAAAACACTTCATTTCATTAAGATAATCACTTAGTACATGGCTTTAAGCAACATGATAACTACTGGTATAAATACTTGAGGTGGTTAGCGTTCTAGGGTTGTCCGAGAACTGTCCCATCTTGGGGGCCAGCCGGTACGTACCCGGTCGCACAACGTCAGTGACGCTTAAAGGTCCGTCCCATTTGGGTTCGAAGGAGCCCAACCCAGGTCCTTGGACCAGAACCTTCTTGAGGATAAGGTCTCCAACCCTGAAAGTTCTTGGATGGAACTTTTTGTTGTAAAACTTGGCTACCACTTGGTTGCAAGCGGCGGTGCATATGAGGGCTTGTTCTCTCTTTTCTTTGACTAGATCGAGTTCAGCCATCATCTGATCAATGTTGTTCTCCTAGTCATAGTTTTCAACCCGGTGACTTGATAAGCGTACTTCAGTCTGTATGATAGCCTCCACACCAAAGCCCATCGCGAATGGGGTTTTGCCAATTGTTGTGCGCTTAGTGGTACGGTAGGCCCATACAACTTTGGGTAATTCGTCGATCCATGCTCCTTTGTACTTCTCCATATTCTTCTTCAAGTTTTATTTGATGGTCTTGTTGGTAGCTTCCACTTGCCCATTGCTCTAGGGATACCCCGGGGTAGATAACACCTTCTTGATTCCAAACTATTCATAAAGGGCGATGAAGCTTAGGTTGTTGAATTGTTTCCTATTGTCAGTGATCACAGTATGTGAGAACCCAAACCTGCAGATGATGTTTTATCACAAGAAGTTAGTGTACTTTGCCTCCGTCTGCTGAGCCAGGGTTCCATTTCTAGCCACTTGGTGAGGTAATCTATAACTACAAGATAGTATCAAAACTTCGACCTTGCCATTGGCAGTGGTCCGATCAAGTGAATGCCCATTTGGCGAAGGGCCACGCACTAACTATTGAGATGAGCTTCTCCAAGTGAGATTTAATTATCTTCGCGAATTGCTGGCACTTTATACACTTCCGAGTGAACTCTTTATAATCCATATCCATGGTTGACCAGTAGTATAATTGACGAAGGAATTTAAAGGACAATGCCTTCCCCCCAGAATGATTTCCACATACCCCACTATGTATTTTCCTCATCAAATATTTAGCCTTCGCTGGTCTAATGCACTATTGATATGGGGTAGAATGCCCTTTCTGATATAATTTTCTGTTGATTATGGTGTACCTTGCTGAAGTGTTCTTGATTCTCCGGGCTTCTTCCTGGTTCTCCAGGAATCGAGATGTGGTGAGGTAGTCTGTGATCGGGTAATCCAAGTTTTAACCTTCTTGGAGCAAAGTATATGTTTGTTGCGCTCGATGCTGGGCTGGTGAAGACGTTCCACGGGGATAGAGACTAGGCCCTCCGTATCAATACTGGATGCTAGTCGGGCTAATGCATCTGGCTCGATGTTCTTGGACCGAGGTATCCAGGTTACTACATGCATTCTGAATTGATCAAGTAAACCCCTAACCTTCGCAAGGTATTTAGCCATTCGTTCCTCTTTGGCCTAGAACACCCCAGTCACCTAGTTGACAATTAGTATTGAATCGCTAAAGACTTCGATGGCCTCCACTCCGAGTTCTCGTGCCAGGTCAAGACCGGCTATTAGGGCCTCATACTCCGCTTCATTATTTGACGCTTTGAAGTCGAAATAAAGGGCGTAGCTAGTCTTGTAGTGGTCAGGGCTTATCAGAACTAGTACTGCTCTGGAGCCCCTCGAGCCTGATGACCCATGCATAAATAGCTTCCATCGGGGGAAGTCAGGATCGGGAGCTCTAGGGCCTTCCACGGCAGACGCATCGATGGTCTTCCCCAAAGCCTTTAGTGTTGGTCCAAGATTCTCGGTGAACTCGGCTACGAAATTGGCCAAGGCCTGCGCCTTGATTGCTGTCTGAGGAACGTATTCAATATCAATTTCCCTAAGCTCGATGGCCTATTTTGTGATTTAACCAGATAACTTAGGGTCCTGTAAAACCTGACGGAGTGAGTAGCTGGTCGGGACACGAATGGGGTGGTCTTGGAAGTAAGGCTTCAGCTTACGGGCCGATATGACTAACGCCAAGACGAGTTTTTCCAATGGGGTATATCTACCCTCTGCCTCCTGGAACACCTTACTACTGTAATATACTGGGGTTTGTATCTTGTTTTCTTCTCGGATCAAGATTGAGCTGACTGCTTTTTCTGATACTACCAAGTACACATATAGTACTTCCCCACTCAATGGCTTGGATAGTAGGGTCGGGCTTGCTAGGTACATTTTGAGACCATGAAAGGCATCTTCGTATTTATTATCTCAATTGATTTTACCCTTGCCCTTGAATGCTTGGAAGAAGGGGTGTCATTTGTCGGTAGACATGGACACAAATCGGAGAGAGCCGCTATCATTCTGGTTAGTCTTTGAATTTCTTTAACGGTGTGTGCAGGCTGCAAGTTTACTACAGCCTGTGCTTTGGCCGGATTAACCTCAATGTCCTGGTGATTCACAATGAATCCAAGAAACTTCCCGAATTCGACTCCAAAGGCACATTTGGCTGGGTTCAGGTTCATCTAATATTGTCGTAGAACATCGAAACAGTCTTTCAGGTCCCCAATATGATCACTCGCCCACTTGCTCTTCACCAGCATGTCATCTACATATACTTCCATGGACTTCCCAATTAGTGGGGCAAACATCTTGTTCACTAGCCTTTGGTATGTTGGCCCGGCGTTCTTCAGACTGAAAGGCATAACCTGGTAACAGTATAACCCCTAGTCCGTCGCAAACGCAGTCTTGGCCAGATCAGCTTTGCTCATGGGGATATGGCTGTATCCGAAGTACACATCCATGAAGTTGAGCAGCTCATGTCCGGCCATTGCATCGATGAGTTGGTCTATTCGGGGAAAGGGAAAGCAGTCTTTTGGGCAAGCTTTGTTCAGGTCCGTGTAATCTATACAGACTCACCACTTGCCATTGGCTTTCTTGACCAAGACCATATTCGTACACCACTCCGGATAGCTTACTTCTAGGATAAAACCGGTGGCAAGGAACTTCTTGACTTCCTTGTTCATGGCCTAGTATCTCTCCGGTTTGAAGGCCCACCTCTTCTGGACCACTGGTTTATGCTTCGGGTTTACGCACAGTCGTTGACACGTCACTACCAGATCGATCCTAGACATGCCTTCATGTGATTAGGCGAAGACATCTTTGTGTTCCCGAAGGAACTACTCTAGTCCCGCTTGGATTTCCGACCGGAGTTTCGATCCAAGCAGTACTGCTCTGTCCAGGTACTCATGATCCAGGTGGAATGGGACTAGATCTTCAACAGGTTGTGCCAGGATTTCTTCTTTGGATATGCGAGGATCTAGGTCACTCAATGATTTGATTTCGCTGTTGGGGGTGTCAATCTCATTGATCTTAAAGATGGTGGTCACCACGGCTGGTTTGGGCACTTTGTGGAACACTTAGTTTACTGCTTCCACGTAGCATTTCCTGACCCTCTCCTGGTTTCCCCTGAAAATTCCAACTATTTCATAGCCAGATGATAAGTTAAGGCCACTGCTTTTAGTGCATTCGGGGTCGGTCTTCCTAATATAGCATTGTAGACCGATGGTTTGTCGACGACAAAGAATTCCACCAATCGGGTAGCCTTCTTCGGTCCATCACTATAATGATCGGGAGGCAAATAAGACCGGTTGCCAGGACACGTTCACCGACGATTTCAGCCTGGTGAATGTGTCCATGAGCAAGATGTCGGCGGAACTCTCATTGTCAATAAGGACACATCCGACAATGTTATTTGTTATCTTGATTTCTCTGATAAGTGCATCGTTGTGCGAGTAGAGAAGCTTGTTGGCTTCATCATCGATGAAGGTAATCGAAACGCTGTCATGGCGGGAGATCTTCGCGATGTGTTCAACCATGTTAATGTATTCCCTGCGTGCTACCCGCCTAGCATTACGGGCGTAGCTTCTTCTGCTACTTAACATATCACATGTGGCCGTTCCCCCAAAAATGGTTTGGATAATGTGCTCGGGCTCCTCGGTATTTGTAACAATCCAAAATTTTGACGAACTTGTGATTTCCTTAGATACAAGGAAAACCTAAGTCTGAATCATGTATGTCAACATGAAGCTCATGATCTGATTTGATTATCAGAGTATGTTTGAAGTATTATGAGACTCAATGATAATTTATTAAGTCGAGGATAAGGCCTTATGATGAAAAAAGACCGAACCATGAATTATGATTTTTGTTCGGGCCAATGAATGATCATGATAAATTATGACTTGAATAAGACGGTACTGCAGTATAATAAGCAGTATTAAAATTATATTGTGGTCAACTGACATTACGAATGAAGAAATAAGAATAAGGATTGGGATCATTCTAAAAATCAGAAATAACATTTGGAGCAACAAGGACTAAGTAGCTTCAACTCCTAAGAAAAACATATACGCGGTCCAGTTAAGTGCAGATAAATTCTGGATTGCAATCCAGCAATATTGTATTGTTAATAGTTATAACAATATTGGCACTATCTAAATTATCAAGAAATTAGACTACGTATTAGGGGGAGTGCCAAACATGGCCCTACTTGGAGGCCAAGTTATTGTGGATAAATATACAATTTTTGATTTATGAAATTTATGGATTTTTCTTAACCAAAGTCTCTAACTAGGCCAAATGGCCGGTTATATTATGTGGGCTTGGGGAACAAGGAAACCAATTAGAGATAAGTTTGAAAAGATTTTTTTGGCTCCAATACAAGCATGGCCGGCCACTTGGAGGGACTTGGAGGGCAAATATTTTGTCTTTTAAGGACCAATATGCAATTCAAAGAGAATATAAGAAAAAAAAAATAATTATGGAAAATTATGGAAATATCACCTATAAATAGTGATGGGTAGTGTTGAGTTGAACCATTTAGTTGGCTTCCCAACTTTTAGTTCCTTCTCAACATCAATTATTCCTCTCTAGCTTTAGGAAAAAAAAAAAAACGAAGAGAGAGAGAGAGAGAGATGGCCGGTTGTGGTATGGAGGGTGGTGGAGCAAGAATTTTGCTCATGCAAGGTCTAGAACCACTCTTTCAAAGCTTTAGAGGTATAATCTCAACCCTCTAACTAAGAATTTCATTTATGGAATTTATGTGTATTTCAAGTTATGGTTGTAAGAGTATAAGCTCATGCTTCTTATTTTATTGTTTTTGATGATTGGTTATGCTAGATCTATGCTAGGGTTTGATTTTTATGCTCCATGTTGAGTTTAAGGTTGTGCGTGCTCATTGCTCACCATATGTTTGTGAAAATCCCTTTACATTTCTAAGTAGGGAGATTTTATGAATGATGATGATGATGTGAATGCTAAGTGTGTGTAGGTTAAGGAATTAACCTAAAACACAATTTGGTAAGCTTGAAAAGTTATCAATGTTGTGTTTTTCAAGAACATGAGATAAGTGTATGTTTGAAAGTTAAGAACGAATCCGACGCGTTTGATGTTGACGTAGGTTCATGGGTTTGCCCGTTTGAGGTAGGGTGCACGGATTGTTAAGCAAAAATCAACAAAAAATACAAACTGCCAATTTTTGGATTTAACTGGATAGTTTTCTGGAAACTTAATTTTGAGGCCCTTAGAAGCCAAATTTGGAAAAAGTTATAACTGCAAAGTTGTAGAAAATTGAAAATCCTAAGGGGGTAACTTGGACGGTGTTTGAAAATAAGGCTCTAAATGCCTCTTTTTTTTTTATTATCAAAATATGGAGCTGGTCAGTACAGACAGTGTACACGGCTAGAATTTTTCAAAAGAAAAAAACGAGTAAGTTAAAGGCAGATTTAGGTTTTGGACAAAAAACAAAAGTTGTAGTTTTCCAAAATTCTAAACCGATTAAAAGATTAAATAGGATTTTCAAAACTATGCATGGTACAGGAAATTCTTGCACATATGCAGTACAGTAAATTAAAAGGATGTTTTTAAGGTTTTATGATATCTTTAAAAAGAGACTGAGATTTTATGAAAATGGTTTTAAAAATGTTTAAATCTAATGGAATTTCCCAAGTGATTGTTAAAAACGTACTATGTTTTATGAAAGGCAATTTCAAGTATTATGGTAAGAAATACTTGGTTTATAAAGTTATGATATTTTCAAAACATAAGAATATGGTAACAAGTATATGACCAATGGTAATCGGATGGGATACCAATTTGTTATGTTAGGGCATGTATCCATGATTACCAATGGTAACCGGATATGATACCAGTTTACTATATTAAGGTATCAATGGTAATCAGATAGGATATTAGTTTACTATGATAGGATTTGTATCTTTGATTACCAAAGGTAATCAAATTGGATACCGATCTAGTATGTTATGGTTTATAATAAGATAGAATGACTCTTATCTTACGCCATGTTTGAAACAGGAATATGACCTGTTGTTGTGCTTTGATGGAACGATAGACCAAGAGCTTAGGACAATTTGTAAGTACAACTCCGCCTATAGCATGGGCA
Source organism: Ficus erecta (assembly GCA_008635985.1). NCBI lineage: Eukaryota > Viridiplantae > Streptophyta > Magnoliopsida > Rosales > Moraceae > Ficus > Ficus erecta. The sequence goes on from BKCH01000277.1 coordinate 145,673, forward strand.
AAATATTTTTATTGCACTGCTTATTTTTCAAAAATTCATGCATTTATTTACATGATATACATATGATTTATGTTTTTTGTTTTATTATTGTGACATCATGAAAGCATGTTCACTAAAAATAAATCACATGATAAGAACAAGATGAAGTTTTCAAGTAAGAAACAATTAAGATTTAAGTTTTCAAGTATGATCAACCAAGAACAAGTTTTCATGTAATAAGATAAGACAAGCAAGTTTTCTTGTGTCATACCGACATGCCACGAGGGCGGGTTTAAACGGTTTGGTCCTTGGTTTGAGTTGGATTGGATTGACTTTCCCAACCACTCCATGTTAAATAGTTTGGTTCATGGTTTGAGTTGGATTGGATTGGCCGCCACAACCACTCCATGGCTATGCGCCACGATACATGCACACATGATATGTAGACGGCCCAAAACCAAATTAACATAAGAAAGCATAATTGATTCATAAGAAAGCATAATCGGTTCATGCATTCTTTTACTAAAAATGTTTTGCGGAATAGAAAGTTGTACTTACTGAGCATAAGCTCATAACTTACGTTCATGCTGTAGGTAAGCAACCTACCGACAATGCTTGAAGCAAGACTGTGGAGAGATGACACTGCAGACTGTGAAATTTGGGTTGGACACCGCGATAGGTTTTGAAAATATGTTAAGTAAAATGTATTTGTATTATGTTATGATAAGTTGATGGTACTAATATATGATAACTAGTATGATTTGTAAAAATATGGTTTTAAAACTCGGTACTCGAGTGAGTACCTATAAATAAGTATGAATATAAGTTAAGTTTTTAAATTGAGTTTAAAAAGAAAAAAAAACATTTCCGTATTTTTACATAAAGCTAAAAGTAAGTTTTAGGATAAAGTATGTTTAAGTAAGCATGGTAAGGTAATGGCCCTACGAAATCGGGTCATTGCAAAGTTAGTATTTAAGTTAAGTAAGTTCGAAGTCATGGCCCTACGTAGGTCGGGTCGTGATAGTATTGGTCCGGTCACTCATCCCTGGGGCAGTGTGTGGTCGGACCTGGCCTGTTCTATTGGCCACACTTGTCGGGGTTATGGTCTTCTCAACAAACTATCGTAGGTGTCTATCCCGTACCAGGAGCTCGATTGGTCTCGTAACTGTATGCAATATTTCGTTTTGTGACCGACATCCTTGTGGAAATTGCAGTACTTGATCTGATTCCTACGGGTACGGTCTGTTCTGATTGGAGGTGGGTCCCGTAGCAATCCTCTATCGGAGATCTGGTTCAGCACGTGCTTGGTGGGTGGCGACAAAGGGGGTATATTGACGGAACCTTTCTGCAGGTGTTTTGGGCCCTAGTGCAGCTTCGACTTTGTAGGTGGCCTTCTCGGTTTCTGCTCTGATCTGGTCTATCCCGTCCTTTTTGGGCTTCTTTTTCCCAATGGGTCGCGACATTTCTCCGACTGAGCCTTTGATGTATTCCATTTCGAGCTTTTGGGCTATCCCCCTCAAGTGCACAAAGGTTGGGGGAACATCATAAGTGATTGCCCAAAGCAGTTTTTTTTTCCGTAACTCCTTATCGGAAAGCTTGTATGAGGGTGTCATCGGAGCAATTCTTGACTTGCATGATGGCCTTGTCAAAGTAGTCGAGGTACCTTTTCAAAGGCTCATTCTTTCCTTATTTGATTCTAAAAAATTTTGTCTTTAAGGACCAACATGCAATTCAAGGAGAATTTAAGAAAAAAAAATAATTGTAGAAAATTATGAATTTGCCACCTATAAATAGAGGTGTGTTGTGAGAATTGAACCATTTTAGTTAGTCTCTCAACTTTTAGTTATTTCTCAACTATTTCTCTCTAGCCTTATAAAGAGAGAGAGAGAGAGGGTGATGGTCGGTTGGTATGGTGGAGGTGGTGGAGCAAATTTCTCTCATCCCAAGGTCTAAAGCAACCTTTCCAAGCTTAGAGGTACTACTCTTGATCCTCTAACTAAGAATTTTATTAAGTTTTGGTTTCTGAGATTTAAATGTATTTCAAGTTATGAGATGTAAGAGCATAAGCTCATGCTTATTATTTTCCTATATGATGGTCCTTTATGGTAGGTTTATGCTTGATTTATGCTTAGGTTATCTTGGTTGCTAGCTCTAAGCATGTATTTGATTTTATGCTCTAGGATGAGTTTTAAGATTATGTGTACTGACAATGTGTTTGTGAATATGCTTTCACATGTTTAAGTAGGAAAATTTTATGAATGATTATGATGATGTGAATAATGAATATTATGGGTATGTTGGTTAAGAAATTAACCTAAAGACATAATTTGGTAAACAAGAAAGTTATGAATATTGTGTTTAACAAGAAAATGAGATAAGTGTTTGTTTGAATGTTAAGAATGAAACCAACACACTGCATGTTGATGTAGGCTCACGGCTTTGACTGTTTGAGGTAGTGTGTGTGGATTTTTAAGCTAAGAATCCACAAAATACAAACTGTCAGTTTTTGAAAATAATATTGACAGTTTTCTGAAAACCCAGTTTTGAGCCCCTTAGAGGCCGAATTTGGAAAAAGTTATAACTGTAAAGTTGTAGAAAATAGAAAACCCTAGAGGGCCGTATAGACAGTTTTTGAAAAAAGGGCTCCAAAAGCCTTTGTTTTTATGAGTTTTCAAAACTGGCCGGTCCCGGTTATTGTACACCGACAAAACTTTTCAAGGGGAAAAATGAGTAAGTTAAAGGCAGATTTAAGCTTAAAAAAAATTGGAAAGTTGTAGGATTTGATGATATCAACAACTTTTGTGAAGAAAGCTTTTTCAAATTCTAAACCAATTTAAAAATAAAACTAGATTTTCAAAACTGTGCATGGTACAAGAAATTTCCTACACAGATACATTCAAGCAAATTAAAAGGGTGTTTAGAAAGCAGTTTTCAAGATTTTACAGTTTTACAAAGGAACTATGGGTTTATGAAAATAGTTTCAAAAGAGGTTTTAAATCCATTTGAAATTTGACAAGTGATTTTTTTAAAAAGGCAATTTCAAGTATTAAATCAAGATAATACTTGATTTAAAAAGGCAATTTTTTAAAAAGGGATGATTAGGATGCAGTTGCTGGAAAGGCGTGTGGCCCTCCTTCTAGCACCAAAATGTTGATGCCAAAAACCTTTGATACAACACCCGATGTGATCACTTGACGTGGCTAGCCTTGCGCAGTCGTCCTCTGCCTGATCGCTTGCAAAAGAGAAGCACCTCAGAGTAAGGGGGACACCGTGAGTTGTCTGCTAAGGGAACTCTGATGCTTAAGTCAGTAAGTAGCACTGATGAGCAAGCAGCGAAGCAGAGTTTCAGCAAGGAAAATAGTCCATACCTGAATGAGTGAGGTAATTCTATATTTATAAACATGCTCCGGGCGTACGGGCATTGGACCTCCACTAGATGAGTGCCACATGCCCTTCCAATCGGATCATGGGGGGCACAAGTACGGGTAGTACTGGTGCGGGTGGCAAGTACTGTGTCAGTCTGGTCAGGCGGGTGAAGGCTGGTGCCAAGGTATGAGCAAGGACAAGTACAGTAACAGGTAGTCGATGTCAGGTGTCAGATGGTGCAGTGTAAGTGGTGTAACATCCGAATTTTTTTACAAACTTGGGATTTCCTTAGGTGTAAAGGAAATCTAAGTCTGTACTATGTATGTCAATATGAAGCTCATTATCTGATTTGATTATCAGAGTATGTTTGAGTTCTTATAAGTATTATGAGACTCAATGATAGTTTACTAAGTCAAGGATAAGGCCTTATGATAAAAAAGGTGGAACCATGATTTATGATTTTGTTATGACCAATGAATGACCAGGATAATTTATGACATGATTAAGACGGTACTGCCGTATAATAAGTAGTATTGAAATTATACTGTGCCCAACCATCATTACGAATGAAGAATTGATAATAAGGATTGGGATTGCTGTAGAATAATCAGGAATAATATTTGGAGCAAGGAGGACTAAGTAGTTTCAAGTCTTAAGAAAAACCTATAAGCGGTCTAGTTAAGTGCAGATAAATTCTGGACTGCAGTCCAGCAATACTATACTGTTGATAGTTAAAATAATATTGGTACTATCTGGATTATTAAGAAAATGGATTGCATATTAGGAGGGAATGCCAAACATGGCCCTACTTGGAGGCCAAATAATTGTAGATAAGTTTGAAAAGCTTTTTTTTGGTGTAATGCTCCACATGGCAGGCCATTTAAGGACTTGAAAGGCAAATATTTTGTCTTTAAGGACCAATACGCAATTCAAGGAGAATTTGAAAAAAAAATAATAATTGTGAAAAATTATGAATTTTCCATCTATAAATAGGGGTGGGTAGTAGAAACTTGGACTCCTTAGTTGGCTTCTCAACTTCTAGTTCTTTCTCAACTATTCATCTTTAGCCTTAAAAAGAGAGAGAGAGAGAGAGAGAGAGAGGTGGCCAGTTGGGTCTGGAGAGGTGGAGAGTAAGGATTTCTCTCATTCAAGACTTAGAATCCATCTCCTTCAAGCTCTAGAGGTATATTCTTGATTCCTAACTAAAACTTTTATTAGTTTTGGTTTAAGGATATATGTGTATTTTAAGTTATGGGATGTAAGAGCATAAGCTCATGTTCTTTCATTTTCTCATATTATGGCCTCTAATGGTTGGTTTATGCTAGATCTATGCTTAGGTTATCTTGTTTGTTAGCTATAAGCATGTGTTTGATTTTATGCTCCAGGATGAGTGTTAATGTTATGTGTGCTCACCATGTGTTTGTGATTATGCTCTCACATGTTATGTGTGCTCATCATGTGTTTGTGATTATACTCTCACATGTTTAAGTAGGGAAATTTTATGAATGATGATGATGATGATGATGATGTGAATATTATGTGCATGTTGGTTAAGAAATTAACCTAAAAACACAACTTGGTAAGCCAGTAAGGTTATCAATATTGTGTTTTTCAAGTAAATAGATAAGTGAATGGTTGAAGTTTAAGAACGAAATCAATGCGCTGCACGTTGACGTAGGCTCACCGCTTTGACCGTTTGAGGTAGTGTGTGTAGATTTTTAAGCTAAGAATCCACAAAATACAAATTGTCGGTTTTTAAAAATAATCTGGACAGTTTTTTGAGCCCCTTAGAGGCCGAATTTGGAAAAAGTTATAACTGCATAGTTGTAGAAAACAGAAAACTCTAGGGGATTTTGTGGACATTTTTTTGAAAAAAAAAGGCTCCAAAGGCCTCTATTTTTGTAACGACCCGCCTTACGTAGGCCGTTACCGTACTTATCTTACATAAATACTGATACTTACTTAACTAGCGGAAAAAATACGGAATATTTTTTTTAAAACAATTATAAAGGTAAGTCGACCATGTAATTTCTTATAAACATATATACGTAAACGCGTAGTGGTTCCAACTGATTAAACTAAATAATAATTACATATATTTGAACACAAAACGCGTAGTGGTTCCATCCCGTAGTTTCACAGTTACCCCAACCATGCCTCACCATCTTGTATCAAGTATTTCCAATAGAAAGCTTACCTACAGCATAAATGTAATAGCCAGACTTTTTACAAATTTTGATTTCCTTTAGTTGAAATCAAAGTTTGTATTATGCATGTTTATATGAAATGTCTGATCTAATTTATCAGAATTAGAATTTATGTATGATTTTATTCCAATCAAAGTTTGACCAGGAAAATTTAAGATATGATTGAGACGGTACTGCAGTATAATCAATAGTACAAAATTATACTATGAAAAATCATCATTATGAATATGGAAGTAAAAAATAAGGTACGGGACTATTATAGAAAAATCAAGCTCAATATTTAGAGTAATAAGGCCGAGAGGTTTCAAGTCCGGAGAAAATTTTTTACACAGTCCAGTTAAACACAGATGAATTTTGGACTGCAGTTCAGTATAACAGTACTATTTTTAGTAGAAAACAGTATTGATAATATTCATATTAGTATGAAAATGGACTGCACTTGATGAGACAAACCAAATGGAGCTTAATTAAGGGACACCTCATCACCAAGATAATTAAGTGATTTTTTGGATATTGGGAAAATATGGAAAGAATTAGATTGTTGACCTTTGACTATCCTTGCTCACCAAGTAAGGCCATAATGGCCGGCCACCTTGCATGGGGTTGGTGAGAAATTTTGGCTCTTTGAAGGGATTGAAATGCAAATTAAAAAAAGTCAAAATCACCTATAAATAGGTGTTGTATGGAAATTTGACTACTTTGGTCCACATTAAGACTTTTAGTTCACACTTTTGACACCAAAAACACTCCAAGGCCGAACACAAAGGGAGGAGATAGAACCCCATCTTGGTCGGGTTTTTTGAGAAGAAAAGCAAGAAAGAAATTTGTTGGATTCAAGTTCAAGGATCATCTCTCAAGTTTTTCAGGTAAATCCTCTCAATCCTTAAGTTTTTCATTGAGTTTGAAGCAAGTTTTTTTGGTGTATTTCAAGTATGGAATGTAAGAGCATAAGCTCATTTCTTTTCTTTTTCTTCATGTAATGGGTTTATTGAGCTTGATTTGTGCATGATAGGGTTTAGAGAGTGTGATTGTAAGGTTGTATGTTTTTTTTTAAGTTATGCTTTAGATGATATGTGGAGGGTTTGAATAACCCCAAAAACCCTAGTAATGGTAGCATTTACCGTTAGGGTTTATGTGTAAATAGTATGGTATGTATGAGATGTAAGGCATGGAAAGCATTAGTAAATGTGCTGCATGTTTGTCGTAGGCTCACGGTTTTAACCGTTTGAGGTAGTGTGCACGTAATTTTGCGTACTAACCAACGAAACCGAAAACTGCCAGTTTTGGACTAAAACCGGGCAGCAATCTGGAAGCTGAGTTTTGAGGCCTTTAGAGGCCGAATTTGAAGAAACTCAAAACATGAAAGTTATAGATTAAGGAAAATCATAGGGGCCATCGTGGACCGTTTTCAAAAATAAGGCACCAACGGCCTCAGTTTTTAGCAAAACCCGAGCCTGGTCTGGGCAATCCAGTGTTTACGGCCAGGCAGTTTCAACGAGGTAAATGGGTAAGTTAATGGCTGAACTGGGTTTTGAGAAAAATATGAAAGTTGTAGGAATTCCTATGATCTACAACTTTCATGAAGAAGACTTTCATAAATTCAAAACCAATTTTAAAGTAAAACTGAATTTTAAAATGGGCTGGAAAACAGGAAATTTCTGCACAGGATTTTCAAAACAGTGCATGATTAGATAGTTTCTGCACATACACTAATAACTGAGTTTTTGAGACTATTTTCAGAAAAGGTTTTCAGAATTTCATAGTTTTACTATTTTTTAAAAGTAAATAATGATAAGTAAGGATTTATGGTAAATGAATAATTACTTGGGCCGGGTAATCAGGATACCCATAGTAACCACAAGGAGGTTACTAATTTTTATATGACAAGCTTTGGACTCAAGGTTACAATGGTAACCTAATAAGAAACTATGAGATCTTATAACTGAGATTTATGGTAAGTAAACCATCAAATGTTGTTTGGTTGTTAGTTGATTAAGAGCCTAAGGTTACAATTAGTAACCAAGTTAAATATCAATTTTGTATGTAAGGGGACATATAACTAAGATTATGGATAATGGTTGGTTTAGGTACCAACAATGAATGTGATAAGCTATGCTAAGATATGATGATTCTTATCTTACGTCTTTTTGTAAACAGGTGACTAACTGTTGTTGCAACTCGTTGGAGTAGCAAACCTCCGATTTAGTAAAACCAGTAAGTACAACTCCGCCTACAGCATAGGCATATTGTTTGATTGAATGCATGTTTTTAAAGCTCTACATTTATGTATAAATTTGTATGATTTATGATTCCCATTGTGACATCATGAGGCATGTCCACTATTGATAACTCATATGGTAAGAATAAGACCAAGTTTCAAGTAAGAAACTATTTTAAGAATATGATGTTTATGAAAGATGATAAGTAAGTTCTGTGTCGTACCGACCTGCTCTAGGTTAGGTTTGGTTCGTGGTTTGAGTTGGATTGGGCTGGCCGCACCAACCATTCCATGACAGCGTGCCACGATACGTACACTTATGTTAAGGGCCCATAGTATGTTAAGTTAAGAAAGAATAAGAAAGCATAATCAAAGCATAATTGGTTCATGCATTGTTTTGCTTTATTATGAAATGTTTTTGCAGATAAGTAGTTGTACTTGCTGAGCGAAACCTCACGACTCACGTCTATGCTGTAGGTAAGCTTCCTACTAGCAATGTTTGATACAAGACGATGGAGCGCAGCAGAGCTATCTATGAGATTACGGATTGGGAACCACTACGCGTTTTGTCGTTATATATGTATGCAGTTTTATATGTTTTCCGTTTCAAACTCGAGTGCTTGAATTGGTACTTATATCTATATACATATATGTATGTTTATATGGAAGTGTATGGATCAAGTGAGAGAAAAAAAATATAGTCCAAATTTCCGCTTAATAACTAAGTTCGTAATTATGTATGTTATGTAAGTTATGTATGAGGTAACGGCCTACGTAGGGTGGGTCGTTACAATAAACATAAGTTGTGAGCTTTCGCTCAGCAAGTACAACTATTAACCCGCAAAAATAATATGAACTTAAACAATGCATGAACCAATTATGCTTCATTATGCTTTCTTATGTTAGCATATTTTTGGGCCCTTACTTAATATAAGTGTACGTACCGTGACGCGCAGTCATGGAATGTTTGGGGCGGCCAGCCCAATCCAACTCAAACCATGAACCAACCTTGACCTAGTGTAGGTCGGTACGACACGTTTAAACTTGCTTAACATCTTACTTAAAAACATTTTCTTGAAAATAGTTTCTTTAAAACAGTCTCTTACTTGAAACTTAATCTTACTCTTACCACATAAATTATCATTAGTGAACATGCTTCATGATGTCACAGTAATAAAACATATTCATATGCATCACATACATAAGTGCATGAATTTTAAAAACATGCAATCAGTAAAACAATTAGCCTATGCTGTAGGCGGAGTTTGTACTTACTGGTTATACTAGAGCTGGGGTTTATTGCTCCAATGAATTGTAACAACAGGTTACTTTCCTGTTTTCAAAAAGAACGTAAGATAAGAATCATCATATCTTACCATAAATTATTACATTAAATGTTGGTATCCTAACCAACATTTAACATTATCCCTAGTTATATGTCCCCCACTAACATGGTATCCTTTTCGGTTACTAGATGTAACCTTAGGACACCAAACCTTAAAAACAATCAAACAGTATCATGTTTGATTACTTAATACAAATCTTGGTTAGTTATACTAAAATAGTATCCTTTTAGGTTACTAAAAGTAACCCTGGGTATAAGCCCAATCATAATTAGGTTAATGTTCTATTGGGTTACCAAGACCCAATAGTGGTATCCCAATTGGTTATCCTAACTAACCTTGGGTTCAAAACCTAGCATATAAAATTAGTAACTTATTTGATTACTAAAAGTATACCTTCAATGTACTTAGTTCAGTAATAATTTTTAGTATCATATCCGATTACTATATGTCTTACTATGGTTAACATATTACTTAGCATACTTTAATTATTTCTTTTCTTCACAAAAACCTTGTTTAATTCTTTTTAAACCATAGTTATAAATTAAAATTGATCTATTTTATAAAAATAGTAAAACTGTGACATTTTGAAAATCGTTCATTGATAACAGTCCAATAATTTCAGTAAGTAGTGTATGTGCAGGAATTGCCTGTTCATGCACTGTTTTGAAAATTCTGTGTAGGAATTGCCTATTTCCTGCTCAGTTTTTAAGATTCAGTTTTAGTTTAAAATCTGTTTTGAATTTAAAAAATTTCCTTCATGAAAGTTGTAGACCTCATAAAGTCCTGCACCTTTTAGTTTTTAATCAAAACCTAATTCTGCCTTTAACCTGCTCATATTCCTTGTTGAAACGTCCTAGCCAGTCTCGGGTTTTCACAAAAACGAAAACCTTTGGAGCATATTTTTCAAAATCTGTCCACCTTACCCCCTAAGGTTTTCAATTTTCTACAACTTTGCAATTTTAACTTTTCTCAAATTCTGCCTCTAAGGCTTCAAAATTTCGTTTCCAGATTACTGTCCAGTTTTATCCGAAAACTGACAGTTTTACTTTGGATTGTTTGTTACATAAAATAACGCACACCCTACCTCAAACGGTCGCAACCGTGAGCCTAAATCACACATGCAGCGTATTACGTAGGTTTTCCATTACATACATTTGTTTCTCATCATTAACTCATGTAGTAAACTTTTACCAAGTTAGGGTTTTAAGTAGGTTTTTCATGTTAATTCACCATACAATCATGTCACAATCATACAAGCATACTATATAACTTCCTAAGCATATGGGGACATGTAACAAACACCTAATAGACATTCACACAAAGCATATAATTTTAAAGCATAACTTCAAAAACATAAACCAAAACATAGATCTAGCTTACCAAAACCCTAATCAAGCACATACTAATCTTACTAAGCTATTGCATGAAAAATAAGTGAGCTTATGTTCTTACATAACCAACTTAAAATACACTTAAATAATTGAACCAAAAACTCAAATGAAAAACTTAGGGGGTTTAAGAGGTTTACCTTAACACCTTGTAGTAGATCTAGACTTGAATCACAATTTCCTTCTCGATTTCCTACTCAAAAATCCGACCACACTTTTCAATTTTTTTTTCTCTCTTGAGTTCGGCTTTTAGGGGGAGGGAGAGGGCTAGAGAGTGAACTAAAAAGGTTAGGGTTTCAATAGGTGGTCCAAAGCAAACCCCACCACATCTATTTATAGGCAAAATTTAATTTAATTTCTAGAATTATTTTTATTGCTTAAATTGCACATAAGTGCTCAAAAGCAAAATATTTGCCCCCTAGAGTCCATGAGGTGGCCGGCCACTTGGGGTGTCTTGTTGGCCAAGCTATTGGCCAAGCTATCTTCCAAGTTCATGCATTTAAATTACTTTCCTTATTTTCTAAAAATTAAATAATTCAATTAATCATCACTTATGAGGTGTCCTTAATTAAGGTTCCATTTGGTTTTCCTCCACCAATACAGTCCATTTTCATACTAATACAGATTTTACAAATATTGTTTTCATTAATAACAGTACTGTTATACTGGACTGCAATCCAGAATTTATATGCACTTAACCGAACTGCGTAAATTTTTTCTTAGAACTAAAAGCCACTTCGTTCTTATTACTCTGAATATTGTGCTTGATTTTTCTATAGTAATCCCAAACCTAATTTTCACTTCGCTATCCGTAATGACAGTTTTTCACAGTATAAACTCATACTGTTTAAAAAACTGCAGTATTGTCTCAAACATACCTTAGATTATTCTGATCAAACTTTGACCGGAATAAAATCATACATAAACCCTAATTCTGATAAATCAGATCTGGCATTTCATATAAACATACATAATACAAACTTTTGATTCCTTAAAAAGGAAATCGTAAATTTATAAAAGGTTGGTTATTACAATCTACCCCCCTTAAAAATTTTCATCCCCGAAAATCAAAACAAATTGGGATAACTCTTTCTCATTTCCTCTTCTAATTCCCACGTTGCTTCTTCAATTTTATAATTCCGCCATAACACTTTAACTCTAGGAATGGTTTTGTTTCTTAAAACTTTTTCTTCCCGATCCAGAATCCGGATTGGCTTTTCTTCATACGTCAAATCAGTTTGGACTTCGATTGGTTCTTTACTTAACACATGGGAAGAATCAGGTACATACTTTTTCAGCATCGAAACGTGGAATACGTTATGCACAGAAGCTAGTTCTGGCGGCAAGGCAAGCTTATAGGCTACTTTTCCAATCCTCTCAAAGATTTCAAATGGTCATGTATATCTCGGACTAAGCTTTCCCTTTTACCAAACCTCATAATTCCCTTCATAGGAGCAATCTTAAGAAAACAGAATCTCCAACTTGGAATTCTAAAGGTCTTCGACGTTTATCACATAATTTTCCTGTCGACTGAAAGCTACGTCGAGTCTCTGTTTGATTATCTTGATATCCTCTGAGGTCTTTCTGATGAAATCTGTAGTTTGAAGCTGCTTCTGTCCAACTTCTTGCTAATGAATGGGAGATCGACATTTCCTTCCATATAACGCTTCAAATGGAGCCATACCAATTGAGGCGTGATAACTGTTATTATAAGAAAATTCGATCAAAGGTAGCTTCTGATCCCAGCTTCCTTTGAAATCCAAAACACATGACCTTAGCATATCCTCTAGCGTCTGGATCGTCCGTTCTGATTGTCCATCAGTCTGAGGGTGAAAAGCTGTACTGAATTTCAGTTTTGATCCCATAGCCGTGTGAACATTCTTCCAGAATCGAGAAGTAAAACGTCCATCACGATCTGAAATAATAGATTTTGGCACTCCATGCAGCCTAACAATCTGGGATACGTAAATTTCAGCTAGTTTCTCTATTGAAAAGGTAGCCTTGATAGCAATAAAGTGGGTTGATTTGGTTAATCTATCCACAATTACCCAAATCATGTCATTCCCACTTGCAGTCCTGGGTAATCCAACTACAAAATCCATAGTAGTTTGTTCTCATTTCCACTCTGGGAGCTCGATTTTCTGAAGATCTCCACCTGGTTGTCGGTGTTCAGACTTAACTTTCTGACAAGTTAGGCATTTTGACACAAAGTCTGCAATTTCATTCTTCATATTTGGCCACCAATAGTTTTCTCTGAGATCCTTGTACATCTTGGTAACTCCGGGATGTACCGAATAAGGTGTCTCATGCGCTTCAGACATGATCTGTTTCCTAAGAGATTCAAAGTTAGGGACACAAATCCTTTCTTTGAAATAAATTAGCCCATTCGAAGAGGTCCTAAATTCTTTATTCTTTCCACTAAAAAGTTATGCCTTTAGCAGAAAGGAATCCTTCCCTTGATGAAGCTTAATGGATTCTAGGAGATTGGACTGGAGAGTCAGAACAGCCAATTTCCCAGTTATCAACTCCATATTGAAATCAAAAATCTCCTTTTGAAGTCGCTTGGGCATCGTTCCAAGAGACATCAGCATACCAGATGATTTCCTGCTTAGAGCATCTGCTACCTTGTTCGCTTTTCCAGGGTGATAAAGGATTTCGCAATCGTAATCCTTCACGAGTTCTAGCCATCTACTCTGCCTCATATTGAGCTCCTTTTGGGTGAAGATCTATTTGAGACTTTGATGATCCGTATAAATCTCACATCTATTCCCATACAAATAATGTCTCCAGATCTTTAATGCGAAAACCACCGCCGCTAGCTCTAAATCATGCGTCGAAGAGTTCCGTTCATGATCCTTCAGTTGGCGTGAGGCATAGGCGACCACATTTCCATTTTGCATTAGGACAGCCCCTAGTCCTGTCTTAGAAGTGTCATTGTAAATAACAAAATTTCCTGCGTCCACATCAGGAATTATTAACACTGGAGCGCTAGTAAGCTTCTTCTTGAGCTCTTGAAAGTTTTCTTCGCACTTTTGTGTCCACTCAAATTTCTTCCCTTTTCGAGTAAGAGCCGTAAGGGGTGCTGCAATCTTGGAGAATCCTTCAATGAAACGTCGGTAGTATCCGGCCAAACCAAGAAAGCTCCGTATCTCCGTAACGTTTTTGGGTGCTGCCCACGTACTAATCGCTTCTACTTTAGCAGGATCAACGGAAATTCCTTCCTTTAAAACCACGTGACCTAAGAAGTGAACTTTTTCCAACCAAAATTCACATTTTGTGAATTTGGCATAGAGCTGATTCCGTCTTAACGTCTCCAAAACTATCCTGAGGTGCTGCTCGTGTTCCTTCTTGGACTTTGAGTAGATCAAAATATCGTCAATGAAAACTATGACAAACTTGTCTAGGTACTCTTTGAACACTTGGTTCATAAGATCCATAAAAGCAGCTGGTGCATTGGTCAGTCCAAATGGCATGACAAGAAACTCATAATGCCCGTAGCGTGTTTGAAAAGCCATCTTAGAAATATCCACCTCCTTGATTCTGAGTTGATGGTATCCCGATCGCAAGTCCACCTTCGAGAATACTACTGCTCCCCTAAGTTGATCAAAAAGATCATCGATTCTAGGGAGAGGATACTTATTCTTAATCGTAATCTTATTCAACTCACGATAGTCGATGTACATCCGCAACGATCCATCCTTCTTTTTGACGAACAAAACCGGTGCTCCCCATGGGGAATGGCTTTGTCGAATGAATCCTTTGTCCAACAGTTCTTGCAACTGTACTTGGAGTTCCCTAAGTTCGGCTGGGGCCATATGGTAAGGCACTTTTGATATTGGTGCAGCTCCAGGAAACAACTCTATTTCGAAAGAAATTTCCCGCTCGGGAGAAAGTCCTAGCAAGTCTTTTGGAAAGACATCCACATATTCCCTGATGATGGGAACATCTTCCGGCTTTAACTCCATCTCTTGCTCTTTGTCCACCATGTTAGTTAGATATCATTGGCATCCACTAGCCAACATTTTGCATGCCTTTATTGCCGATACTAGCCTAGTTGAGGAATTTCGGGACTGACCGTAGAAATTGAATTCTTCCTCACCACGAATACTAAACATAACACAACACTTTCGACAATCAATCTTAGCGTTGTACTTACTTAGGAAGTCCATTCCTAGAATAACATCGTAATCTTGAAGCTTAATCGCGATGAGGTCTACATATAGTTCTCTACCACAAACGATTACTGGAACATTTTGCATCCAAAAATCGGATAACAAAATTTCTTCTGAAGGAAGGGAGGTTTTGAAAGGTTGCTTTAAATTATCCAAACCTCTTCCTAATTTCTGGGCAAACTCCATCGACACAAATGAATGGGTGGCACCATAATCAAATAGAGCAGTTGCATCATATGTGACGATAGAAATCTGACATGTTACCACATGGGAAGTTCCAGCTTCAGCATCTCCCCTTGTGTAGGCATAAATCCTGGCTTGGGGTTCAGGAGCCTCTAATCTTCCTTGTGCGATCGAAGGGCCTTTGATTTTTGCTTGCACCGCATGCAGCTGACTGTTTGCATTTCTATTCTGAGGGTTCTAGTTCTAGCTGTTCAAGGTGCAATTTCTCGCATAATGGCCTTCCTTTCCACAAAGGTAGCAGGCGTTTGTCCCCAATCTACATACTCCCAGATGCTTCTGTCCACATTGCGCGCACACTGGATAGTCATTGCTATTACCCTCATTCCCCCGGTTGTTCTTCTTTTAAGGGTAGTTCCTCTGCTGACCCTGGCAGGAAGCATTCCCTTTTCTTTTGTTCTTCCCGAACTGTTTGGAATTTTGGCCAGAATTAGTGGTCTGACCCTTCGGGTACATTTCCTGGTTCTGTCGGGGCTGCAACTGTTTCACCACAGCTTTCTCCTCCTTCTTGGCTTTGAAAATCTGAGCCCTGGCCTCCTTATCCTGGTTAATCCAGTACTCGGCTCTTATTGCCCGAATGATGCAGTCGGATACCAGGGTTGGAGGGCTACTGCCGGCACTGACTTGCTTGGCAATGTCCGTTCGAAACATCTTCATCATTCTTCTTACTTTTACAGTTTCGTTCGGTATAAGTTCTGGGCACAGGCGAGCCAGCTGCTCAAATTTTTGGACAGCCTCTAGCACTGTCAGCGACCCCTGTTTCAATCTATTGAGCTCATCTTGTTGAGCCGCCAAGATTTCACTGTTGCAGTACATCATTCTGAATTCAGCAATAAAATCCTGCCAACTCATTGCTGCACCATCTCTGCGCATCGGGACCGTCATCCACCAATGTCTTGCATCATTTTTAAGTGCAAAAGAAGCACATAGAACTTTTTCCCGCTCTGTAATTCCCATAAAATCCAGAATTACTTGGACATCAATTAACCAGTTGTCGGCATCAATCGGGTCCGTAGTTCCTTCAAACTCGGGTTTTTACAAAAACGAAAGCCTTTGGAGCATATTTTTCAAAATCTGTCCAAGTTACCCCCTAGGGTTTTCAATTTTCTACAACTTTGCAGTTTTAACTTTTCTCAAATTCTGCCTCTAAGGCTTCAAAATTTCGTTTCCAGATTACTGTCCAGTTTTATCCGAAAACTGACAGTTTTACTTTGGATTGTTTGTTACATAAAATAACGCACACCCTACCTCAAACGGTCGCAACCGTGAGCCTAAATCACACATGCAGCGTATTACGTAGGTTTTCCATTACATACATTTGTTTCTCATCATTAACTCATGTAGTAAACTTTTACCAAGTTAGGGTTTTAAGTAGGTTTTTCATGTTAATTCACCATACAATCATGTCACAATCATACAAGCATACTATATAACTTCCTAAGCATATGGGGACATATAACAAACACCTAATAGACATTCACACAAAGCATATAATTTTAAAGCATAACTTCAAAAACATAAACCAAAACATAGATCTAGCTTACCAAAACCCTAATCAAGCACATACTAATCTTACTAAGCTATTGCATGAAAAATAAGTGAGCTTATGTTCTTACATAACCAACTTAAAATACACTTAAATAATTGAACCAAAAACTCAAATGAAAAACTTAGGGGGTTTAAGAGGTTTACCTTAACACCTTGTAGTAGATCTAGACTTGAATCACAATTTCCTTCTCGATTTCCTACTCAAAAATCCGACCACACTTTTCAATTTTTTTTTCTCTCTTGAGTTCGGCTTTTAGGGGGAGGGAGAGGGCTAGAGAGTGAACTAAAAAGGTTAGGGTTTCAATAGGTGGTCCAAAGCAAACCCCACCACATCTATTTATAGGCAAAATTTAATTTAATTTCTAGAATTATTTTATTGCTTAAATTGCACATAAGTCCTCAAAAGCAAAAATATTTGCCCCCTAGAGTCCATGAGGTGGCCGGCCACTTGGGGTGTCTTGTTGGCCAAGCTATCTTCCAAGTTCATGCATTTAAATTACTTTCCTTATTTTCTAAAAATCAAATAATTCAATCAATCATCACTATATGAGGTGTCCTTAATTAAGGTTCCATTTGGTTTTCCTCCACCATTACAGTCCATTTTCATACTAATACAGATTTTACAAATACTGTTTTCACTAATAACAGTACTGTTATACTGGACTGCAATCCATAATTTATCTGCACTTAACCGAACTGTGTAAAAATTTTTCTAGAACTAAAAGCCACTTAGTTCTTATTACTCTAAATATTATGCTTGATTTTTCTACGGTGATCCCAAACCTAATTTTCACTTCGCTATCCGTAATGACAGTTTTTCATAATATAATCTCATACTGTTTAAAAAACTGCAGTATCGTCTCAAATATACCTTAGATTATTCTGATCAAACTTTGATCGGAATAAAATCATACATAAATCCTAATTCTGATAATCAGATCAGGCATTTCAAATAAACATACATAATACAAACTTTTGATTCCTTAAAAAGAAATCGTAAATTTGTAATAAGGTTGGTTATTACAGTTTTTATGAGTTTTCAAAACTGACTGGTCCCGGGTACTGTACACTGCCAGAATTTTTCAAGGAGAAAAATTGGCAAATTAAAGATGGATTTAAGTTTTTGACAGAAATGAAAGTTGTAGGTTTCGATCAGATCTAAAACTTTTGTGAAGAAAACTTTTTCAAATTCTAAACCTAATTAAAGATAAAACTGGATTTTTAAAACTGTGCATGGTACTTGAAATTTCCTACATAGATACATTCAAGCAAATTAAAGGCAGTTTAGAAAGCAGTTTTCAAGGTTTTATAGTTTTACAAAGGAACTATGGCTTTATGAAAATAGTTTCAAAAGAGGTTTTAAATCCATTTGAAATTTCACAAGTAATTTAAAAAAAAGGTAATTTCAAGTATTAAATCAAGATAAAACTTGATTTATGGAATTAAGATATTTTCAAGTAAATAAGGTATTTTCCAAGAAAATAAGGTAAAGGGAATTTTAAACCGAAGTTACTTATGAATATAAGTAACAATTTTATAACGGATGGTAATCGGATTGGATACCAATTTATTATGTCAGAATTTGTATCTATGATTATCAATAGTAATCGGATTGGATACCGATCAGTATGTTATGGTTTGTAGTAAGATAGAACAATTCTTATCTTACGTCATGTTTGAAAACATGAATATAACCTATTGTCATGCCTTGCTGGAACGATAGATCAAGAGCATAGGATGAATTATAAGTATAACTCCGCCTACAGCATGAGCAAAATGTTTTAATTGCATTACATACTTTCCAAAAATCATGCATTGATTTACATGAGCTACATATGCTCATGTTTTATTATTATGACATAATGTAAGCATGCTCACTAATAATAAAAAAACATGATAAGAACAATATCAAGTTTTCAAGTAAGAACAGTTAAGATTCAAGTTTTCAAGTATGATCGAAACAAGAACAAGTCTTCACGTAATAAAGCAAGTTTCTCGTGTCGTACCGACCTACCATGAGGGTGGGTTTTGGTTTGGTCCATGGTTTGAGTTGAACAGGGTTGGTCGCCTTAACCACTCCATGGCTATGTTACGCACCACGGTACATACACTCATGTTCATGATATGTAAGGGGCAAAAAACCAAGCTTACATAAGAAAGCATAATTGATTCATGCATTATCAATTCATACATTCTTTTACTGAAATTATTTTGCGGAATAGAAAGTTTTACTTACAGAGCATAAGCTCATAACTTACGTTCATGCTATAGGTAAGCAACCCATTAGACAAGCTTGATGCAAGACTATGGAGAAATGACATTGCAGACTGTGAAATTTGGGTTGGACACCACCACGTGTTTTGTAAAATATGTTTATGATATGATATGATAATATAATGGTACCCGGTACTTAACATATTTAGTACTGGGATAATATTTAAAGTTTATTACAATGGTAATTAGTATGGTTTTATCAAATGTGTTAAAATGGTTTTACAACTCTATACGCGATTGAGTACATATAAATACGTATGAGAATAAGTTAAGTTTTACATTTGTGTATTTAAAGGAAGTTGAAGAAAAAAATATTTTGTATTTTTACGAAATACAAGAGTATGTTTAAGTAAGTTAAGTAAGCACGGTAACGGCTCTATGTGGTCGGGTCGTTACAGTGGGTGTGGTGTGCTGTGGTACGGTACTAGTGTCAACCGGTACGAGACGGCATGACAGGAACAGTACGGGACCGACAACCCAGGCAGAGGTTCAGCAGTGGCCGAGGAAGTATTGCTCGGACCAGTACTAAGGGCCCCGATAGTGATATGCTCAGGTCACTGGAGGAGAGCTAATTCGAGGACAGTAGTACATCAGAGGTTGTGGTAGATCAACCCGGTTCCCGGGAAGAATCCCCAATTGGTTTTTCTGGTCTGGTCGTGTATACACTATCATCGGCTCTTCTCCACTGATCATGAAAATATGTCTATTTGTTCTCGCGCAGCATGTTCACCGTGAACAGGTGGTCTTCTGACGTCGAAGAAATTACCATTAACATTATCCATTAATATTTGGTAATTTATTCAATTATGTTTTGTAACTTTTTTTTTTTTTTTTTTTTTTAAAGAAGAAGAGGAGAACCTCCACCTAATTTCTTCTTCAAAAATATCGCTGCCCTCCTAGCAGAAATACATGTGGATGGTGACCAACTGAAGCGACCAAAAACATGTGTTGATTTCCTTCTTATGTCGTAGATTGAGTTGCAGGCACAGAATGATGGGCCAGCCAGAACTTTACGTCTGTGGAGTCCACTCCACAATTTTCCTTGTCCCTGACTTCCTCTCCTCAAACCCTTCAGGCAATTGGCATCTTTAAATGGTCTTTTAGATCAGAGCCCAAAGAAAAGATATTTTGCTCTCCAACACCTCCACCACTGCAATAAATCTCCCTTTGGCGGCACTGCCACAGTTCCTGTCACAACCCGAAATCGAGTATGGCAACGTGTGGGGGTTTAATTAAAGTAAACGCGTAATTAAAATCATAGAATAAATAAAACATATAATATTTTGAAATTCACCCACACTTCTAATAAAATTCTATTTTAACCAACTTTAAAAAAACATATCAAAATATAGGGATATATAGTAATTTGTCCTAGTAGTCTATCATTTTTATAAGTAATGAGAACTGTCAAGTAGCTTTTAATCAAACAGTGGACATTCTGAAATATTAAGTTTTCATGTGAAAACAGGTTTGAAAATCAAACATCCGGTATCATCACACAAACAAATGAAAACAGGAAATAAAAATACAGACATCTAAAATCCAGTCCAGAAAAGGAGTTAAGTTTACATGCCTTGAAAAAATAAATGCTGAAAATAAAAGTACAAATAGATCACCACTGAATGACAGTGGCCTTGACGTCACACTCATCTACTCAGCGCTACTCCTAGCACTTCTCGGCGCACTCATCTACTCGGCGCTTCACTCGAGTTCTCACTTTCTTTTTCGTTTTGCTTTTCCTTTTCATTTATTATCGTTTTTTCTCTCTTTTCTATTTCATTCTCTCTCTTTTTCCTCTCATTCTCAATCTCTTTTCACTTTCTTGTTGTAACCTCACTTGATCTTCATAAACTTGTCTCGGAGTCATAGGTACAAGACTTACATTTCTTTGCTTGAATTCAAATGTGTATTTGTTTGTGAATCCATCATGTTCACACGCCTATCAAATTGCCATGGCCTACCAAGTAACAAATGGCTTGCTTGCATCGGAAACCACATCGCACAACACCTCATCATCATATTTTCCAATGCGGAACGCAATCAACACCTATTTACTCACTTTAATTTCACCACTATTGTTCAACCATTGCAACTTATAAGGCCTAGGATGTTTTCGTGTAGGCAACCCCAATTTCTCTACCATAGTAGTGCTAGCAACATTAGTACACTCCCACCATCAATTATAACACTACATACCTTGTTATTCATGTGACACCTAGTGTGAAAGATGTTTTCCCGTTGTACATCTTCATCCTCCTTGACCTGCACACTTAACGCTCTTCTAGCCACTAACAATTCACCTTGGGCTGCATACTCCTCATCGTCAGCGTCCTCCAATGGTGGTATGGACTCGATATCATCTTCACTTTCGGTTTCAATTTCACCATTCTCCCCGCATGACCATTACTTACTCGCTTGTTTGGACATTGATTTGCGATATGTCCTCTTCCTTGGCACCTAAAACATTTAATTTCACGATTGCGAGTAGTAGTTTGTTCAGTTTTACCGTGAGTTTGGCGGGCCGACTACTTCTTGTTTTGGAACCACTTGTGGTTTAATCGGGGCTGGTCACTTTTCCTCCCTTCTATCAAAATTTGGCCTCTAGGAGGATCCCCTACCTTGTACTCCACGTGAGCTGCTACCCCTCCTCTTTAGTTGGTGCCCAATTTTGATGGCCATATGTACCATCCTCATCCAACTCTACATACTCATGCAACTCCACTTGGTTTGCAATTTCGGGGTTTAAAACCAGCCAAAAAGCGTGACATGGTAGCCTCCCGATCCTCCGCCACATTGATTCTAATCATGGCTAACTTCATCTCTTGGTAGTAGTCTTCCACGCTTTATTACCTTGCACCAATCTTTGCAACTTTCGGTACAAGTCCCGATAGTAGTGGCTTGGCACAAATCGTCTTCCGCATGAGGCCTTCATCTCTTCCCAAGTGCTCACCGGTCTCTCACCATTTCGCCTCCTGTTAAGCATCAACTGATCCCACCAAACAATAGCCATAGGTAGAAAACTCAATAGCGGCAAGTTTTACCTTTTTCATTTCGGAGTAGTTGTGGCACTCAAACACCAACTCCACCTTCTTCTCCCACTCTAAATACGCCTCGGGATCATTCATTCCTTGAAATGATGGAATTCTCATCTTAATACTACCCAAATCATTATCCTCTCTATTCCTATCTCCTCGAACCCGTCCAAACCTCCTAACGCTGCCCACCGAGCGTCTTTCATCCTCCTCCTCAAAACTGCCCTCATTGAACCCCTCATAGTCCACCGCTCATGTCTCGGTTGAACTCTTTGTCTTCTTCGCACATTAGGAGCGGGTTGTGGCTGCTCCACACGTGTATTCTCCATCCGATCTATCCTCTCGTGAATCTGCTCTAATTCCAACCTCATCACACGCTTCATCTCACCCATCATGGCCTCCATAAACAACTTCGGATCCATGGCACCATCGGTAATGCTATTGTGAGACATGATTGCTGCAAAACAAAGTTAGTAATAAAGGACCTCACCAATTCACTCCCTCATGTGTTTTCACTCGAATAATGGTTTCACACACACTCGTATTTGCACACAATAAGATGTCACTCAAGTCCTCACAATTCACTCTTAGAAATCCTCTTGAGTTCTTATCAAACTAATACAAACATCAATCAAGATTCGCGAATGACGGTCAAACCAAGCTTACCAATAGTTTTTTTTTTGACAAATTCGACCAGACAATTTGGTCCAAATATAATCAAGGTTAAAAGGGAATAGGCAACAACGAAAAGGAATTACAACTAGAACCAGAAATTTTTTTTTTTCAGACTCCTTTCTGTTTTCTTTTCTTTTCTTTTCTGTTTTTTATTTTTTGACGTTTTTTTTTTTGATAATTTGGATTTCTTCTTCTGCTTCTTCTTTTGATAATCTGGATTTTTTTTTTAATCCGGAAATTTTTTTTTAGGACAATCTCCAACAAAAGGTTTGAATGAAAACAAATATTTGAGTAGTAATCCCAAATTTTCGACCCCCAGTAGAAACAAGAAACAACCTTTTTTTTTTTCTGACGCTGTTTTTTTTTTTTAATTCGAATTTTTTTGTACAATCAGGAACTGAAACAAACAAGAATTTGGACGAAAATAAAATTCAAAAGATAGATAAACCTGAGAATAGAACCGAAGCTCTGATACCAAATGATACGAACCACGCCAACTTGTGACGAAGCCCGTAATCCAAGAAGTCTCCAAGATCGTCTCTATTCTCAGGTTCGATTGGAAACCGCGACCCGTTGCTTGAATCGTGACACGAATCTTGGTATGGAAGACCGTGACCCAATGCCAACCCGCAAACAAGAACCTTGGTATTGTCGTAGACGCCACAAACGATGGTGGAGAACCGTTTGATAAGTCGAATTTGAACGTCACAAGACGAAGTCTTGATAAGTTCGATTAGTTCAACAAGAACTAAGAGATAAATCACAAGAGTGAATAGAACGCCAAAAGTTTTTATTGATATGAAAATAAGGCCTATTTATAGGCTGAGAATTACAATAATATTCCTAGAATATGCTAAGCTAAAGAAAAGGAAACTAACCTAATAATTTTAGCCTAAAAATAAAAAAGGAAACTAACTTAATTGTCTGGCTTTATTTTCCAGCCATTTACACCCATTATTAAGAAAAAGAAACTAACTCATTCTTGCCCAATTAAGCAAAAAACGTGGACAACTAAATAGAAAATCAATCAGTTTGGTTCAAACCAATCAAATACTCCAAAAAGCAAGCCCATTTGCATGGATTGCATGGCTGACGTGGCTTCTTCAATTACATGGCTGAACTTGAATTAAATTGACTATTTGAGCTCTATTTGTTGATTCCACGCATGTAGACTTGCCATTCTCTATCACAATGTGTTGCGCTAAAGTATTTAAAGCCTCCTTGAACCTCTTTGCCCGCGCTCTTGTAACTGGACCAACACGAACTAGAACCGGATCCTTGGCCTTATCAGTTTGTATTTGAGAATTGGTGTGAGCATTCAACACCCCAATAAGAAGGTGAATAAGCTGAAAAAGTAGGACACTAGCCAGCTTAGGTGAAATTACTTCATGGTGAAGGAATTTAGGTGTGTGCTTGGCACTTTAAAAGTCTAACAAGCAACTAGGTGGTTCATTTTCAAGAAAAAAATCTCCAAGTCTGACTTCCCCTGCCTCTAAACAACATATTAAGTTAGGTTTTTGAGAATTAAGAGCTATCTTGAGTGGCTTGATCAATTGGTGGAGAATTTCAAGGAAAAGCCTAGTTCGTACCAAGGTAAGAGGCAGTTTTGGTTTCTGTTATCTTGGACGTTGATTCAGAAGGTTTACTATGGAATTAAGCTGTAATATTTGACAGGTATATCATTGAATATGTTAGGTTAACGCCTGTAAACACTGAGAGCAAATTCAAATCAGAGGTTAGGGTTTATACCCACGTTTTCGGAACCTGTCCAGTTTCAGGTCAGTTTTCACTGTGGTTCAGATTTTGATTTATTTCTATATGCTACAGAGCTTTGTTGGAGTTGAAAATTTG